>CAWUFW010009186.1:600000-808672 GCA_963921515.1 Calotriton arnoldi
AAAGGCGCCTCCAGGTTATCCCTTAGTATCCGAGCTAGTAATGTTCCTGATTTGTCAGCGTCCGTGTGTTTCAGTTGTGTATACACTCGGTAATCCATGAGTCTAAGTGTTTCCAGAGTCTCTGCGTGTCTAATACGAGCCTCTTGGAGAGATGCCCGTTTGTCATCATCTGTCACTGCGGTTGATTCTAGCTCTGTCATCAGTGTCTCTGTATCTATAAGTCTTTTGTGTGCTTCTTGACGCGCCCCTACAGTAGCACTAATTGCTGAGCCTCGAACCACCACTTTGAACGTGTCCCAGTCTATGAGGTTGGAGGAGGCTGTATTCCAGTTGTCTGTAAAATAATTATTAATGGTGTCTAGTAATGTGGTCCGAAAGGGGGCATCCTCTAGGAATTGGGGCCTTAATTTCCAGGTCGGCACAGGGGTCGGTACCCTGCCCCACGTTAGAGTAACTTCCAGGGGATTATGATCTGAGAATGTCTTGGCTAGATATGTCGATTGATGTATTTGTGCGACTATTGTGTGGGAGCAAAGAAATCTATCAAGCCTGGTGTGAAGCTGATGGACTGGGGAGTAAAAAGAATATTCTTTGTGTGTAGGATGTAGCATTCGCCATGAATCTATGAGATCCCAGCCCCGCATCCAGGTGTTCAGAAGTTCAGCCTGTTTGTGTGTGCTGGCCCCGTGCAATGGAGGATGGGATCTGTCTAATTCTACGTCTAGGATCGCATTGCAATCTCCCCCTAGGATCCAGGGAATGGTATCCCACCCCGTCAGGGCTCTGCCCAGATCAGAGAAAAATTTGTCTTGATCGAAATTCGGCGCATATATACAACCAAGGATTACGGGTAGACCATCTAAAGTGCCCTTCAAAAGTATATACCGCCCCTGATCATCCACACGCCGATCTACTTCCTCAAATGGGACTCCATGGCGGATCCAGATGGTCGCCCCTCTAGTGAAGGCCGAATAATTAGTGGTATACATTCGGCCTCTCCATTTTTTTCGAGTTTTCACTGCCTCTGCCTCCATCAGGTGGGACTCCTGTAAAAACACAATCTGCGCCCTTCTCCTAAGAAGGTAGGCGTGTACTCTGTGTCGCTTGGTCACAGCCCCCAGCCCCGTACATTCCAGGTCAACAGGTTGTATGAGCCTAAGCTGGTTTGTTTACGAGATATATATTCACTACTTGTGTTGTTCTCCTTGCAATGCGGAGCCCATGAGTATGTGCAGACCAGGAAGTCCCCATCCCTTGCAAACTAACCATACATGGCGCAGCCAATAAACAATGCTGAGCCAAACCAAACACTAAAACATACGAAAACCATAGAACAGTGCGTGCGCTTTGTGGGGGGTACGCGCCGCCAACCATACTGCTGTCTGTGTAGGTGTATAGCTCCGGTGGCTCTACTGGGCCCCGGGGGGGTTTTTTACCTCTCAAATTATACTCATCAGGGCGCTTTATAATAAGGGTTGCCGTATTGGAGACCGGGGGGTCTGCTATAGCATTCTGACTATGATTACCCGGGATTAGCTACGGACTTTTGGAATCTTACTGGTCTAGATTATCGACCAATGTACAATCAATAAAATCATAGCAAAACGGATCATAATACAAGCATTATATACATTGTTATATGCACAGTCCAACCAGTTCAAGAAAAAGGGATACTGTCCAACGTTTGGTATCGTGACGGTGCTCTAGCAGTCAGCCCCATGCGATCCGAGTGTGGGAAACATTTTCGTGACCGTCCCTTAGTTGTCAAACAGGCCATCCCCCGTTTGGGGCGTCGCCGAGGGGAAGAGAGTAATGCTATGTTCCGAGTCTGAATGTATGGTACTGTCCTCCGAGTCCGTCCTAATCTTTGTATTATCCTCCCGGAAGGATCCGGCGACTGCCAACGCCTCTGCTCTGTCCGTCACCTTCTAGGCCGGAGTCGGTCCTAGTCTTGCAGAGTTCCTTGAGCCTCCTCCCCGGCCTCGGGGTAGCTGTTGTTGTGACTGTACGGGGCTATGTCTCACCGAGCCAGACAATCTCCCCTGACTGTGTTCTAAGTCCATTACCTCGAGCCATTCCTCCACATCATTGGGGCTGTCAAAGAAATAAGATTTCTTATCGTGCATGACTTTGAGCCTGGCTGGGAACAATAGGGCATATTTGAGTTGCGCCGCCCGTAGTTTTTTCTTCACTGCTTGGAAAGAGGTCCGTTGGCGCTGTACCATGATCGTGTAGTCCGGGTACAATGAAATCCGCTGATTTTCAAATTGGATGTTCGTCTTTTCCCTTGCTTTTTGGAGTAGCATGTCTCTGTCCCTGTAATTCAGGATTTTGACAATCAGAGGGCACGGAGGGGCTCCCACTTTTGGTGCGCCAGTTGGAATCCGGTGCGCCCTCTCCACGCAGAAATATGGGGATAAACCTTCAGGGGCTACATGCTCTCTGAACCATGCTTCCATAAAATCCGCTGGTCTCGCACCTTCGCTTCGTTCCGGCAGTCCAATGACTCGAACGTTATTTCGTCTATTGCGTCCCTCCGCGTCCTCAATCCGGTCCTGGAGTCCAGTAACTTGGTGTTGCAGTTGTTTTATTTGCGTTGCCTGTTCCGTGAGTTGGGGGTCGATGCTTGTCAATGCCTTCTCGTGATCCCGCACCGTATCAGCGAGCTTCCCATGATCTGCCCGCAGTAGAGTAAGGCCAGTCGTGAGAGCCCCTATCTGCTGTTCCATTATCTTCTTGGAGTCACGGATCTCCTTCAGTATTAAGTCCAGTTTCTCCGAGTGGGACTCAGTAGGGTCGGTGGTGGAAGTGCCCGGTGCCGGGTCCCTATCGTTAGATTCGGGGCCCCCCCCCCGCTGCCAGGCCAGCATCCAGAACTTTGCCCTTAAGCCTGCCCATCACGAAGTCCCGTCAATCGCAAGCCCGGGCACTGGTTCTATGGGCACTTTCCGCGCACAGTATGACACCTGGGTGTGACCAAGCCTGGGATCCCCACTCCTCACCAGGCTGTAATCAGCTGTGCCCTCAGGTCTGTGGGTGATGCCTTTCTCCTCCGCGTTACTACCGTCTCTGTTTCACAGTGCCCCAGTCTTCACCACAGTCCCCGGGGGTCCGTCTCACATCAGGCCGTTATCCGCGTCGCTGCATTTTGAGCCGCCTCTGCAGTCGTCCTCCCCCCGCCCTCCGATCGTGTCTCGATCGGTTCTGGTGCAGCTTAGCAGATATCGGGTGTGCCTTTAATCGCTCCCTTTAATGTGTGGGGGGGGGGGGAACCCACTCACATCGCCCAGCTGGGCGCCTCCGCCGAGAAATATCCACTGCGTCGTGTCTTCAATCCAGGCCAGCCCCTATACTCGGCTCTCCCACCGCGTAGCCCTACAGGATGTCAACAGGCCGCGGAGGGGAATAGAAGGCGGAGAGGGCCACCCGCTCCCAGCCCGAGTCACCGCCTTTGCGCTTCTCACCGCTCTGTGTTGGTGCGTCGTTTCTCGGCTGATCACGAGCCGCTGCCGATCTCCGGTTCCTGTACCCTCAGACGTCTATACGCAGGGAATCCGGAGCATACATCAGCCGCAGTTCCATCGTCCAGGAACGTAGTCGATCAGAGACGGCGAGGGTCGCAGTCCGTCTCGTAGTCCTGTCAGAGCGCCACCTCTAGGCCTCACCTCCCTCGTTCGGTTTTCAGCGTCCGTAGTCTCCTCTCCCCAGCCGCCGCATCGGATCGGGGCCGAATTCCGGTGCCTGGCTGCGACGTGTAGATGTCGGAATCCCGCAGACACCGTTTAGAATCCGCAGCACCTTGATTTTACAGGATGTTTCCCCCCCAGGGTCCGGAGCCTCACTAGGTCGCGTCCGCCATTTTAGGCGGTTGGCCACACCCCCCTGGTTAAACTGATTTAAAGTGTTTTTGTCAGACGTGAGGGATATACTAACACCTCAGTGTCAATATAATGCATTAAACCAGTCTAAATGTGTGATCAACCAAGTAATTTGTGCATCAGCAATGTCTTTCGGCTTCTCATAAGTAAAGCTACTTTTTATATTTTAATTTTCACCAAGCCCTACTTTGAGAATTCTGGTATCATATTTAGCAGATAACTCATTCCTATCACTCTACTGAAGTTGTAATTCCCTTTCCTAATGTTGGCGGAGCAGGGTCCACTCTACTTAATGTATGAACTGAAGGAGATAAAGTTACAATCACCAGATATCTTGGAGTAACTCTTGTTTCTTTTCTTGGTATGTAGTGCTTCATTACCCTGTCTTCCACTTAAGCCGCAGCCCTCCTCCCTCTCAATGCCACCTTTGTAAGGATGAATCTGTAAATAATTGTCTGTAGTTGGCTATTGTTTTGGCTATCTACTGAGCAGGCATGAGTTTGGTGCATGTGTCTGACGTTGAGCAACACCAGTCTGTCTGAATATGTGGTGTTAATTCACTTTTGGGAAAAGGGCTTCATTGAGAGCCTTTGGAAACTGAAATCATTTTCAGGATTGTAATAGTCTGCATACTGTTTGTCACTGGACATCAAACAGTCTCAAGCTTGTTACAAGATAGTCCAAGACCCAAGCTCTTTCAACCCCGGAAACTCTTTGCTTTCATAATCCATCAGTTTCTATTCAAAATTGTAAGGGTGTGTTTGTATGGACTGCGCTTGTGTCTTTGGGGAACGAGAAGAAGACCAACCACCACGTTGGTTTACCGACCAGCCTACCACCTCACAACAAATTTTAACCACTACAGATCTGGGTCAGATTCAAACTGATACTGTGTAGGTGAATGGTTCTATAGCTTTTTCAAATCCATTAATCTTTGCAATCCTGAACTTTAGCATGTTCAAAGGTAACTCCAACCCTTACCAGCGCCGTGTTCTACTTTCTCCTTAAACTTTGTGTATAAGTGCTTGCCTGGTAAAGTAAGGTGTAGCTGAGGAGAACGCAAATATTAGCTGCCTACATCCTGGCTTTTTGAGAACCGCAGCAGTGGTCCTGTCAATAATGAATTGATTAGAAGTGTAGTTTTATTCATTGTCTATTCTCAGTGGTTCATTGTGCTATAAAGCTCACAGTGAAGTGAAATGCCAGTTTTGGGCCCTGCTCACTCTAATAAATTTAAATAATAGCAACGAGCCTATTTTGCATCTCTTTCTTTAGATGTTGTGCCTCATAAGGTCTGGTATTTGACGCCTGTTTCAAACTTGAAAGCCAGTCAAACTTCTGGGTTACTGCCTTGCTTTGCCAGCAGATAATGCAGAAAATGGTGCGTCCCTATATCCATTAAAAACGTGAAGAGTTGGGGATCAGGTCTCTGGTGAACTCATGGCTAGTCCACAACAGTGGTATTTACCTGCTTTTCCAGATTACGACATGGCTAGACATCTGATCTCGTTAAGTAAGAGTATTTAAAGATGTTACCATACTAGAAAAGGAAAGCTCTGGGTTTTAATATTAGAGATAATTATAATATCCTCCGATAGGTTTTATCTGGGTCATTTGCAAAAACGGTGTGCACCCACTTTTTGCATTGGCGGACATGTTGCTCTTGATTCAAATTTCACTTGCTTCCATTTTGTAGTCACTGTTGACATCAGCATTCCGTTTTGTAGTAATAAGGAGATAAAAATGTATCATATGTTAATGATGTATGTAAAATGGATTAAAAAAAAGAAATGTGCTCGTATATTCCCAATTGTATTATTTCAGTTAGTAAATTGGGTATAAAAATAATGAATGACTGAAGCAAATTTAATTTGCTCCCAAAATTACCATTAGTATCTCAGCTGTTTTTGTCTCATTGCCATGTCCTCATTGCTTGTGCTTTGAATCAGTACTTTTATTAAGTGTGTGGCTACTTCCAGTTTCTTGTGGGTTACAAAGGGGATCCACTGTGTGTTGTTAACCGATGACAGAGCTGGAAATATTGAAAAAATATCCAGCTCTCTACCAAGCAACTTCTCTTTGTTCTCACTCTGCCGTCAGGTATCTGAAAGAGACTATTAGTTATAGATTCCTTACCTTAGAATTACCCCCAGGCGTCAGGCTGGATCTGGAGAATCTTTCTTCAGCAGTACCCCTGCGCGTCGGTAGGTGGCGTCGGTCGACTCCGCGTTCGTCGTTGGTGACGTGATCGCCGGAATGACGTCGCGGTATCTACTTAGACGCCGCCCCTGCGCGCTGACGTCAGTTCTTTTTCCACACCAGCCAGCGCAGATCCGGAGAGAGCGGTACCCCTAGTCATTTTTTGACTAGTGTTTTTTTACTTTTTGTCGACATCTTTTTCGAGTCGTTCGACTTCTGGTGCACGCAGGGATGTCACATCGGTGGACCGGCTTCAAGCCTTGTGACTCTTGTCACAAGCTGATGTCCGTCATGGAGCCGCACCTCGTGTGCCTTTGGTGCCTGGAGCTCGACCACGACCCGCAGTCGTGCTCCGACTGTCGGGCCATGAACCCGAAGTCTTTGTGGGAGCGGTCCCAAAAGCGTCTGGAGGCCCGGCAGTCAGCTCCGCGCCGCTCGAGGTCCCGGTCGAGAGAAGGTCGCGGGACTGGTGGCGAAGTCACCACCACCACTCCTCATCGAAGTCTTCGTCTTCGGGTAAGTTGAAGCGCAATAAGAAGGCGAAAAAGCACCGTCGCTCTTCGCCTTTTCCCCGTCCGTCGGCCGACGCGACGCAGAAGGTCGTTGTCCTTCGGCTCCGCACGCGGAGCCTACTGGGACGGCTCCGAGCTTCCCTCCCTTCCCGGGAGCCGGAGCGTCCCCTGCCCAGCTTTGTGCATTTTACGAAGCACTCCACTCCATCTATGGGCAGCCCGACACTGCCGGCGAGCCTTCGGTCCCCGCGGACTCAGCTGGGGGTTCTAGGCCTTCGATGCCGGCGGCTTTGGCCTCGGCACCGCAGGGCCCCCAGGGATCCAGGCATGGATCCAGAACGGTGCCAGTCGACCTCACGCCACCTCCTCCGGCACCGATTCCGTTGATGACGCCTCTGCCACCTCCGACGCCGGCCGTGTCCCCGGCTGGCGTCGACCCCAGCCTCCCCCTTGTCTTGGACAAGGAGCCGGACCGACGCCGGTACCGGTGCCGACCTGTACTTTTGTGCCACTGTTCTCCCCTGGTGTTCCCTATCGCCCTGAGTGGCAGCCAGTGGAGGGTGAGGAGGACTGGGAGGGGTCTATTGACCCTTTACCTGACCAGCTTGAAGAGCCGGACTGGCGAGAGGAGTTGGGTGATGCCAGTGGTTTGGTTACCTCCCCAGACCTTGGCATGCTCTCCCCCCTTACCATGGCTACGGAGGATGGAGCTTCCTATGCAGTGGTGTTGCGTAGGGTGGCTAAGGGCCTTGGACCACGTGCTTCCTACGGTGGCAGTCAGGACTAACCTCCTGACAGAGGTGCTTCAGCCAGCAGCGGCCTCTTCGGAGCCCCTGCTGCTTTTTAGTGAAGCCCTCACAGACATCCTTCTGGGCACTTGGTCCAAGCCCAGAACAGGGGCTCCTGTGAACAGGATGATTGCCCGACGACACCGCCCGGCCAACCCACTTTTCCTCTCCCAACCCTCGAGAGCTTGGTGGTCCAAGCCTCGTCCTCTAAAGGCGCATTCCTTACTGCTCCCCCAGATAGAGAATCTGTGAAGCTGGACCATCTTAGGAAGAAGATGTTTTCTTCCGTCAGCTTAGGACTGCGGTCGGTGAACACCGCATGTCTCTTGGGCCTTTACACCCACTCTGTGTGGGATACGGTTGCGCAGGTGCTGCTGCGGTGTCCGGAGGAGGCCCGGGTCACACTCTCCCATGTTGTTGTGGAAGGGAGAGATGCAGCAAAGTTCGCCATCCGCTGTGGGCTGGACACCGCCGACTCACTGGGTAGAACGATTTCTACGCCCGTAGCCATAAAACGCTACGCCTGGCTGAGATCCACTGGCTTTTCTGGGGATGTCCAATCGACTCTTTTGGACATGCCCTTTGATGGCCGTCGTCTGTTTGGCGACAAGGCGGACCATGTGCTCGAGCGCTTCAAGAATTCTGGAGCTACGGCCAGATCCTTGGGCCTCGCTGCCACCTCTCACCCCGTGCAGTCTGCCTTTCGCCCCTTTCGTGGCTACGGAAAGGGTGCCCCACCACGTTCCGCCCAGAGCCACAGGCCGGCGCTAGCCACCCAGCCTCTGCGTGGCCGAGGACGTGGGACCCAACGTCATGGGTCTGGGGGCCAGCGGGCAGGCCAGTCCACTAGTGCCCCCTCTGCAGCAGCCTCTAAGCCTTCCTAGTCCGACATATCTGATAGAGACATCTAGCCGCAGATTCCTTAACTTAGAATATCCCCAGGCGTCAGACTGGATCCGGAAAATGTTGCGCAGCAGTACCTCTGCGCGCCGAGGGGCGGCGCCGCCTTGCTCCGCCCTGACGTCGTCCCCGGACATGACGTCAGTAGAGCCATATAGGACCCTCCCGGCGCGCTGACGTCAGTTTCCTTCTTTTCCGCGTTACAACGCGGATCCGGGATTCAGCTGTTCCTCTGGCCTGTTTTTATTCAGGCCCTTTTTTCGACGTCGTTGGCGTCGGGGAACAGTGTGCGATGCCTTCGGGCTTTAAATTGTGCGGAACTTGTTCGCGTCAGATGTCGGCGTCAAACCCGCACGCCATTTGCATGTGGTGTCTTGGGTCGCACCACGACTCCGAGGAGTGTGACGCCTGCCGGTAGATGCGTCCGAAGTCCCTACGGGAGCGGCGGATGAAGCTCTTGGCCGCCCGGTTGACCCGCCCGGCGTCTCCCCGACGTTCTCCAGTGGGTTCATCTCTCCGCGCCCGGTCCCGGAGTCGATCCCGCGAACGTCGATCTGCAGGTAAGCACAAGTCACGGAAGTCGAAGTCCTCGCTTCCACGTGACGGTGGGGGCCATGGTTCCCGCTCCTTCGCGGAGCCGTGCCCCCCGGAGTCGGCCTCCTTTTACCCGCCCTTTCCGGGTACTGGTGCGACTCGGCCCCAGATGGAAGCCTATTTCCAGGCTCTGCACTCCATCTTTGGGTCACCTCCACTCCCTGGTGCGCCTTCGGGTCCCACAGTGGAGGTAGGCATTCAGGTCGAGTCTCCGCCGGCGGGTTCGCCCTCGGCGCCGGCCGAATGCCTCGACTCCGGCTCCGGAGTCGTGCCGCGTCGGTTCCGACCGATGGGCGTTCCAGCCCCACGCCGAGCCATTCTGCCTTGTCCCCGCATAACCCCTGGCGGCTCCCTGCGTCGACATCGGCACCGGCGGCACTCTGCCTATCGTCTCCTGGACCTCAGGCACTTTCTCCGCACCTCTCGGTGGTGGAGACGTTGCCGCCCACTCGTCCAGACGAGTCGCCCCTCATGGGGCTCGACGTCGCTTCGGCGTTGGTCGACGCCGGAAGGGTCGCCGGTACCTCTTGGCTCTCCGCTTCCAGAGGACACGGAACCGCTGTGCTTGGGCTTGTCTCCACGCCCGTTGGCTCCGCCGCCATGGAGGCAGTGGCCCCTTCTTCCTCCTGCTGGGGGACGGCTTAGTTGCAACCGTCCCCTACAGATGGGCTCTTGTCCCCCCCCCCGGACGCCCACTGAAGCTGGTGCTTTATTTTTACGGGGTGTTCGCAGGGCGGCAGCTGTTTTGCACTTGCACCCTCCTTCTGTCCTCTTGTCCTCTGATCCGTTGTTGGATCTCCTCCACCAAGGTGCGGTGGATCTTGAGCCCTTGCTGCCCTTTAGCGGCTTGTTGTTCGACGCCCTTCTCGGGACTTGGACGCGTCCCTCTTCAGGAGATGCTGTCGACAGGGCTGTAGCGCATCGGCATCGTCCGGCCCCTGGGGGCCCATCCTGTTTGTCCCTTCAGCCTACTGCTCACGGTCTCGTGGTGCAGGTGTCTTTCGCCATGCAGCCTTCTTCTCCGCCTCTACTGCAGCCTCCTACTAGGGAGTCTCGTTGGCTGGAGACATGTGGACGCGGCATTTTTGCGTCCGCTAGTTCTGCATTATGTGCTCTCAACACAGTTTGCGTTTTTGCCAGGGCTTCTTCTGCCCTTTGGGACTCCGTGGAGCGTCTTTTGCCTGCCCTCCCTGAGTGTCCTCGAGCTGATATGGCTCGTCTCATTCACGAAGGCAGAGAGATGGCGCGGTTTACGATTCGGTCCGCCGTTGATTCTACCGATTCGGTGGGTAGGACAATGGCACGGTCCGTTGCCTTGCGCCGCCATGCCTGGCTGCGCGACGGGGGTTTCCCCGACAATGTCCGTGACAGTCTCCGGGATTTGCCTTTTGATGGTGTGTCCCTGTTTGACGCACATGCGGACTCTGCGGTTCGCCGCCTTCTGTCTCACCTTTCGTAGTTTTTGTTCCAGTTGAGGTCCTTGTCCTCACCCTGCTCTGTTGTCTTGACTCATGTTGGGCCGGGTTCATGCTGTACTGCCTGAACGGCCTGGGCGGCTCCTCGCCGTATTTTCTTTCATTTATGCAGCAGTTTTGCTGCTTATCCTTCTCATTTCCTATAGCCTGGTGGTTCAGGTTGCACCCTTCCTCCACGGGTTATGTGTTCCGAGCCTGTGGTTTCTAAGTTCCACTTTTACGTCCTCTGTCTTGAGCTTCCGCTCCAGAGGAGCCCCTGGTTGGGGTTGATACTTACCCTATGTGGGGTATTTGTTTGCTATTGTATAGCTGCCTTCCTTCGACAGTTGCCTTGTTCGCTTCTGTGGGGTCCTTTTCACTCGGTCCTCCTGCGGCTGTGCCTGTGTGTTTTGCACGCTGCTGCTGCGGGCCCTTCAGGGGCCTTCTTGCGTGCCATTGTTGGGGTGTCGGCTGCTGGCCTGCATTTTCCCAATACCTTTCTTCAGGACGGAAGGGCTTTCTGCTCCTTCCCGTCCCCTCATGGTTCTTCGCTGCGCCTGTTCCATCTGTGGCCGCCCTGTCGGAAGGCCCTGTCGTTGTCCCCGAGCACTCCTACTTAGCTCGGCACTCTCCCTCTGTGTTCTATCGGCGTACCATGCCTGCTCCTTAGTGTCTCCGGCTGGTACGTTCTTCTCTGGTGCCTTCTGTTGCCTCGTTCTACTCTGCTATATCCATGCTGCGTAGCCCTTTCCTGGTGGACTTCGCTCTCCATGGTGGCGTTCTGGCTCCAGACGTGGTTGATCTTCCTTGTCTTGTGCCTTGCCTTTGGCACTTCCTCTGCCACCGTTTCTCATGCCCCTGTTGCGTTCCGCGCAGGGTTGGCGTGCTTTCCTTCGGGCTGCAGTTGCTGCTCTCAGCGGGGGCGGTCTCCTCAGAGCATTGTTCTCTCATGGGGCGTGTTGAGGGAGCTGATGTGGTCTCCTGGCTAGATGCCGACTTTCGAGCTGGAGCGCGAGGTTCCGGTCTTGGGGTCGACTCTACATCCTGTGATTCTGGACACATCACGGCTGGCCTGGCCTCCTTGCCTCTCTCGCGATAGCCAATGGGTCTGCTCCACCGTCGGTGGCTGTTGCTCTCGCTCTGGGCATTGTTCTGCCCAGTGCCGCTGCTACGTGGCTGTTGCGACTCTGGTGTTTTTTCTTTCTCACCAGTGTGCTACCCACACATACGCCTCCCACGTGCTTACTACTCCGGGTAGTCGCCGAGGTCTGGTCCCTCACTTTCGTGAGCGTCGTTCACACAATGCGCCTGGTCTTGCGCCTCTTGTGTCTCAGCTTGCTCGTGGCGCTTCATGGGGCCTTCTCCTTCCATGGTGTGGTTCTGGCGGTACATCCAGGTTTCTTGGTGTACTTCTGTTACCCACGTGCATGGCACTGGTTGTTACCGTTCTTTTCTGCCTTGGGCTGTCCGCCCTTTTGCGTAACGAGTGCATTGGTGCGCTGAACTGGCTGCCCTATGAGGCTAGAATACAACTAAAGGTGGCCTGCATGACCCATAAAGCACTACATAACAATACACCCAGTTACCTAGCTCTAAAACTAGAACGATCCGGAGGATGCAGACAACTACGAAGCGCGAGCTCCTTACTTCTGAAACCACAATCCTTTCATAAAAAGAGAACTGGCTGCAGGGCTTTTTCAGGGATCGCTCCAAAGATTTGGAACTCCTTACCTCCAGTGGTACGGGGAATCTCTTCCTTGACCGCATTCAAAAAAGAGGTAAAAACACTCCTAATGAACAAATTTGCGTCCTAAGACTTGATTCTATGCTGACATAGTCACCGATACGATCCTCATATCACTGGCTAACTCTTATGGATTGAAAGAGAACATTATATGTTTGTTTATTTCCTCAATACTGACCTATGGCTCAATAACTGTATATAATATAATGTTATGCTGCCCTCTGGGATCATCATATGTTATCTACTGGTCACCTATGTTATCTTATACTATTTACCTCTTTTGAAAGTAATGATGAATATCAAATGCGTGTATACTACCTCATTTCGTATGTCTTTATAACTATATACTGTAAAGCGCTCTGATACCCTTGTGGGTCACGTTCGCGCTATATAAAACCCTTTAAATAAATAAATAAATAAATTGGCAGGTCTTGTGTTTCTTGTAACACTAACTCATCTTGGGCGTAGTCAGCATCTTCCCGCTGCTGTTCCCACTCTCACAGTGTTTCTTTCCCTGTCGTGCATGGCCCTCGGACTCGGTTCGTCCTTGTGCCCTAGTTAAACCTTCCTCTTTCAACGGTCCATCGGATTATGGGGGTTCCTCACATCCTGCATTCGTGCCTCTCCGGCTACGGCAGGTGTCCACTCTATTCCACATCCCCCCCTTTTGGGTTTGTGCTCATTTTCTCCGCTGTTGACTAACAGGGATTTCCTGCCGCCCTCGGCAGTCTTTGATGCCTTTTGCCTCTCATTGTTGGCCACTTCCTCCGGAGTATCCTGGTCCGGTGTTGGCCTTTCTGGCAGCGCTGTCCCCACTGTGTTTAGTCAGCTGGTTGACACTTCTGTTCCCTTGGGAACTTAGTGGGGTTCTGTCGCAGACCCGCCTCCAATGGGGTATGGCTTTGGTATCTATTCTAAGTTAAGGAATCTGCGGCTAGATGTCTCTATCAGATGTACGAGTTACTTACCTTCGGTAACGATGTATCTGGTAGAGACGTTGTCTAGCCGCAGATTCCTTAACGCCCACCCATCCTCCCCGATCTGCGAGGACCTTTTCAGGTGGGGTTTTCGGCTTTCGCCTCCTTTGGGGTGGCTTGTCCTTCTACGGGGCGGCGTTTTTCGCCTTGCTCCCCGTTGGCCTCTTCCTTTGGTTTACTTGTTCCCCCCCATTTTCATGCTGGGGCGGTGGATTCAGGTGTCCTTCTGCGTTTTTACGGATCAGTTTCTTCCAGTATGGTGCCTACTGGTGTTCTCTACCCTCCCACCCGCCTTCTCTGTTGACGCTCCTGCAGTCAATTAGTGTTCCGGTCTCTTTTGGGCCTGTTCCTACGACCGATAATTCTCTCACAGGGGACACGGTCTCCTATTTCTTTCTTCTTTTCTTAATCCTATGGGTGGGTGCTTTTTTTGCCTGTCGCTCTCGGCTCATTCTTGCCGTCTTGCCTCAGGAGTGGGCACTCTCTCGCTTTTGCGGGGTTGCTTCTCAGTTTACTGTTCTGCCCTCTTTATTTCCTTTCATCTGGTGCAGACTTTCTGTCGTCTGCCTCGGTCTTCTTTTTGTAGGTCGATTTCCCTCAGGGGTGACATTCACTTCGCTCTTGCGAATTGGCTTCTCAGAGTATTGCTCTGCTCTTTCCTTTTCAACACCTTTCAGTCGACAGTGCTTCTCACTGTCGTTCATGGTGCTTTCTCACCAATTCTCTTTTTTATTCGCACACTGTTCCCATACTCTCACAGTTTTGCTGGGGGCTCCGCGTTGTAGCGCGGAAAAGTTCAGCCGAAGAAAACTGACGTCAGCGCGCCGGGAGGGTCCTATATGGCTCCACTGACGTCATGTCCGGGGACGACGTCAGGGCGGCGCCGCCCCCCAGCACGCAGAGGTACTGCTGCGCAAAATTTTCCGGATCCAGTCTGACGCCTGGGGATATTCTAAGTTAAGGAATCTGCGGCTAGACAACGTCTCTACCAGATACATCGTTACCGAAGGTAAGTAACTCGTACTTCAGTGCCACCAGTTGCAAGTGGGCGGCATGATCCGCCATCACCTCCCCCACTGGTTACGGCTCTCTTGGCCAAGGGAGCTATCGAGCGAGTCCCTGTCCCAGAAGTAGGTTGTGGCTGTTACTCCCACTACTTCCTGGTGCCTAAGAAGGACAAATGCCTACGTCCTATCTTGGATGTCAGGGACGTCAACCACTTCCTCCGGAAGGAGAAGTTCAAAATGTTGACATTAGCTCAGGTTCTGTCTGCCCTCGACCCTGGATGGTAGCGTTGGACTTGCAGGATGCTTATTTCCACATCCCCGTCCTGCCAGCCCACAGGCTTTACCTACAGTTTACGGTAGGCCACGAGCATTTTTAGTCTACTGAGCTCCGCTTTGGCCTTACCAGTGCCCCTCGGGTTTTCACGAAAGTGATGGCGGTGGTCGCAGCTCATCTGCGCAGATCAGGGGTTCCAGTCTTCCCCTATCTCGACAACTGGTTGTTGAAGGTGGGCTCGCCCCAGGCTGTCGTCTCCCACCTCCAGACTACGGCGGACCTCTTGCACTCGCTGGAGTTCTCTATCAACGTGCCGAAGTCACACCAGATTCCCTCTCAGAAGCTCCTTTTCATTGGAGCAGTTCTAGATACAGCTCAGATCTGAAAGAGACACGTTAGTGATAGATTCCTTACCTTAGAATATCCCCAGGCGTCAGACTGGATCCGGAAAGTTTTTCGTCAGCAGTACCCCTGCGCGTCGGTAGGTGGCGTCGTGCGGCTCCGCGTTCGTCGCTGGCGTCGTAAGCGCCGAGATGACGTCACGGAGACTACTTAGGCGCCACCCATGCGCGCTGACGTCAGTTCTTTCTTTTTCCGCGCCAGCAAGCGCAGATCCGGTTAGAGCACGTACCTTAGTCACTTTTTGACTATTTATTTTTGGGACTTTTGTCTCTACTTCTTTGAGTCTTGACTCCTGGTGCCACGTAGGGATGCCTGGGTTTAAATCCTGCGAGGCCTGCCGCCGTACGATGTCGGTGGCCGACCCCCATGGCGTCTGTCTCTACTGTCTGGAGCGCGACCATGACTCCCGGTCATGTTCCGACTGTCTGGCCATGGCTCCGAAGGCTTTGTGGGAGCGGTCCTGAAAGCTGCTGGAGGCCCGACAGTTGTCTCCGCGCCGTTCGAGGTCCAGGGGTCGCTCGAGGGACTGGCCGCGGAGTCATCATCATAACTCCTTGGGGTCCAAGTCTTCACCCTCGGAATCGGGTAAGCGTCGTCACAAGAAGAAGTCGAAGAAGCGCGTACGCTCTCCGACCTCCCCCGTCGGTCTTCGGGTGCGGACGAGGGGGCCCGGGGTCCTTCCCCCGCGGCTCCGTTGGAGCCTGTCAGTCCCGCGGCCTACCCGGGTCCGCCGGCGACTCCGGCCCAGGTGCAAGAGTTTCTTGCCGCCATGGGCCGCCTTTTCGGGCCTAGGGCTCCCGCCGGCGCGCCTTCGGGCCCCGCGGTCCCTCTTGAGGGCCCTTGGTTGCCGCCGGCGGCTCCGGTTCCGGCGCCGCAAGGTCTTACGCCGGCGGCTCCGGCCCCGGCGCCGCAGGGTCCTCCGCCGGCGGCTCCGGCCCCCCCTGCGGCTCCCTTCCCGGCGCCGCCCTGGGTTCCGTTCGTCCCACCTCTGCCCTTGCCCGAGTTTCCGGGCAATTTTGCTCCGGCTTGGGACCCTGATTGGGGATTGGAGCCGGAACGGCGTCGACCGGCGCCGTTCCCGGCGCCGGTGGAGCATTTGTTTTCCCCTGTGCCTCCCCCGCCGCTGCAGCCTGTGCCTCGGGCCGTTGTGGAGGGGGAGGACTCGGAGGGGTCGGAGGATCCTCTTGCACGGCAGTGTGAGTCCGAACAGGAGTGGGCAGAAGACTCAGAGGATGCAGGTGGCCTTGACCTCTCCTCTGAGCCTGGGTTTCTGTCTCCTCCCACTGTCATGGAGGAAGGCGCCACATACACTGTGGTGCTCCGTAGAGCAGCTGAGCCTCTTGACCTTGACTTGCCTACTGTTACCCTCCGGACTAACCTCCTTACTGAAGTGTTTCAGCCGGCGGCAAGTTCTATGGAACCTCTGCTTCCGTTCAATGAGGCCTTGACGGATGTTTTGATGGGTACCTGGTTTAGGCCAGCCACAGGGGTTCCTGTGGATAAAAACGTGGCCAGGCATCACCGCCCGGCACCGGGTGACCCTGCCTTTTTGACGACTCATCCGACACCGGAGAGCCTGGTCATTCAGGCCTCCACTTCCCAAACTGCATTCCCTACCGCTCCGCCGGATAAGGAATCGAAAAAGCTGGAGCAGTTTGGCAAAAAGTTGTTTTCCTCTCCCAGCCTGGGGCCTGCGGTCAGTCAACACTGCATGCCTCTTGGGCCGCTATTCTCACGCTGTGTGGGACACGGTGGCGCAAACTCTGCCCCAGTGCCCGGAGGAGGTTCGGGCTGTGCTTTCCCAAGCTGTTGCGGAGGGGAAGGATGCCGCGAAGTTCGCCATTCGGTGTGGGTTGGACACCGCGGACTCTTTGGGGAGAGCCATCTCCACGACGGTGGCCTTGCGGCGACACGCCGGGCTGCGGTCCACGGGGTTTTCGGGGGATGTCCAGAGTTCCCTCATGGACATGCCTTTTGATGGTACTCGCCTGTTTGGCGCTAAGGCAGACAGTGCGCTGGAGCGTTTTAAGGACTCTCGGGCTACAGCCAAGTCCTTGGGTCTCTCCACCACACGCCCGGCCACGTCTACCTTTCGTTCCTTTCGTGGCCGCGGAAGGGGCGCCCCTACACGTCCGTTCAGCCAAAGGCCTGCGCAGAACGAACCTCAGCGCGGCCGCAGGCGTGGTGGCCGCCGTAACGGTACAGGGGGCCAGCGTGCGGGTCAGTCCACCTCCGCTCCCGCAGCATCCGCCTCAAAGCCTTCCTAGTCCGAGCTTTGGGGTGCACCCCACGCCGGTGGGCGGCAGGATTCAACATCACCTCCCCCACTGGCGCTCTGTCACTTCGGACAGGTGGGTGCTGCAAATCGTCCGAAGGGGCTACTCCCTCCCCTTCGAGTCTGCCCCCCCGGCCATGCCACCTCGGTTCCACCGCATGTCGGGGGATCACTTGGCGCTTCTCCGACAGGAAGTCACGGCCCTCTTGGCCAAGGGGGCCATCGAGCACGTTCCTGGGCCAGAATTAGGACATGGTTGTTATTCCCACTACTTTCTGGTCCCCAAGAAGGAGAAAGGGGGCTTGCGCCCCATCTTGGACCTCAGGAACGTCAATCGCTTCCTCCGGAAGGAGAAGTTCAAGATGTTGACTCTGGCTCAGGTCTTGGCTGCCCTCGACCCTGGAGACTGGATGGTAGCGTTGGACTTGCAGGACGCATATTTTCACATTCCCGTCATGCCGGCGTTACCTGCGGTTCACGGTAGGCCAGGGGCATTTTCAGTTTGCCGTGCTCCCCTTCGGCCTTACAAGCGCCCCTCGGGTGTTCACGAAAGTGATGGCGGTGGTCGCAGCTCATCTGCGCAGGTCAGGGGTGTCAGTCTTCCCCTACCTCGATGACTGGTTGTTGAAGGCGGGCTAGCCCCAGGCCGTCGTCACCCACCTTCAGACTACGGCCGACCTCCTGCAATTGCTGGGGTTCTCCATCAACGTGCCGAAGTCGCACCCGAGTCCCTCTCAGAAGCTCCCCTTCATCGGAGCGGTTCTGGATTCGACGTGGTTTCGGGTTTATCCTCCCGAGCAGCGAGTCCGGGATATTCAGGCTATGATTCCGATCTTTCAGCCTCTATCCCGGGTTTCAGTCAGGATGACCCTCCGGCTCCTGGGCCCGATGGCCTCCTGCATTCTGCTAGTGCAACATGCCAGGTGGCATATGCGGACTCTGCAGTGGGACCTGAAGTTCCAGTGGGCACAGCATCAGGGCAACCTGTCCGATCATGTCCAGATCTCGGAGGGCACTGCACGACAATTGCGGTGGTGGCTCCCGAATCGCGATTGGGTCAATGGCAGATCCCTCTCCCTTCCCCAACCGGAGCACACAGTGGTGACGGATGCGTCCCTCCTGGGATGGGGTGGCCACTTGGGAGAGGCGGAGATCAGAGGCCTCTGGTCTCCGGCGGAGTCCCGGCTCCATATCAATCTTTTGGAGCTTCGGGCGATCCGACTTGCACTGAAGGCATTCCTTCCTGTAGTGCAGGTGTTCACGGACAACACCACCGCCAAGTGGTATTGCAACAAACAGGGCGGGGTGGGGTCGTGGACCCTATGTCAGGAGGCTCTGCGCCTCTGGACATGGCTGGAACATCAAGGCATTACCTTGGTGGTTCAACACCTGGCAGGTTCTCTGAACGCCAGGGCGGACGAAGTCAGCCGCCGGTGCTTGATGGATCACGAATGGCGTATGAACTCCGACGTAGCGCAAGGTCTCTTTCTGCAGTGGGGAGAGCCTTGGTTAGATCTATTCGCCACCGAAGAGAACGCGCAATGTCATCAGTTCTGCGCGTTGGAATTTCCAAGGCGGCACTCGCTTGGCGGCGCTTTTCGTCGCGAGTGGAGCTGCGGTCTGTTGTACGCCTTTCCGCCTATACCACTTCTGCCCAGAGTGCTGAAGAAGATTCGGCGCGACCGGGCCCAAGTCATCCTTGTGGCTCCGGATTGGGCACGAAGATACTGGTATCCCGAGCTACTCAACATGGCGATCGATCCCCCGATCCGATTGCCTCTTCGGGAGGATCTTCTGTCGCAGCAGCAGGGGACGGTCCTCCACCCGAACCTGTCCAGTCTCCACCTCCATGCGTGGAGATTGAGCGGCGACAGTTGACAGCTTTCGATCTTCCTCCCGAAGTCTGTGATGTCATTCTGGCAGCCAGGCGTCCCTCCACTAAGACGGTATACGCCTGCAGGTGGAACAAGTTTGTGGCATGGTGCACAGCTAAGTCTGTGGATCCCCTTTCTGCCCCTCTTTCTGAGGTCCTTCTGTTCCTGCTCTCCTTGGCCCAGCAGGGCTCTGCTCTGGGCACTATCAAAGGTTATCTTTCGCCTTTCTCAGGCTTCCAGATCAGCCTTCTCTCTTTAAGTCCCCGGTTGTTAACCGTTTCCTGAAAGGCATTGCACACACGTTTCCTCCCGTGCCTTTCATAATGCCTCAATGGGACTTAAATCTTGTCTTGACCTATCTGATGTGCGCTCCTTTTGAGCCCCTTCATAACTGTCCTTTACGTCGTCCTACTCTCAAGACGGCTTTCCTGGTAGCTATCACCTCTGCCAGAAGAGTGAGTGAGCTCCAGGCTCTTTCTTCTAATCCTCCTTTCCTTTCTGTTCATCCGGACAAGGTGGTTTTAAGGACCGTCCTTCTTTCTTGCCAAAGGTTGTCACGCCCTTCCACATCGGGCAGACCATCACTTTGCCCACCTTCTTTCCGCCTCCGCATCCTTCAAAAGAGGAAGAGAAGCTCCACCGTCTGGACCCAAAACGTGCGCTCTCGTTCTATCTGAAGCGCACACAACAGTTCCGGGTGGATGACCAGCTCTTTGTTGGCTACGTGGGCGCCAAAAAAGGTTGGGCCGTGCACAAACGAACCATCTCTCGGTGGGTCGTTTTGTGCATCAAAGCGTGTTACTAGTTGGCTAAGAAGGAGCCTCCTGTGGGGCTGCGTGCCCATTCTACCAGGGCGACGGCAGCCACTACTGCCTTGGGACGCGGCGTTCCCTTGCAGGATATTTGTCAGGCAGCTACGTGGGCCTCGCTGCACACGTTTACCAAGCATTACTGCCTTGACAGTCAAGTCCGGAGAGACGGCTTCTTTGGCCGTTCTGTTCTCCGTGACTTTCTGGTGTAATCTATTCGCAGACCCACCACCGGGGTTGGTATTGCTGAGGTATCTATTCTAAGGTAAGGAATCTATCACTAACGTGTCTCTTTCAGATGCACAAGTTACTACTTGTGTAACGATATATCTGTAAGAGACACTAGTTCGTGATAGATTCCTTACCGCCCCACCCATCCTCCCCGTTCTGCGAACTGATTCTAGGGTTAAGGTCATCCCTTTCAGGGCCCTAGTTTCATGGCACCAGTGGTCAGTTTCTTGCATGGCTCTGCGTTCCTGGCGCGGAAAGTCGTGTACAGAACTGACTTCAGCGCGCATGGGTGGCGCCTAAGTAGTCTCCATGACGTCATCTCGGCGCTTACGACGCCAGCGACGAACGCGGAGCCGCACGACGCCACCTACCGACGCGCAGGGGTACTGCTGACGAAAAACTTTCCGGATCCAGTCTGACGCCTGGGGATATTCCAAGGTAAGGAATCTATCACTAACTAATGTCTCTTACAGATATATCGTTACACAAGTAGTAACTTGTGCTTTCGGGCCTATCCTCCTGAGCAGCGAGTCCGGGATATTCGGGCTATGATACCGATGTTTCAGCCTCTATCCCGGATTTCGGTAAGAATGACCCTGAGGCTGCTGGGCCTCATGGCCTCCTGCATCCTGCTGGTGGACCATGCTAGGTGGCATATGTGACCATTACAAATTAATGGAGTAATCCAAATGGCACCACAGGACCTGGGTACAATGTGATATGAAAAGGTTTGGTCCTTGACTAGCTTTGAAAAGAACAACCAATGCGAAAAAATATATAATCTGGGGGTTGCCAGAATGGTCAACCACTGGAAATTAATGCAGTTCAACTGTGAATTCACACCCTGAACAACAATTCCTCAGAATACAATTCCTTAACGTACATATATAATCCAAGTATATAGACTACACCCACACATTTTTTTGGTACAGTAATTTAATTTTTTTATATATATATCTTTGGGGTTGATTACAAACATAAAGTTCCCCTTTTGAACTTGGGGTCTTGAATACCCTTGAGGAATTCTCTACTGGTTCTCCTCACCACCGCTCCCTTGCGGTATCCATCTACTAATTAAGAATAGCTGCCTTCCTTGGCGCTTGGTTATTGGATTAATCTCCTTCCTTGGCACTCTCATTAGGTTGCGCCGCCCCCCTCCCCCACCCCTCAGTCCTGAAGAAGACCCGCAAGCGGAGGTTACAAACCACCCTTCACGCACAAGTCGGGTCGAAACGCCGACGCATCCCCTCAGCAAGGACCTGTACCACTATTATCATCTGTCCCCCGCAATTCGATGTTGCATTCATGCACTCACTGAATAAATGTAAGGAGTGTTGATTAAATATTTGGACAGGTCACATGATACTGGTTCTCTTAGAACAGCACCTTTTTTCGAATTAATGAATAGTGTGTAATTTCTAAATCTTCTGATTTTCACTCCCCCCTTCACTAGCACTACCTTTTCTTTTCTTTTGAGCAACCTCTCAATTTCTTTGTGTGGTAATATTATTACCTGTTGATTTATGTTTGTAATCAACCCCAAAGATATATATATATAAAAAAAAATGAAATTACTCTACCAAAAAATGTGTGGGTGTAGTCTATATACTTGGATTATATATGTACGTTAAGGAATTGTATTCTGAGGAATTGTTGTTCAGGGTGTGAATTCACAGTTGAACTGCATTAATTTCCAGAGGTTGACCATTCTGGCAACCCCCAGATTATATATTTTTTCGCATTGGTTGTTCTTTTCAAAGCTAGTCAAGGACCAAACTTTTTCATATCACAGGTGGCATATGTGGGCTCTGCAGTGGGACCTGAAGTTCCAGTGGGCACAGCATCAGGGGATTCTTTCCGATGTCGTCCAGAGGGCTCTGCACACCAATTGCAGTGGTGGCTAACGAACCATGATTGGGTCGTCGGAGGGCACTGCACACCAATTGCAGTGGTGGCTAACGAACCAGTATTGGGTCAACGGCAGATCCCTCTCCCTTCCCCAACCAGACCTCACAGTGGTGACAGATGCGTCACTCCAGGGATGGGGCGGCCATATGGTAGAGGCGGAGATCAGAGGCCTCTGGCGGAGTCCGGGCTCCACATCAACCTGCTGGAGCTCCGGGCGATCCGTCTGGCACTGAAAGCATTCCTTCCTTCAGTCAAAGGAAGAGTAGTGCAGGTGTTCACGGACAACACCACCGCCTTGTGGTACTGCAACAAACAGGGCGGGGTGAGTTTGTGGACCCTATGTCAAGAGGCTCTCCGACTCTGAACGTGGCTGGAACATCAGGGCATGTCCTTGGTGGTTCAACACCTGGCAGGTTCCCTGAACGCCAGGGCGGACGAACTCAGCCGCCGGTGCATGATGGATCACGAATGGCGTCTTCACTCGGAGGTGGTGCAAGGCCTCTTTCAGCAGTGGGGAGAGCCTTGGTTAGATCTGTTCGCCACCGAAGAGAACGCGCAATGTCAGCAGTTCTGCACGTTGGAATTTCCAAGGCGGCACTCGCTGGGCATTACTTTTCGTCGCGAGTGGAGTTGCGGTCTTCTATACGCCTTTCCTCCTATACCACTTCTGCCCAGAGAGCTGAAGAAGATCAAGCGCGACTTGGCCCAAGTCATTCTCGTGGCTCCGGACTGGGCACGAAGAGTCTGGTATCCCGAGCTCTTGAGCATGGCAATCAAACCTCTGAACAGACTGCCTCTTCGGGAGGATCTTCTGTTACAGCAGCAGGGAACGGTCCTCCACCCGAACCTGTCCAGCCTCTGCCTCCTTGCGTGGAGTTGACAGCTTTCGACCTTCCTCCCGAAGTCTGTAACGTTATCTTGGCAACCAGTCGTCCCTCCACCAAAACAGCATAGGCCTGTAGATGGAACAAATTTGTGGCATGGTGCACAGCAAAGGCTGTGGATCCCCTCTCTGCCCCTCTTTCAGAGGTTCTCCTCTTCATTTTTTCTTTGGCCCAGCAGGGCTCTGCTCTGGGCACTCTTAGAGGCTATCTTTCGGCCATTTCGGCCTTTCTTCGCCTTCCTGATCAGCCTTCTCTTTTCAAGTCCCCTATTGTAAATAGATTTATCTGAAAGAGACACGTTAGTGACAGATTCCTTACCTTAGAATATCCCCAGGCGTCAGGCTGGATCCGGAAAGTTTTTGCATAGCAGTACCCTTGCGCGTCGGTAGGCGGCGTCGTGCGGCTCCGCGTCCGTCGTCGGCGTCGTGATCGCCGGGATGACGTCGCGGGCAGTACTTAGACGCCGCCCCTGAGCGCTGACGTCAGTTCTTCTTTTTCCGCGCCAGTAAGCGCAGATCCGGGAAGAGCAGTGCCCTAGTCAATTTTTGACTAAATTTTTGGTGATTTTTTCACTGTTTCTTTTCGAGTCTTCATCGACTCCTAGGTGTCGTAGGGATGCCCGGCTTCAAGCCATGCGACGCCTGTGGTCGAATGATGTCGATCACAGACCCGCATCTAGAGTGTCTCTACTGTCTCGGCCGAGACCACGACACAAAGTCGTGTCCTGACTGCCGGAAACTTCACCCGAAGGCTTTGCGAGAGCGGTCTCGAAAGCTACTCGAGGTCCGGCAGTCGGCTCCGCGCCGCACCAAGCCCCGGTCCCGGGAGAGGTCGAGGGCCGGTCGCGGAGTCCCCGCCGGTCGTCGGAGTCCAAGTCTTCGCGCTCCTCGGGTAAGTCGAAGCACAAAAGTCTAAGAAGCATCATCGCTCTAAGACTTCGCCTCGCCGGTCTCGCGACTCGGCTGAGGCCCCTGTCGGCACCGTCCCCGCGGCCCCGGACGTGCCTGTGGAGCCGCCCCGCATTACCCGTCCTTTCCGGGTTCGGGGCGACTCCGGCCGAAATACAGGAGTTCCTGTCGGCCATGGCCCGCCTCTTCGGGCCTCAAGGTCCCTCCGGTGCGCCTTCGGGCCCCGCGGGCCCTGATGGGGTTGCTCCGGCGTCGCTGCCGACTCCGGTCCCGGCGTCGCCTGTCCCGCCAGCCTTCATCCCGGCCTCGGCTCCGGCCCCGGCCTCGATCCCGGCTCCGGTGGTACCGCAACCCCCATCGACGCCGGTTGACCTCACCACGCCTCCGCCGACGCCGATGTCCCCGGTGCCGTTCCTGACGCCGTCCGGGGCTCCGGACGGCGTCGTTCCCCGGTTGTCTCCGGCTCCGGACATGGAGCCGGACCGACGTCGCTCGACGCCGGCTCCGGCGCCGATGAGACCTTGGGTCCCAAATGTCCCTCCTCCTCCATATTTTGAACAAGAGGAGGACCAGGTGAGCTGGGAGGGGTCGGAAGACCCTCTCACACAACAGTGTGAGTATGATCAGGACTGGGCTGAGGAACTTGGGGATGCCAGTGGTCTAGACACTTCCCCTGACACTGGCATGCTGTCTCCTCCCGTGGCTACGGAGAAGGGAGCAAATTTCGCAACGGTGTTGCGTAGAGCAGCTGGAGCCTTGCACCTCCAATTGCCTACTGTGGCTGTCAGGACTAATCTCCTGACGGAAGTGCTTCAGCCGGCAGCTTCCTCCACGGAGACTGCACTGACTGACGTTCTTTTGGGCGCCTGGTCCAAGCCCACCACAGGGGCTCCTGTGGATAGGAACGTGGCCCGACGCCATCGCCCTGCTCCGGGCGACCCCTTGTTTCTCTCCCAACATCCCACCCCTGAGAGCTTGGTTGTCCAAGCCTCTGCCTCCCAAACCGCCTTCCCTACCGCCCCTCCGGATAGGGAATCCAAACGCCTGGACCAATTTGGGAAGAAGGCTTTTTCTTCCTCCAGTGCTGGCTTGCGGTCCGTCAACACCGCTTGCCTTTTGGGCCGATATACCCACTCCCTGTGGGATTCGGTGGTGGCTGTTTTGCCACAGTGTTCTGAGGAGGTCCAGACACTGCTTACCCGCGCCATTGCGGAAGGAAGAGATGCGGCTAAATACACCATACGTTGTGGCCTTGATACCGCCGACTCGCTGGGCGGATCGCTTGCAACGACGGTGGCGCTACGTCGCCACGCCTGGCTGAGAACAACTGGTTTCTCGGGTGATGTCCAGAATACACTCATGGACATGCCCTTTGATGGAGTCTGTCTTTTTGGTTCCAAAGCAGACCATGCGATGGAGCGTTTTAAGGACTCACGGGCTACTGCCAAGTCCCTGGGCCTTTCTGTTGTACGCGCTCCGCTAACCTCTGCTTTTCGCCCCTTTCGTGGCCACGGAAGGGACGCCCAGTCACGTCAGCAGCCCAGCCACCGGCCCGCGCAGCAAGCGTCTTCGCGTGGCCGAGGACGTGGTTACCGCCGTGGCGGTTCGGGCAACCAGCGTGCGGGTCAGGCCACCACCTCAAGCTCGTCCGCGGCCTCCAAGCCCTCCTAGTCCCTCCTTTCCGGTGCACAGCACGCCAGTAGGGGGCAGGGTCCGCCATCACCTTCACCACTGGCGTCCCATCACCTCGGACAGGTGGGTCTTGGACATTGTCCGAAGGGGCTACTCCCTCCCCTTCGAGACCACCCCCCCAGCCATGCCACCTCAATTCCACCGCATGTCAGGGGATCACTTGGTGCTTCTGCAGAAGGAAGTCACGGCCCTCTTGGCCAAGAGGGCCATCGAGCATGTTCCGACCCCAGAAGTAGGACGTGGTTGCTACTCCCACTACTTTCTGGTGCCCAAAAAGGACAAGGAGGACATGTGTCCTATCTTGGACCTCCGGAACGTCAATCGCTTCCTCCGGAAGGAGAAGTTCAAGATGCTCACCCTAGCTCAGGTCTTGACTGCCCTCGACCCTGGAGACTGGTTGTAGCGTTGGACTTGCAGGACGCTTATTTCCACATCCCCGTCCTGCCGGCCCACCGGCGTTACCTACGGTTCACGGTAGGCCTCGAGCATTTTCAGTTCACCGTGCTCCCCTTTGGCCTTACAAGTGCCCCTCGGGTGTTCACGAAAGTGATGGCGGTGGTCGCAGCCCATCTGCGCCGGGCAGGGGTTCCAGTCTTCCCCTACCTCGACGACTGGCTGCTGAAGGCGGGCTCGTCCCAGGCAGTCGTCTCCCACCTCCAGACTACGGCCGAACTCCTACACTCGCTGGGGTTCTCCATCAATGTGCCGAAGTCGCATCTGATTCCTTCTCCACAGCTCCTTTTCATCGGAGCAGTTCTGGACACGACGCAGTTTCGGGCCTATCCTCCCGAACGGCGAGTCCGGGATATTCAGGCTATGATTCCAATATTTCAGCCTTTATCCTGGGTTTCGGTACGGATGACCCTGAGGCTGCTGGGCCTCATGGCCTCCTGCATCCTGCTGGTCGATCATGCCAGATGGCATATGCGGGCTCTGCAGTGGGACCTGAAGTTCCAGTGGGCGCAGCACCAGGGCAACATGTCCGATCACGTCCAGATCTCGGAGGGGCTGCAAAACAGTTGCAGTGGTGGCTCTCGAACCGGCAATGGGTCATGGGCAGATCCCTCTCCCTTCCCCAGCCAGAGCACACAGTTGTGACGGACGCGTCCCTTCTGGGATGGGGCGGTCACATGGGAGAGGCGGAGATCAGAGGGCTCTGGTCTCCGGCGGAGTCCCGGCTCCATATCAACCTTCTGGAGCTCCGGGCGATCCGACTTGCACTCAAGGCATTCCTTCCCTCTGTCAAAGGGAAGGTAGTGCAGGTGTTCACAGACAACACCACGGCCATGTGGTACTGCAACAAACAAGGCGGGGTGGGGTCGTGGACTCTCTGTCAGGAGGCTCTGCGCCTCTGGACATGGCTGGAACATGAGGGCATGTTCCTGATGGTTCAACACCTGGCAGGTTCCCTGAATGCCAGGGCGGACGAACCTCAGCCGCAGGTGCATGATGGATCACGAATGGCGTCTTCACTCGGAAGTGGCGCAAGGTCTCTTTCTGCAGTGGGGAGAGCCTTGGTTAGATCTATTCGCCACCGAAGAGAACGCGCAATGTCATCAGTTCTGCGCGTTGGAATTTCCAAGGCGGCACTCGCTCGGCGACGCTTTTCGTCGCGAGTGGAGTTGCGGTCTGTTGTACGCCTTTCCGCCTATACCACTTCTACCCAGAGTGTTGAAGAAGATTCGGCGCGACCGGGCCCAAGTCATCCTTGTGGCTCCGGACTGGGCTCGAAGAGTTTGGTATCCCGAGCTACTCAGTATGAGCGTCGATCCCCCGATCCGTCTGCCTCTTTGGGAGGATCTTCTGTCGCAGCAGCAGGGGACGGTCCTCCACCCGAACCTGTCCAGCCTCCACCTGCTTGCGTGGAGATTGAGCGGCGGCAGTTGATTCCTTTCGACTTGCCTCCCGAAGTTTGTGATGTGATTCTGGCAGCCAGGCGTCCCTCCACTAAGGTGGTATACGCCTGCAGGTGGAACAAGTTTGTGGCATGGTGCACAGCAAAGGCTGTGAATCCCCTTTCTGCCCCTCTTTCTGAAGTTCTTCTGTTCCTTCTTTCCCTGGCCCAACAGGGTTGTGCCCTGGGTACCATCAAGGGCTATCTTTGTGCCATCTCGGCCTTCCTCAGGCTTCCTGATCAGCCCTCCCTTTTCAAGTCCCCTGTTGTTAACAGGTTTCTAAAAGGCATTACACACCTCTTCCCTCCTGTTCCGTTTGTGATGCCTCAGTGGGACTTGAACTTGGTTCTTACCTTTCTCATGTGCGCTCCCTTTGAGCCTCTACATAACTGTCCTCTTCGTCTTCTGACTCTGAAGACAGCCTTTCTGGTGGCCATCACCTCCGCTCGGCGGGTGAGTGAGCTCCAGGCTCTATGATGCAAACCTCCCTTTCTGTCTGTCCATCCAGACAAGGTTCTTAGGACGCGTCCGTCCTTCTTGCCAAAGGTGGTTACTGCCTTCCACATTGGGCAGACCATCACTTTGCCCACCTTCTTTCCGCCTCCGCATCCTTCCAGAGAGGAAGAGAGGCTCCACCGTCTGGACCCAAAACGTGCGCTTTCCTTTTATATCAACCGCACACAACACTTCCGGGTGGATGACCAGCTCTTTGTTGGCTACGTGGGCGCCAAAAAAGGTCGGGCGGTGCACAAGAGAACCATCTCCCGCTGGGTAACCTTGTGTATCAAAGCCTGCTATTCTTTGGCTAAGAAGGAGCCTCCTGTTGGGCTGCGTGCCCATTCCACCAGGGCAACGGCTGCTACCACGGCCTTGGGCCGTGGTGTTCCGCTGCAGGATATATGTCAGGCAGCTAAGTGGGCCTCGCTGCACACGTTTACCAAGCATTACTGCCTTGACAGCCAGGTCCGGAGGGACGGCTTCTTTGGCCGTTCTGTCCTCCGGGACTTCCTTGTCTGATCTTTGTTCGCAGACCCACCACCGGGGTTGGTATTGCTGGGGTATCTATTCTAAGGTAAGGAATCTGTCACTAACGTGTCTCTTTCAGATGCACAAGTTACTAACTTGTGTAACGATATATCTGTAAGAGACAGTAGTTAGTGACAGATTCCTTACCGCCCACCCATCCTCCCCGATCTGCGAACTGATTTCTAGGGTTAAGGACATCCCTTTCAGGGCCCTAGTATTTTTCAGACACCTATGTCAGCTTCTTGCATGGCTCTGCGTTCCTGGCGCGGAAAGTCGTGTACAGAACTGACGTCAGCGCGCAGGGGCGGCGTCTAAGTACTGCCCGCAACGTCATCCCGGCGATCACGACGCCGACGACGGACGCGGAGCCGCACGACGCCGCCTACCGACGCGCAAGGGTACTGCTACGCAAAAACTTTCCGGATCCAGCCTGACGCCTGGGGATATTCTAAGGTAAGGAATCTGTCACTAACTACTGTCTCTTACAGATATATCGTTACACAAGTTAGTAACTTGTGCCTGAAGGGCATTACTCACCTCTTTCCTCCTATTCCTTTCGTAATGCCCCAGTGGGACTTGAATCTGGTCTGAACTTGCATTATGTGTGCTCCTTTCGAGTCACTACATAATTGTCCTCTCAGTCTCTTGACCTTAAAGACTGCTTTTTTTGGTTGCCATCACCTCTGCTCGCAGGGTGAGTGAGCTTCAGGCTCTTTCTTCTAAACCTCCTTTCTTTGCTGTTCATCCGGACAAGGTTGTCCTTCGAACGAGGCCTTCTTTTCTTCCCTAAGTGGTTACCTCTTTCCACATAGGACAGACATCACTTTGCCCACCTTCTTCCCGCCCCCGCATCCTTCTAAAGAGGAGAAGAGGTTCCACCGTCTGGATCCAAAATGTGCACTATCATTTTATCTGATCGCACAAAACAATTCCTGGTGGATGATCAGCTCTTTGTTGGCGGCAAGAAAGGTCGGGCTGTGCAAAAACGAACCATCTCTCGATGGGTTGTTCTTTGCAATAAAATGTATTATTCCTTGGCGAAAAAGGAGCCTCCAGTATGGTTGCGCTCCCATTCCACCAGGGCAACGGCAGCCACTACTGCTTTGGGACGTGGAGTTCCCCTCAATGACATCTGCCAGGCAGCCACGTGGGCATCATTGCACACGTTCACTAAACACTACTGCCAAGTCCGGAGAGACGGCTTCTTTGGCCGTTCAGTTCTTCAGGACTTTTTGGTGTGAACTTGGTTTGCAGACCCACCTTGGGGTGTTGGTATTGCTCTGGTATCTATTCTAAGGTAAGGAATCTATAACTAATAGTCTCTTTCAGATGAACAAGTTACTTACCTTCGGTAATGATATATCTGTAGAAGACATATATTAGTTATAGATTCCTTACCGCCCCACCCATCCTCCTCGTTCTCCGAACTGACTTCTAGAGTAAGGGACTCCCTTTCAGGGCCCTAGTTTTGTGCACCAGTGGTCAGTGTCTTGCATGGCTCTGCGCTTTTGGCGTGGAATGTCGCGTAAAGAACTGACGTCCGCGCGCAGGGGCGGCGTCTAAGTAGATACCGTGACGTCATTCCGGCGATCACGACGCCAATGACGAACGCGGAGTTGACCGACGCCACATACCGACTCGCAGGGGTACTGCTGAAGAAAAATTCTCTGGATCCAGTCGGACGCCTGGGGGTAATTCTAAGGTAAGGAATTTATAACTAATATATGTCTCTTACAGATCTATTGTTACCGAAGGTAAGTAACTTGTTCTTCTAAGTGAGGCAAAAAGAATAAAATGTTACCAAAGTGTTCCGTTTTTTTCCAGTATGTCGCTTTGATGTTCTGTTCCTTCCTCTGGGTACTGATCTTGCAAGAATGCAGCATGTCCCACAGGGCCTTATTATATTTTTCGCTTTGTTTATCTTCCTGACTGAGTCAAACCTCATTGGAGCGGCCTTCTGTTTTGGTTTACCCTTTGTGGTTGGTTGGTTAACCTTCTACGCTTGTCGATGGCTTCTGTAAGCTGGGTCTCTGCACCCTTTCTCTTGCCTGCTTTACGCTGCCATAGTATAAAGAAGGGCTGTCTGTATTTTCATGCATTAATCTGATTAGTCTATTCACTCTCTTTGGCGCGCTCGACTTCAACATAAAACATAGCCACAGACTTTGGAGCCTAATTGTTCGCAAAGAGACACTTTTGTCCTCCGATAGTAGCCTTGTAAATTGTCAATTGAAAAAGAATTAGTAGGTTGCAAAAATAAAGTGCATAAATGGGCCCAGTGACCAACACACCTAGTCAGACAAATACATGGAAACAAACCCATTGAAGTTAGTGCTGCATGAGATTCTAAAGCCTGCAGTAAAGGAGTGTAGAAAGCAATATTTATGTTTTTTTCAGGCCATCAAGATAGCTGTTGGGCATGTGAGCAGTGTTGTGTTATTGCCTCTGGTTGGCATTCTCCCATAATAATGATGCACATGGTGGAGTGTTTACTCAAGAGAGTTTCGTGATATAAACTTTCTTATGGCACAAGAGCTTTTAGCCTTTGGGCTGCAGATGCCCAAGGGATATACAGGCTGAAGACACTGGATTTCTTGATAGTTTTCGTTCTTTTCAGAGGTGGCTAAAATAGTAATTTTATTCGGTGAGAGAAAAGAACATCACATGGGTGTGCACCTTGTGAGCTCTCATGCCTGTTCATCAGAAACACCCTACAAATAGCAGTATGGCTTTCTGTCCATGATCAAAAAAACTCTTGTCCCCCTTGCACTGATTCAATTACTCTCCATTAACATTTCACATATTATCAAATCCAATACAAGCAATTTTTAAAAACAATAAATCAAACCAATATTCATACAAATATAATAAAATCAAAGTGTCTACGCGGCGTTTCGGTGGACTTGTCTTATTCTGCACCACCTTCTTCAGGACAAGCTTTTATTTTTAAATATTGGTTTGATTTAATTTTTTAAAAATTGCTTGTATGGGATTTGATAATATGTGAAATGTTAATTAAGAGTTATTCATGTACAGAGACTCACAGATAAAATCAGTGTATGAATGTTGTGTTTTTAAATATAAGTGACAGGAATGACAAAGGAGTCCTGTTTTTAAGATGAATTTGTTTTACATCTTAGTATAAGATTGATTGATCACAAAAGTTTATGAAATATTTATTCGAGATATTGATTCTGTGGTCCTGTGTATAAGTATCAACTATTGTGGTTTAGTGTTACATGAATATAAAAGGAACATTTTTTAATAAAGGAGGAGACATCTTTTGCAAAAAACAGGTTTCATGGATCTTGAGTATGTATGCATGAGTGTGACAATAGAAGAATAATCGGGGTGTTCCATAAGAGTAATTGAATCCGTGCAAGGGGGACGAGAGTTTTCTTCCGGTTATTTCAACCCAGTTCCCTTTGTTTGAAGGGTTCCTCTCTATTAGTTTTATAATTCTGTCCATGATGCCACCCTTTTCTATTTCAAGCTAGCCTGGCTGATGAGGAGTGATGCCCCAAAACCAGTCCCAGAATGCTTGTTTCCGGTCCAAGGAGGTCCTGGCTTGGCAGTTCGGGCTGGACTGTTTCCATGAGGCACAGGGTCAAGACGGATTGGCATATGGCTGGGTCCAAGCTGGGGTGGCGTGGTGAGCAAAAGAATGATGGATTAAACCCAGATCTTTGTGACTGGGGTGAAGGTTTGCATTGTTCAGCATTCCGTCCATCATTTGTTCCTTTTACCCTTTTCTATCTCAGCATAGAAGTAAGTCTGCATTAAACTAGCCTGAAGCAGGCGTATGACCCGCCTACCCATGCACGTGGACAAACCAATAGTGCTGAGAAGGACCTCTGAAGTGTCAGATACTTGAGTCATCCCTGATTGCACCTGCTGACTGGAACAGGGGCTAGTTTGGGAAAGCGCAGGTCCTCAAATATACACTGGTAGCCCGGTAGCCTTGCCAAGCCTTAGTCTACCCCAACGTTACACCGCGTAATCTTAAAGAATTGCAGAGAGGTCAATTTGGAAAATAATAAGTGTGTCTCTAAGCTGGCTACCCACAGTCTTGATTTGCCTTCACATCAAGGAGGACCAACAATCACGATTTAACAGTTACCCAGGGAAAATGTCAAGGAATGACACACGGGGGGTGTAACATTTTCTCTGGAAAAAGTTGTCTCCAGCTGGCAGAATTATTACGTGTAGAAACGTTCAAAGTATGAAAAAATAAATAATCACAGAAGACCTAAAGTTGTCCTAATGAATTCAAAGCTGTTTATTTATTTTTATTTATTTTAGGAGTTTATAAAGCGCACAGCTACCCCCAACGGGGGTGTCCCGGCGCTATGTCAGACGGCCGAGGTAGGTACCAGCAGGGGACTAGAGGGAAGTAAACAGCCAGGTCTTTAGAGCATGTCGGAAGATAGCTTCAGACTCAGCAGTGCGAAGAGAGAGTGGCAGGCCGTTCCAAGCTTTGGCGGTGATCACTGCAAAGGCTCTGCCACCCATTCTAGATCGGTGAAAGCGGGGGATCACCAGGAGGCGAAGGTGGTTAGATCTGAGGGAACGGCTATGTAGGGAGTGCTTGAGTCGAGCTCTAAGGTAGGCAGGGCCACGTCCTTGAAAGGCCCTAAAAGCCAAGACGAGGGCCTTGAACTGAATACGTTTGATCATCGAAAGCCAATGGAGCTTCCTCAGATGGGGGGTGATCGAATGACGATATGGAATTTTACATATCAATCTGGCCGCTGCGTTTTGAATGATCTGCAGGCGCCTGATCAGATAGGCTCGTGCCCCGAGATAGAGACTATTTGCATAGTCAAGATGAGAGGTAATTAAGGCATGGATGATGGTCCGGCGTGACTCCAGGGGGAGGAAGTGAATGAATTTACGGAGCATATGAAGCTTACCAAAGCAGGAGGATGATACCCGACTAATTTGGGATTTGCAGGACAGGTCATTGTCAAACCGGAAACCAAGGTTCCTAGCAGAGTCCACAGGCTTAGGAGGAGGATTCAACTCAGTAGGCCACCAGAGCGTCGGGGGAGGGAGGCTTTTTTGATTAAAGAAAAGAACCTCAGTTTTGTCCAAGTTGAGCTTGAGAGTATTCAGTGACATCCATGAAGAGATGTTGGACAGGCAGTGTCTGAAATTGGCGAATGCCGCTTCGGAGTGATCTTCGAAGGAGAACACCAGTTGGGTGTCATCGGCGTAGGAGATCACTCTCACCCCGCAAGATTCAACCAAAGCCGCAAGGGGGGAGAGGTAGGCATTAAAGAAGAGAGGGCTCAAAGCAGAGCCCTGGGGGACCCCACAGCTCAAGGGTTTCTCATCGGAGAGAAAAGGGCAGAGAGAAACTTGTTGAGTCCGGCAGCAAAGGTAGGACCGAATCCAAGATAGGGGAATGCCTTGGATCCCTAAGTTGTAGAGTCTCTCTAGAAGGATGGAGTGAGAGACCGTGTCGAATGCCACGGACAGGTCAAGAAGCACAAATATGGCTGCTTTGCCTGAATCCACGCATTCCCGGATGGTCTCCGAAACTTCTAGGAGGGCGGTCTCAGTACTGTAGCCGGATCTAAACCCGGACTGGGAGTCATGAAAAAGATGTCGAGATTCCAGATAACTAGAGAGCTGTTCCCGAACTAATTTTTCCAAGATTTTGGCTGGCGCTGGTAGAAGAGAAATAGGTCGGTTGTGGGATGGTACCAGAGCAGAGGGAGGAGTTCCAGATCTGGTTCAGAGGGGAATTGATGAGGGGGGCTAAGATGCTAAAGAACTGATCCTTAGGTGAGCCTGATTTACAAGCTAATAGTTTCTGAAGTGAGGTTTCGGTGGAGATAGGGTGGAAAGTGGTCAGAGCATCACTGTTAACCGTCTCGGTATCAGGGATTAGGGAGTGAGGAGGCGGGGAAAACGTAGAGTATATATCCAGAATTTTGTCATGAAAGAAATCGGATAGCCCATTACATGGATCCCGGGTAGGAGGGACTACGCTAGAGATGACAGACGGCTTTGTGAAGTCTGTAACAATTTTAAAAAGAGTATCTGAAAGAGACACGTTAGTGATAGATTCCTTACCTTAGAATATCCCCAGGCGTCAGACTGGATCCGGAACGTTTTGCTAGCAGTACCCCTGCGCGCCAGTAGGTGGCGTCGTGCGGCTCCGCGTCCGTCGCTGGCGTCGTAAGCGCCGAGATGACGTCACGGAGACTACTTAGGCGCCACCCATGCGCGCTGACGTCAGTTCTTTCTTTTTCCGCGCCTGAAAGCGCAGATCCGGTTAGTGCACGTACCCTAGTCACTTTTTGACTATCTGTTTTGAGACTTTTATCTCCCTTTTTCCAGTTGGTTTCCTGGTGCACGTAGGGATGCCTGGATTTAAGTCTTGTGAGGCCTGCCGTCGCAACATGTCGGTGGCGGACCCCCACGATATCTGCCTCTACTGCCTGGAGACCGACCACGACTCTCGGTCTTGTCCGGATTGTCGGGCCATGGCCCCGAAGGCCTTGCGGGAGCGGCGCCGGAAACTGCTGGAGGTCCGGCACTCGTCCCCACGCCATTCCCGGTCCAGAGGCCGTTCCAGGGAACGCTCGCGGGGCCCCAGCCATCGCTCCTCGGGCTCCGGGTCTTCACCCTCGGATTTGGGTAAGAGACGACACAAAAAGAAGTCGAAGAAGCGTGTTCGCTCTCCGACGTCCACCCGCCGGTCCTCGGATGCAGATGAGGGGGACAGGGGCCTTGCCCCTGCGGCTCCTTTGATGCTCGAGAGTCCCGCGGCCTACCCGCCTTACCCGGGTCCGTCGTCGACTCCCGCACAGGTGCAAGAATTTCTTGCTACCATGGACCACCTTTTTAGGCCTCGGGCTCCCGCCGGCGCGACCTCGGGCCCCGCAGTCCTGTGTCTGGATCCTGTTGGACCGCCGGCGCCGCCGGCGGATCCAGCTTCGGCGCCACAGGATCCTGCGCCGCTGGCTCCGGCCACGGCGCCACAAGGTCCAACGCTGCCGGCTCCGGCCCCAGCACCGCCCTCGGCTCCGGCGCCGCAGTGGGTGCCTTTCGTCCCGCCATTACCCAGGTTCCAGGACCATTTTGTTCCCACCTGGGATCCGCATTGGGGCACGGCGCCGGTTCGGGCCCGACCGGCGCCGTTCTCGGCGCCGTTTCCGACGCCGTATGTTCCCTCTCCGGCTCCTGCCTCGCCGCCGCGGTCGGTACCACCGGCGGCGGAGTTGGAGGACGACTGGGAGGAGTCCGAGGACCCTCTCGCCCGTCAGTGCGACTCCGAGCAGGACTGGGCGGACGACTTGGAGGACGCCGGCGACCTCGACGTCTCTTCTGACCCGGGGTTTGCCTCTCCCCCGCCTACTATGGAGGAGGGCGCCTCCTACACGATGGTGCTCCGCGGGCAGCTGAGGTCCTCAACCTTGATCTCCCTATGGTGGCCCTCAAAACTAACCTCCTTACTGAGGTGCTCCAGATGGCGACCACCTCGTCGGAGCCCCTGCTCCTGTTTAACAACGCCCTTACCGACGTCTTGCTGGGCACTTGGTCGCGGCCATCCACTGGGGCCCCTGTGGATAAGAATGTCGCCAGGCGTCATCGCCCGGCGCCGGGTGACCCCGCTTTTTTGACCACTCATCCTACGCCTGAGAGTCTGGTCATCCAAGCTTCGACGTCGCAGAGTGCCTTTCCCACGTCTCCGCCGGATAAGGACTCTAAGAAGCTGGAACAGTTCGGTAAACGTTTGTTCTCTTCGGCCAGCTTGGGGCTGCGGTCAGTGAATACCGCCTGCCTATTGGGCCGCTATTCCCACGCGGTGTGGGACAGAGTTGCGCAGGTGTTACCTCAGTGTCCTGAGGAGACCCAAGCTGTATTGTCCCAAGCCATTGCAGAAGGTAAAGATGCAGCTAAGTTCGCCATTTGGTGTGGTTTAGACACCGCAGACTCCTTCGGTAAAGCGATTTCTACGACTGTGGCGCTTCGGCCCCACGCCTGGCTCAGATCTACCGGGTTCTCGCCAGATGTCCAAAACTCACTCATGGACATGCCCTTTGATGGCACTCGCCTGTTTGGCGATAAGGCCGACAGTGCGCTGGAGCGTTTTAAGGACTCGCGGGCCACGGCCAAGTCCTTGGGTCTTTCCACGAAAAGCCCAGCCACTCCTGGGTTTCGTGGCAACGGGAGGGGCGCCCAGGCACGTTCTTTCAACAAGCCTGTGCAGAATCAGCCTCAGCGCGGCCGCGGTCGCGGCTTCCGCAGGGGCGGATCTGGGAATCAGCGTGGGGGTCAGTCCACCTCCGCCCGCGCCGCTTCGGCCTCCAAACCTTCCTAATCCGAGCCTTGTGGGGCATTCCACGCCAGTGGGTGGCAGGGTCCGCCTTCATCTCTCCCACTGGCACGCTATCACTTCGGACAAGTGGGTGTTGCAGATCATCTGCAAGGGTTACGCCCTTCCCTTCCAGTCCACCCCTCCAGCCATGCCGCCTCAGTTCCACCACCTGTCGGGGGAACACTTGGCACTTCTCCGGCAGGAAGTCACGGCCCTCTTGGCCAAGGGGGCCATCGAACGTGTTCCTGGGCCAGAAGTAGGGAGTGGTTGTTATTCCCACTACTTTCTGGTCCCCAAGAAGGACAAGAGGGGCTTGCGCCCCATCCTGGACCTCAGGAACGTCAATCGCTTCCTTCGGAAGGAGAAGTTCAAGATGTTGACTCTAGCTCAGGTCATGGCTGCCCTCGACCCTGGAGACTGGATGGTAGCGTTGGACTTGCAGGACGCATATTTTCACATCCCCGTCCTGCAGGGCCACCGGCGTTACCTGCGGTTCACGGTAGGCCAGGAGCATTTTCAGTTTGCAGTGCTCCCCTTCGGCCTTACCAGCGCCCCTCGGGTGTTCACGAAGGTGATGACGGTGGTCGCAGCTCATCTGTGCAGGTCAGGGGTGTCAGTCTTCCTTTACCTCGACGACTGGTTGTTGAAGGCGGGCTCGCCCCAGGCAGTCGTCCACCATCTTCAGACTACGGCCGACCTCCTGCATTTGCTGGGGTTCTCCATCAACGTGCCGAAGTCGCACCTGTGTCCCTCTCAGCAGCTCCCCTTCATCGGAGCGGTTCTGGATTCGACACTGTTTCGGGTTTATCCTCCCGAGCAGCGAGTCCGGGATATTCAGGCTATGATTCCGATCTTTCAGCCTCTATTCCGGGTTTCAGTCAGGATGACCCTCCTGGGCCTGATGGCCTCCTGCATCCTGCTGGTGCAACATGCCAGATGGCACATGCGGGCTCTGCAGTGGGACCTGAAGTTCCAGTGGGCACAGCATCAGGGCAACCTGTCCGCTCATGTCCAGATCTCGGAGGGCACTGCACGACAATTGCAGTGGTGGCTCACGAATCGCGATTGGGTCAATGGCAGATCCCTCTCCCTTTCCCAACCGGAGCACACAGTGGTGACGGATGCGTCCCTCCTGGGATGGGGCGGCCACTTGGGAGAGGCGGAGATCAGAGGCCTCTGGTCTCCGGCGGAGTCCCGGCTCCATATCAATCTTTTGGAGCTTCGGGCGATCCGACTTGCACTGAAGGCATTCCTTCCCTCTGTCTGGGGAAGTGTAGTGCAGGTGTTCACAGACAACACCACCGCCATGTGGTATTGCAACAAGCAGGGCGGGGTGGGGTCGTGGACCCTATGTCAGGAGGCTCTGCGCCTCTGGACATGGCTGGAACATCAAGGCATTACCTTGGTGGTTCAACACCTGGCAGGTTCTCTGAACGCCAGGGTGGATGAACTCAGCCGCCGGTGCTTGATGGATCACGAATGGCGTCTGCACTCGGACGTGGCGCAAGGTCTCTTTCTGCAGTGGGGAGAGCCTTGGTTAGATCTATTCGCCACCGAAGAGAACGCACAATGTCATCAGTTCTGCGCGTTGGAATTTCCAAGGCGGCACTCGCTCGGCGACGCTTTTCGTCCCGAGTGGAGGTGCGGTCTGTTGTACGCCTTTCCGCCTATACCACTTCTGCCCAGAGTGCTGAAGAAGATTCGGCGCGACCGGGCCCAAGTCATCCTTGTGGCTCCGGATTGGGCACGAAGATACTGGTATCCTGAGCTACTCAACATGAAGATCGATCCCCCGATCCGACTGCCTCTTCGGGAGGATCTTCTGTCGCAGCAGCAGGGGACGGTCCTCCACCCGAACCTGTCCAGCCTCCACCTCCATGCGTGGAGATTGAGCGGCGGCAGTTGACAGCCTTCGATCTTCTCCCGAAGTCTGTGATGTCATTCTGGCAGCCAGGCGTCCCTACACTAAAACGGTATACGCCTGCAGGTGGAACAAGTTTGTGGCATGGTGCACAGCTAAGGCTGTGGATCCCCTTTCTGCCCCTCTTTCCGAGGTCCTTCTGTTCCTTCTTTCTTTGGCCCAGCAGGGCTCTGCTCTGGGCACTATCAAAGGTTACCTTTCGGCCATCTCCGCCTTTCTCCGGCTTCCAGATCAGCCTTCTCTTTTTAAGTCCTCGGTTGTTAACCGTTTCCTGAGAGGCATTACGCACATGTTTCCTCCCGTGCCGTTCATTATGCCTCAATGGGACTTAAACCTTGTCTTGACATATCTGATGTGCGCTCCCTTCGAGCCCCTTCATACCTGTCCTTTGCGTCTTCTCACTCTCAAGATGGCTTTCCTGGTAGCGATCACCTCTGCCAGGAGAGTGAGTGAGCTCCAGGCTCTTTCTTCCAAACCTCCTTTCCTTTCTGTTCATCCGGACAAGGTGGTTTTAAGGACCCGTCCTTCTTTCTTGCCAAAGGTTGTCACGCCCTTCCACATCGGGCAGACCATCACTTTGCCCACCTTCTTTCCGCCTCCGGCATCCTTCAAAAGAGGAGGAGAGGCTCCACCGTCTGGACCCAAAACATGCGCTCTCGTTCTACCTGAAGCGCACGCAACAGTTCCGGGTGGATGACCAGCTCTTTGTTGGCTACGTGGGCGCCAAATCAGGTCGGGCCGTGCACAAATGGACCATCTCTCGGTGGGTCGTTCTCTGCATCAAAGCCTGATACTCGTTGGCTAAGAAGGAGCCTACTGTGGGGCTGCGTGCCCATTCCACCAGGGCGACGGCAGCCACTACTGCCTTGGGACGCGGCGTTCCCTTGCAGGACATTTGTCAGGCAGCTACGTGGGCTTCGCTGCACACGTTTACCAAGCATTACTGCCTTGACAGTCAAGTCCGGAGAGACGGCTTCTTTGGCCGTTCTGTTCTCCGTGACTTTCTGGTGTAATCTTGTTCGCAGAACCACCACCGGGGTTGGTATTGCTGGGGTATCTATTCTAAGGTAAGGAATCTATCACTAACGTGTCTCCTTTCAGATGCACAAGTTACTACTTGTGTAACGATATATCTGTAAGAGACATTAGTTAGTGATAGATTCCTTACCGCCCCACCCATCCTCCCCGTTCTGCGAACTGATTTCTAGGGTTAAGGTCATCCCTTTTAGGGCCCTAGTTTCATGGCACCAGTGGTCAGTTTCTTGCATGGCTCTGCGTTCCTGGCGCGGAAAGTCGTGTACAGAACTGACGTCAGCGCGCATGGGTGGCGCCTAAGTAGTCTCCGTGACGTCATCTCGGCGCTTACGACGCCAGCGACGGACGCGTAGCCGCACGACGCCACCTACTGGCGTGCAGGGGTACTGCTAGCAAAACTTTCCGGATCCAGTCTGACGCCTGGGGATATTCTAAGGTAAGGAATCTATCACTAACTAATGTCTCTTACAGATATATCGTTACACAAGTAGTAACTTGTGCTTTAGGTGAATTACCAGCAGTGTGAATTTTGTTAACAAAATACTCTCTCATCGTAGAACGTTTGAGTTTGTTAAAAAATTTTATGGCGACTTTATAAACTGATTTAGCCGAGGGGTCATAGGATGATCTCCAGCTGCGCTCCAGTTTCTTGCAGCGGCTTTTCTCTGCACGGAGCTCAGAGGTAAACCACGGGGCTGATGGTTTTTGTCTAGAGGAGTTAGTGAATTTAAGGGGGGCAACAGTGTCTAGGGCCGAAGAGAGCCAGCTGTTAAAATTTAAAGAATCGAGAACCGGGTCTCCTGTCATCTGAAGGGGGGTGGAGGAGAGTACCGGACTCATAGTATTGCTAGTGATTTTGAACCATTTCCTTCTATAATCCAAATTAATGGGAGGACTGGAGGTACGGGGAGGTAGTGCCAGGCTAAAAGGAATTTAGAAATGGTCGGACCAGGTAAGTGGTAAGGGAGAATCTATAGCCAAATTGGGGCTGTTGGTGAAGAGCAGATCTAGCGTGTGACCGGCCCGATGCGTGGGGCCACTAACCAGCTGGGTCAGATTAAGGCCATCCAGAGTCTCTATAAGCTGACGGGCTTTGGTGCAGTGTATGTCGTCCGTGTGCACATTAAAATCTCCAAGAATCATAAAATGGGCGTGCTTAAGCGACAGGTCAGCAGCTATATTAGAGAGTTCTATTAGGTAATGGAGGGGGGGGGGAGTTAAGGGGTCTGTAAATCAAGATTCCGGCCTTTGCGACGTTTAGGGCCATTGTTATGCTAAAGTACATGGCTTCTATGGATCCGATATTCAGGAGTTTCTTATACGAGATTTCCCAAGTTGAGCGAAGGACCACTGCAACCCCACCTCCCACTTTGTTGTCAGCCCTATTCACCCCAGCGAACCGATAGTCATTAGGAATGGCTAGGGTAAGGTCGGGATTCGAATGGTCCCTGACCCATGTTTCGGTCTGGAACATTAAATCCCAGGAATGTGCTTCCAGGGAGAGCCAGATGTCATCAGAGTGGCGGGGAAGGGATCTGCAGTTGAGTAGGCAGGCTTTAATGGGGGGGGGGGATAAGTGGCGTTCCCATTTGAAGTGTTAGGGAGAGTGGGCGTAGCCGAGAGCGATGGCAAGACGTCAGTAGTAAGAGTAAATTGACAGGAATCACACTTGAATTGGGAAAGGGGTCCGGAAAGGTCAGGGATAATCGAGCACTTACAGTTCCCGTCCCTAAGGTTAAGGAGCTGAGCCCTGGACCCTGGAGCAGTATGTTGGACCTTCAGGGGGCCCACTGGCAGCATGCCTGGCGCTGGCCGCGGTACAGGCGCAGACGGCCTTGCCTTTGGCGCGTCGCCGGCGTGTCTGCTGCGCGTCGGGAATGACATGTGGTTTAAGTAGGCAGCGGGCGCTAGAACGCTAACCGTCAGGCTCCGCCCCCGTCTTAGGCCGGAAGAGTAACCTCAATGCCACCAGCACTCTCCACAACAATCGGGCGAGCCCGTGGTGGACTGGGGTGCGGGGCGGAAGGTGCCCGATAGCCGCGGGGAGCCTCCTAGGGGCAAAGTTTTAGGTAAGAGCAGGAATGATGGCAGTTTTAAAACTCGAAAGTGCAAAGTGCCTAAGAACATGAAATCGTGACAAATATAAAATTATGCAATCCACAGCACTATCAGCGGGATAAAAGCAATATCTGAAAGAGACACGTTAGTGACAGATTCCTTACTTTAGAATATCCCCAGGCGTCAGGCTGGATCCGGAAAGTTTTTGCGTAGCAGTACCCTTGCGCGTCGGTAGGCGGCGTCGTGCGGCTCCGCGTCCGTCGTCGGCGTCATGATCGCCGGGATGACGTCGCGGGCAGTACATAGACGCGGCCCCTGCGCGCTGACGTCAGTTCTTCTTTTTCCGCGCCAGTAAGCGCAGATCCGGGAAGAGCAGTGCCCTAGTCATTTTTTGACTATATTTTTGGTGATTTTTCACTGTTTTTTCTCACGAGTCTATCGACTCCGAAGGTGTCGGTAGGGATGCCCGGCTTCAAGCCCTGCGACGTCTGTGGTCGTATGATGTCGATCACAGACCCGCATTTAGAGTGTCTCTACTGTCTCGGCCGCGACCACGACACGAAGTCGTGCCCCGACTGCCGGGCCTTGCACCCGAAGGCTTTGCGAGAGCGGTCTCGAAAGCTCCTCGAGGTCCGGCAGTCGGCTCCGCGCCACACCAAGCCCCGGTCACGTGAGAGGTCGAGGGGCCGGTCGCGGAGTCCTCATCGGTCGTCGGGGTCCAAGTCTTCGCACTAGTCCGGTAAGTCGAAGCATAAAAAGTCTAAGAAGCGTCATCGCTCAACGACTTCGCCTCGCCGGTCTCGCGACTCGGCTAAGGCTCCTGTCGGCACCGTCCCCGCGGCTCCGGGAGTGCCTGTGGAGCCGCCCCCGCATTACCCGTCCTTCCCGGGTTCGGGGGCGACTCCGGGCGAGATACAGGAATTCCTGTCGGCCATGGCCCGCCTCTTCGGGCCTCAAGGTCCCCCGGTGCGCCTTCGGGCCCCGCGGGCCCTGATGGGGTTTCCCGGCGGCGCCGACGACTCCGGTCCCGGCACCGCCTGTCACACCAGCCTCGGTCCCGGCCCCGGCTTTGGCCCCGGCCTCGATCCCGGCTCCGGTGCTGCCGCAACCCCCATCGACGCCGGTTGACCTAACTACACCTCTGCCGGCGCCGATGTCTCCGGTGCCGTTTTCGACGCCGCCCGGGGCTCCGGGCGGCGTCGTTCCCCGGTTCTCTCCGGATCCGGACACGGCGCCGGACCAGCGTCGCTCGACGCCGGCTCCGACGCCGTTGAGACCTTGGGTCCCTCCTTCTCCTTATTTTGAACCTGAGGAGGACGAAAAGGACTGGGAGGGGTCCGAGGACCCTCTCACACGGCAGTGTGAGTACAAACAGGACTGGGCTGAGGAACTTGGGGATGCCAGTGGGCTGGACACCTCCCCTGACCCTGGCATGCTGTCTCCTCCTTCCGTGGCTACGGAGGAGGGAGCAAACTTTGCAACGGTGTTGCGTAGAGCAGCTGGGGCCTTACACCTCCAATTGCCTACAGTGGCCATCAGGACTAACCTCCTGACGGAAGTGCTTCAGCCGGCGGTTACCTCCTCGGAGCCACTGACGCCGTTTAATGACGCACTTTCTGACGTTCTTTTGGGCACCTGCTCCAAGCCCGCCACAGGGGCTCCTGTGGATAGGAACGTGGCCCGACGCCATCGCCCCGCTCCGGGCGACCCCCTGTTCCTCTCCCAACACCCCACTCCTGAGAGCTTGGTTGTCCAAGCCTCTGCTTCCCAAACCGCCTTCCCTACCGCTCCTCCGGATAGGGAATCCAAACGCCTGGATCAATTTGGGAAGAAGGTCTTTTCTTCCTCCAGTGCTGGCTTGCGGTCTGTCAACACCGCTTGCCTTTTGGGCCGATATCCCCACTCTCTGTGGGACTCGGTGGCGCAAGCTTTGCCCCAGTGTCCTGAGGAGGTCCAGACACTGCTTTCCCGCGCCATTGCGGAAGGAAGAGATGCGGCTAAATTTACCATTAGATGTGGCCTTGATACCGCCGACTCGCTGGGTAGATCAATTGCAATGACAGTGGCGCTGCGCCGTCACGCCTGGCTGAGAACCACTGGTTTCTTGGGTGATGTCCAGAACACTCTTATGGACATGCCCTTTGATGGGGTCGGTCTTTTAGGGAACAAGTCAGACCATGCGCTGGAACGTTTTAAGGACTCACGGGCTACGGCCAAGTCCCTGGGCCCTTCTGCTGTACGCCCTCCACAGCCATCTGCTTTTCGCCCCTTTCGTGGCCACGGAAGGGGCGCCCAGTCACGTCCGCTGCCCAGCCACCGGCCTGCGCAGCAAGCGTCTTTGCGTGGCCGAGCACGTGGCTCCCGCCGTGGCGGGTCAGGCAACCAGCGTGCGGGTCAGGCCACCAACCCCGCCCCGTCCGCGGCCGCCAAGCCCTCCTAGTCCTTCCTTTCAGGTGCACAGCACGCCAGTAGGGGGCAGGGTCCGCCATCACCTTCACCACTGGCGTGCCATCACCTCGGACAGGTGGGTCTTGGACATTGTCCGAAGGGGCTACTCCCTCCCCTTCGAGCCCACTCCCCCAGCCATGCCACCTCAATTCCACCTCATGTCAGGGGATCACTTGGTGCTTCTTCAGAAGGAAGTTGCGGCCCTCTTGGCCAAGAGGGCCATCGAGCGCGTTCCGACCCCAGAAGTAGGACGTGGTTCCTACTCCCACTACTTTCTGGTGCCCAAAAAGGACAAGGTGGACATGCGTCCTATCTTGGACCTCCGGAACGTCAATCGCTTCCTCCGGAAGGAGAAGTTCAAGATGCTCACCTTAGCTCAGGTCTTGACTGCCCTAGACCCTGGAGACTGTTTGGTAGCGTTGGACTTGCAGGACGCTTATTTCCACATCCCCGTCCTGCCGGCCCACCGGCGTTACCTGCGGTTCATAGTGGGCCTCGAGCATTTTCAATTCACTGTGCTCCCCTTTGGACTCACAAGTGCCCCTCGGGTGTTCACGAAAGTGATGGAGGTGGTCGCAGCTCATCTGCGCCGGGCAGGGGTTCCAGTCTTCCCCTACCTCGACGACTGGCTGCTGAAGGCGGGCTCGTCCCAGGCAGTCGTCTCCCACCTCCAGACTACGGCCGAACTCCTGCAACTCGCTGGGGTTCTCCATCAATGTGCCGAAGTCGCACCTGATTCCTTCTCCACAGCTCCTTTTCATCGGAGCAGTTCTGGACACGACACAGTTTCGGGCCTATCCTCCCGAACGGCGAGTCCGGGATATTCAGGCTATGATTCCGATCTTTCAGCCTCTATCCTGGGTTTCGGTACGGATGACCCTGAGGCTGCTGGGCCTCATGGCCTCCTGCATCCTGCTGGTCGATCATGCCAGATGGCATATGCGGGCTCTGCAGTGGGACCTGAAGTTCCAGTGGGCGCAGCACCAGGGCAACCTGTCCGATCACGTCCAGATCTCGGAGGGGACTGCAAAACAGTTGCAGTGGTGGCTCTCGAACCGGCAATGGGTCATGGGCAGATCCCTCTCCCTTCCCCAGCCAGAGCACACAGTCGTGAAGGACGCGTCCCTTCTGGGATGGGGCGGTCACATGGGAGAGGCGGAGATCAGAGGCCTCTGGTCTCCGGCGGAGTCCCGGCTCCATATCAACCTTCTGGAGCTCCGGGCGATCCGGCTTGCACTCAAGGCATTCCTTCCCTCTGTCAAAGGGAAGGTAGTGCAGGTGTTCACAGACAACACCACCGCCATGTGGTACTGCAACAAACAAGGCGGGGTGGGGTCGTGGACCCTATGTCAGGAGGCTCTGCGCCTCTGGACATGGCTGGAACATCAGGGCATATTCCTGATGGTTCAACACCTGGCAGGTTCCCTGAACGCCAGGGCGGACGAACCTGCAGCCGCAGGTGCATGATGGATCACGAATGGCGTCTTCACTCGGAAGTGACGCAAGGACTCTTTCTACAGTGGGGAGAGCCTTGGTTAGATCTATTCGCCACCGAAGAGAACGCGCAATGTCATCAGTTCTGCGCGTTGGAATTTCCAAGGCGGCACTCGCCGGCGACGCTTTCGTCGCGAGTGGAGTTGCGGTCTGTTGTACGCTTTTCCGCCTATACCACTTCTACCCAGAGTGTTGAAGAAGATTCGGCGCGACCGTGCCCAAGTCATCCTTGTGGCTCCGGACTGGGCTCGAAGAGTTTGGTATCCCGAGCTACTCAGTATGAGCGTCGATCCCCCGATCCGTCTGCCTCTTCGGGAGGATCTTCTGTCGCAGCAGCAGGGGACGGTCCTCCACCCGAACCTGTCCAGTCTCCACCTGCTTGCGTAGAGATTGAGCGGCGGAAGTTGATTCCTTTCGACTTGCCTCCCGAAGTTTGTGATGTGATTCTGGCAGCCAGGCGTCCCTCCACTAAGGTGGTATACGCCTGCAGGTGGAACAAGTTTGTGGCATGGTGCACAGCAAAGGCTGTGAATCCCCTCTCTGCCCCTCTTTCCGAGGTTCTTCTGTTACTTCTTTCTCTGGCCCAACAGGGTTCTGCCCTGGGTACCATCAAGGGCTATCTTTGTGCAATCTCGGCCTTTCTCAGGCTCCCTGATCAGCCCTCTCTTTTTAAGTCCCATGTTGTTAACAGGTTTCTAAAAGGCATTACACACCTCTTCCCTCCTGTTCCGTTTGTCATGCCTCAGTGGGACTTAAACTTGGTTCTTACCTTTTTAATGTGCGCTCCCTTTGAGCCTCTACATAACTGTCCTCTTCGTCTTCTTACTTTGAAGACAGCCTTTCTGGTGGCCATCACCTCCGCTCGGCGGGTGAGTGAGCTCCAGGCTCTATCATGCAAACCTCCCTTTCTGTCTGTCCATCCAGACAAGGTTGTTCTTAGGACGCGTCCGTCCTTCTTGCCAAAGGTGGTTACTGCCTTCCACATTGGGCAGACCATCACTTTGCCCACCTTCTTTCCGCCTCCGCATCCTTCCAGAGAGGAAGAGAGGCTCCACCGTCTGGACCCAAAACGTGCGCTTTCCTTTTATATCAACCGCACACAACACTTCCGGGAGGATGACCAGCTCTTTGTTGGCTACGTGGGCGCCAAAAAGGTCGGGCGGTGCACAAGAGAACCATCTCCCGCTGGGTCACCTTGTGTATCAAAGCCTGCTATTCTTTGGCTAAGAAGGAGCCTCCTGTTGGGCTGCAGCCCATTCCACCAGGGCAACGGCTGCTACCACGGCTTTAGGCCGCGGTGTTCCGCTGCAAGATATATGTCAGGCAGCTACGTGGGCCTTGCTGCACACGTTTACCAAGCATTACTGCCTTGACAGCCAGGTCCGGAGGGACGGCTTTCTTGGCCGTTCTGTCCTCCGGGACTTCCTTGTCTGATCTTTGTTCGCAGACCCACCACCGGGGTTGGTATTGCTGGGGTATCTATTCTAAGGTAAGGAATCTGTCACTAACGTGTCTCTTTCAGATCCACAAGTTACTAACTTGTGTAACGATATATCTGTAAGAGACAGTAGTTAGTGACAGATTCCTTACCGCCCCACCGATCCTCCCCGTTCTGCGAACTGATTTCTAGGGTTAAGGACATCCCTTTCAGGGCCCTAGTATTTTTCAGACACCTATATCAGCTTCTTGCATGGCTCTGCGTTCCTGGCGCGGAAAGTCGTGTACAGAACTGACGTCAGCGCGCAGGGGGCGGCGTCTAAGTACTGCCCGCGTCGTCATCCCGGCGATCACGACGCCGACGACGGACGCGGAGCCGCACGACGCCGCCTACCGACGCGCAAGGGTACTGCTACGCAAAAACTTTCCGGATCCAGCCTGACGCCTGGGGATATTCTAAGGTAAGGAATCTGTCACTAACTACTGTCTCTTACAGATATATCGTTACACAAGTTAGTAACTTGTGCTTTAAAATCGATTAACTGGACTGCAAGTGCCTAGCGTCTGCGTGCGTCCGCCGCAGATATATTCTGTTACGAGGTGTGGGTGGAATACCCTGGGCACACATCCATGGTCAAACAAGCTGGGAATAAATAGTGGCCTGTGAATTAGCAACTGTTTTACTCACCAAAGCAAGTTTAGTTGAGAAAATGACTTCTTTCAAATTCAGAAATAGTGATGTGTAGTGAAGACCAAAAGAGGTAATTTGAAGATAGTAAAGAAAGATAGTAAAGAAAGTAACAGGACCGTCAGCCACAGGGAAAACTGTCAACTGCCAGTCCTGCGCCAACGTACAAACAAAGGTTTGAACACAAACCCATTATTGGTAAGTATTCCAATCTTCCCTCGTGGAACCCACACGAGGGCCTCCATGAGGGAAAAGAGAAAAAGAAGAAACACTACACTTCTCCTCCTTTGCAACCCAAAAAAACAAGGAGAAATTAAACAACACAGGCAAACAGTAAAGTTCAGGAGGATGACATTAGTCACAAATAAAATCCTTTAGAGCCGTAGGACGTTTGATGATTCTTTTTCCTCTTGTGCTGGCATCCTCCATCTGAGAAACATCTTGCGAATTGACAACTATGCATGGCTTGGCAATGGAATCCTGCTGGTGAACGGAGTTGTCAACAGGGTCAAAAACATCAGGACAGACAAATTTGTCTCCAACAGAACCAGATGCAACATGAAAATCAGAGCATGGAACGAGTGTAGAAGCACCATTGACATCACCCTTATTAACTTGCTCACATAAAGCAATTCTTTTGAGATTCCAACATTTGCCATTATCTAAAATTACAGAATTCTTTCTCAATTCAGCAATGCGTTGTGGCTCAAAAAATTCTTAGGAACAAAACCAAGTTTTTTAACTCTAACCCACTGACCCACACAAAGCTTAGTGTGTTTGGTATTGTACTTACGGTCATAAAACTCCTTGTACTTGTCATGTTTGAGGAATAAATTGTTTTTTTATCTCAGAGGAAGACCAACTGATATCACCAAAACTCTTAATCCAACCAGGGTACCACTTTGCTCTAGGTTTTCTTCCTCTCATGAGCTCAAAAGGGGAACATTTGGTGGAATCAACCTCCGAAACTCTGTAAGACCAAAGCGTTTTAAACACTTGTGTTTCCCAAGGAATGCTGTTCCTGCAAGCCAACTGAATGGCCCCCTTCAAAACTGTATTATACCTTTCCACAAGACCGTTGCCACTGGGATTATACAAAGAGGTAGTCTTGTGTTTGATACCACATTTAAACAAATACTGTGTCATAACATCTGAAGTAAATTGAACACCATTATCACTAATGATGAGAACAGGAGTGCCTTCACTAAGAAACACCTCATCGAAAATGTTGAAGGCAGTGTCTAATTTCTTAATAATCTTGACCACAGGCCACTTAGAAAACATATCCATAAGAGAGATAACATACTTCCCAGAACTACCAACAGGACCCATGATGTCCACCGCTACATGCTGCCAAGGAGATTCAGGACACATAAAATCACCCATGGGGGGTCTCAGAGTTTTGAGAGTTTTGTCAGCCGACAAACATAAACCACACTCTCTAACAACTCTCTCTACCTCAATATCCAATCATGGCCACCAGAATCTATTTTTAACAATACATTTGGTTTTCGAGATATTCAAATGTCCCTCAAGACATAAGGAGATTATTTTACTTCTGAGACTTACAGGGGAACCAATCTTTCACCTCTCACAACATTACCATCAATGATCGTTAATTCATCTCTGACCTCCCAGAACACCTTAAAATCTTTCACTTCCATTTTGCGATGCCAACCGTTGCTCAAAAATTCAATAACTTTCAGCAAACACACATCTTTAACAAGAGCTTCATTCCACTCCTCCTTGGAGAAGGACTCTAAACCATGGTCCCACAACCAAGCTACCTAAACACTATCCATGAGGTCGTCTTGGTTCTCAACCATTTGAACAGGCAAGCGAGAAAGAAAATCAGCAACTGCATTTTTCTTACCAGGTAAGTATTCAACCTTATAGAGGAAGTCCAATAACCTCATGGAGATGCGTGCTAATCTAGCAGAAACGTTAATCATACCAACATTGGAAAGGACTTTGACTAAAGGTTTATGATCACATTTGATAGTGACTTCTCTGCCCCAGACAAAAATGCGAAAATGCTCTAGGGCCCAATGTAGTATTCCAATCTTCCCTCGTGGAACCCTCACGAGGGCCTCCACGAGGTAAAAGAGAAAAAGAAGAAACACTACATGACGTCTTCTTCAAAATGAGAATAGAACACTGGAAACATCAAAACCAAGAGTGTAAACAGATGTAAAGATAAATAACAGACCTTTAACTTCAGGAAAGAAGCTCCAGAAATAGGACACACATCGATAGTGGACAGTGATGCAGTGATTACCCAGAGATGGATCACGCCCCAGTGACAAGATGGAGGTAATCATGGAAAGATTTTCAATGATCATGCAGAAGCAACTGGGAATATGAATATGGAATGTAGAATTTTGACACATACACGTGGCAGTCACTATCTAAGTGGATGCTTTTTCAAACCTTGGCTTGTTCACACAATTGCAGTCATCAAACTTGGGTGCCCGTTCTTCAGAAGCTGCATTTGAGCGTTAATCATTGGCCTGGCACCCGCTCATAAGAAGCGAGGCTGTTACAGCTTCAGGTGCCCACTCCTCCAAGGCCACATATATGCAGTCATCATGGATCGGGAATCCGACATTTGGAAGTCTCTCCCGCGTGACAGTTTCCTGTTCCAGGCATCTGCACCTCCAAAAACTTTATCAGGCTGCCAAAGAAGTTTCTGCTAATAAACCTTTGAAAGACTCTTTACCTGTTTACACCATCAGTCCTCTCACTGGCCATTTTAGTAGTCCTCTTGATTCCTTGAACTTGAAGTCAATTCATTAGAGGTTCAGGTCAGGATTTTTAGTTTTTTTTTTTTTACCGTACATTTCTGTTGTTTTGTCCCAAAACAGGAAGGTATAATTTCACTTCCGCTCAGTTCACAGAACACCTTCCAGTTGTTTCATCATGAAAGGAGGGGAAAGTTGGGGGTTCAATGCGTCGTAGTGTCACTTTTTTGCTCTTTGCTTGGTCGGTAGGACCCTATTTGTGCTCCTGTTTTCTCTTCTGTTCCAGAAGATTTTTAATTCTCTCCATCTTTGCTCAGCTGGCCTTTTGTTCTTGGAAGTTTTTTTGTGGTCGCCTGTTTTTTCCCTTCGAGAAATAATTTTGGGTTATGCCTGCAATAGCATGTTTCTCGCTTGTGAGATACTGTTGTTAACTAAGAAGGGCTTGGACCCGCCCGTTGCTTACCATATGTTGGCTTGCGTGGCACTCTTCTTTACACCCATTTAATTGATCACTGCTGGCCAAGCATAATTTCCATTACTTTTTGTGGAGCAGAGACCAAGCACTCTGTCTAATCAGTCCCTGGACGTGATTGAGGCACTATTTTGTTATTTTCAGTTTCTACTGCCCTGCAAACAGAAGGCGTGTGACTGGCAAAAACGTTCCCAGCAGGACAAACAAAATTGCAGTTTTATTTTCTATAGTTAACTGTCTTTTATTTTGCCAAGTCTTCTTTTCTCACTTTGCGCTCATGTTTTATTTTGTTTTTGCTCGTGGGCGCTGTTCTCAAAAGATGACGATTATCTTGTTGTAAACATTGCAAAGCGACATTGATTCTTTCTTACGTGTAATTTCCAAAATTATGCTGTAACACATAATCGTGCAGTGCACCCAAATCCAATCGCCCCACTCCAATCCAGCAGTAGCGGCTGGTAGGGAAAGGGGGAGGCGGGGGGGTCCAAAAATAAAATGGAAACTTACCTGCTCGTCGCGCCGGTCGCCAGCCGCCGCCTTTCCTCCACACAGGAACTAGGAAGCAAGCACCCAGGTTCCCAGCCAATCAGAACGCTGCAATGCAGCATTGTGATTGGTCTGAGCGCCGTGGTTCAGCGCTCAGATGGGGAATGGGAGCCTGGGCATGTTCTTCACCCAGGCTGTAGTACATGCGCACTTAAGGTGCAGCCACCACTCCTCCTTGTGATGAGGGGAGCCCAGCCCTGCTGTTTCAACTGCAAGCTCAATACAAAAAATAAAATGAAGTTGAAGCAGTGGGGCAATGCTCCTCCGCCTTAGCGGAGGAGCCGCCGCTGCAATCCATTCTACCCCACTCAATCCAATCCACCCCAATCCACTCCGCCCCACTCCAATCATCCCCACACCAATCCACCCCACTTCAAACCAATCCACCCCGCTCCAATCCAATCCATTCCACCCCAATCCAATTCAGTCGGTTAGGCAGTAGTAGGCCAGCCATTCACAAGCAAAGCCTTGTAAAGCAGGACTAATTACCCAGGTGCATCTGAATTAGGCGAATGCTGGATAAAATGGAAAAAGGAAACATAAAAGAATAGCCCAAAAGCCTTTTCTGTGATATGCTCCAACTGACACATGAATAAATCATACTAGAATTGACCCATATGGTCTTCAGGTCAAGCCTTAACAGATAAGGTTTTAATCTAGACTTCTTGACAAGAGTCAATTTTTCAAAATAAATAAGGAAATTCTGATGAGAGCAAGAGGAGGCCACAACTATCTGTAACAAATATTGAGTATTATTTCAAGACCTGTTGTAAGAGAGGCTACCACAGAGATATGAAAGCCGCTAGTTATCACTGTGCTGTGTGAGAAAATAGTTCCCCTGCCAATGGGTTGGCTGTTAAATTCATGCTTAAAATTACACTACTCAACTTTCACCCCTAGATCACTGGCAGAGTTCAGGCACCTCGTGCAAAACACACACACAAAATGGGAAAGGAGACCGAGTGGGTGCTCACGAATATTGAAAGAACAAGGCTGCGGGTAATGTTGGAAAAATTGTGAAGCATTTTACTTCTAAATGTCCCCAAATGGACAAAACAATCATTGGACTCATTTACTCAGAGTTCTCCCAACCAGTAGATAATTGAAGCAACAGTTTGAAGTGGGAAAATCAGCAAACAGTTACTGAACTTTTTTTTCAGGAAATCAAAATCAAAAATACCGATAGAAAAGATCAGGCTTGGGGTTTCCCTGGGTATGAGGGGGTTAGGTTCTCCATCAAAAGTTCTAGTGCAAAGGCACACTAAGGCAGGGTAATGGGGGTCATGGGAGAAGTACCCCAGAAGGGTTACTGGTGGGGCTGAAGTACTACCAGGAGGGGGCAAATTCCTATTGTGTCTGGTAATTATGGTACAGAGTCTAAGTCTGGCACCAAGGCTTACACCACAACTCACTGAGCAGATTTTTATGTGACCTATGAAACAGTCATAACAAATCCATCTTGAATCAGTCTCTTAGACCGAGGATTACATCATTCCAGATAGAACACGTTTATACATTAAAGCCCTTGCCCTCAGCAGTAAGGAAAGGGTTCTTTATAAGATGAAAAACCACATGTAGTATGCCTTTGGGAGGCTAATTTTTTGTTTTGCGCCTAATGTGTTTGTAGTGTTATTCAATTACAAATGTGTACTTATGGTGTATTGCTACAGAATAAAATGAACAAGAGATTGAGGCATTGTCAAAGGAAAACTGAACACAGTTGCTATGATTGATTTGTACATCTGCCAGAACTGGGTACACATTGTTCTTTACTTGTTGTTCCTTAGTGCGGTTCCTCTTCCCCCTCGCATGCAACTGGCAAGTGGACTGGCTCCTTTCTTGGCTTGGAACCATCAAAGCCTGGATTCAATTTGCTGGCAATCTGCACTCAAAATGTAGGGAAGAGATAGAAAAAAAATTCATTACATTTTGTTTTTTTTAAAAAACTATTCAATAAACGGGCAGGCTTGAATTAGAAGATGTAGGTTTTGTTGTGAACCATTTAATAATGTATAAGAGAAGGTTTCTATCTAATAACAAAACTTAAATATGGAGGAGCCGATTCCACAGCTGATCCTGGTGCACCCAAAGATGTACCCGGCCATTGGCAATATCACAACAGATTGAGGCCTTAAAGGCAATGTTGCGCATCCTTTGCACTCTTCCAGCTCACTCTCGTGCACCTTCAGGTCCCAAGTATTTGTCGAGGCCTCTAGTCCGTTTACAACCAGCAGATCTGCCCAGGGCGCCATCTGTTCCTCCTGAACCAGTCTTGAATTCTGCTTGGATGCTGGCCCTCCAGTCCGGCATCAAAATCTACACCGGTCCCTTTGACTTCAGTGCCCGAGGATGACCCCCCAGTAATTCTTTCTGACTCTGAGACAAATTTGTCTCAGCCTTGACTGAGGTCATGTCTCGATGTTGTATAGGCACACCCGGTCCCAGTCCAATCTTATTCTGACAGAAAAACATATTTACCTCGGAGCCGCACCCCAGTGCTCCAACAACATTTTGGGTCCGGATCTGATCAGAGTAAACCAGTAGTTGGATATGATAGGATGTTTCATCCCCCACACCAATGATGGCAGTTTCTACATGGACTTGCAGAATGCCAATGGGTTTGGACACTTCCCTAGACACTGGGTTGTGCTCTTCCCCTGGGCCATCAACGAAATAGAGTATCTCCTTTGATATGGAGATGAGACGGGCATTGTAGGTGCTCAATTTACAGCTACCAACAATGGAAGTCGGAACTAACATACCAACAGAACTTTTGCAACCTGCACAAACTTCATCTGAATCCTTACTTTCTATCTAATGAAGCCCTAACTCACACCCAGACTGTAGCCTGGTCTTGTTTCTATCTACCAGTGAACAGGCAGGTTGCCAGACACTACAGGCTTGTGCCTTGCAACCCTGACTTTTTGACGCAGCACCCAACGATAAAAACATAGGTAACTCAGCTTCAACAAGTAGGGTAAATCCCAATTCTTTGCCTACTGCTACCCCTGCAGAGGGTCCTAATGAATCAAAGCATTCAGGAAGTAGATGTTTTCCTCAGCCAGTTTAGCCCTGTGTTGAGTCAATGCCAGCTGTTTGCTGGGGAGGTATTCCCATGCTTTATTGCATATGGTTGGCAAGATCTTGTCGAAAGCCCCGAAGGAATTTTGAGCCAACGTTGCTCAAATCATCGAAGATGGTCCGGATGCCACAAAATACATTGTCTGTTCTGGACTGGTCTCTACCGACTGCTTAGTCAGACCAGTTTACACTAGCATGGGTCTTAGGCCACATTCTTGAATGAGATCCATGGTCTTCTCTGGGGACATTCAAACCTCTCTGACAGACATGCCATTTAATGGATCTTGCCTGTTTGGGGAGAATTCCTAATCTGATAGAGACTTCTAGCCGCAGATTCCTTACTTTAGCAACGCGGAAGGTTGCAGTCTCCTGGGTGGATTCGCTCCGGATCCAGCAACAGATCCAAGAGGCCCGACTGGCGGTGAGAATGGACCCGCTGGTGGAAATCTAGTAGGGGCACCTCCCGAACCCATGAGGCCCTAAGGCACTACAGAGGGGTGGGGCAGCCCACATATGGCCTTATAAAACTCCTTGTGCTGGGTGGGGGTTGTTCCAGCTCTAGGAAACTCTGGGAGGTGCGGAGCGGACCAAGGTACAGGTTCTGTCGAGGAGCGAGGCCTTGAGCGGTGGTGGTGTTCCTGTGCTTCGTCCAAGGACTTGGACCGGTGCAGAGAAGTAAAAGAGTGCTTCAACTTCTTTCTATTGCGGAACTTATCCAATGACTTTGACTGAGACAACGATCGTCAGGAGAAGCTCCATGAGCAGCCCTGGGACCTTCTGCGTGACCGTGGTCGAGAGCGTTATAAGGGGATCTGACTTCGGGCGGTAAGGAACTTCAGGGAATGTTCCCACAGAGTCTTCGGCATCATGGTGCGGCAGTCCGCGCAGACCTCTGAGTCATCCCGCTCCAAGAATCACAAACAAACCAAGTGTGGGTCTGTCATAGACATCTGCCTGTGACGGGCACAACAGGGTTTGAAACCCGCTGGTTTCTTAGGGGGCATTGGTAGTGTAGGAAAGTGCCCCTTTTTGTCATGATCACTCCCACTTTTTGTTGCTGATGTTTTTCGACGGATGTGCACTGGGTCCCTGCTAACCAGGGCCCAGAGTCAGTGCTCTTTCCCTAAAAATAAGATAAAATTGTCTATAAGTGTTATAATCGGCACACACTTTAGCACCCCTGTAAGTCCCTAGTAAATTGTACCTCTGGTACCTAGGGCATGGATACTAAAGAGGGTCTGTAAGGTCTGCAGGATGTATTATGCCACCCTAAGGGACCCCTGTACAAAATGCATGCAGACTGCCATTGCAGGCTGTGAGACATGGTGTAAACCATGTGTGAAAACACGACATGGCACACTCCCTGTGCCATGCCAAAGTCACTGCATATAATATATGTAAGTCACCCTACAGCAGCCTCAGAGCCCTAAAGAAGGGTGCATTGTATTTTATGTGAGGACATATCTGCATGAACAATATGCCCCTGTGATGTCTAGTTCTATTTCTAAGATAGCCATCTTAGAAATAGGGAAGCCATCTTAAGGTATGTACTGGGCACTGGTCATTACAAGTTCCCCAGCTACATAATGGCTTCACTGAAACCTATGGTGTTTGGTATCAAACACCTTGTATTAATAAATCTATACTAATTCCAGTATTGGATTTATTATGACCAGCACCCAGAGGGCACCTTAGAGATGCCCCTTGAACCTGTCTAGTCTTCTAGTGTGCTGGCTGACTGGTATTGTTAGCCTGCCACCACAGATGAGTTTCTGACCCCCTGTAAGTGAGAGCGCGCACTCGCTGAGGAACAATGCCTGCTCCTGAGAAGGTGTTATCACCTCCTCCAGCAGGATGGCTAGTGAATCTGCATACCAAGACCAGAGGCTTTAAATCCTCTGCCACCTTTGACATGCGACCCCGGCTTCCTCCAGACCTGGAGAATGCCACCCCCTGCCTTGTGGCCCATTTGGCACCAGGACAGGCGGGAAATCAGCTATGCAAGTAGGCGTGTTGCACCTCCAGGCTAGTCACACCCCTAGGGTGTGTTACCTGATGTGCTTCACGAAAGAAGGATTCCACCATCTTGGTTTTGGTGGAATTAGGAACTCCAAGAGCCTGTGTTATGCCCACTCTCCACAGGAAGTGGTCATATAGGGGATGTAGTGTGATCCCAGGGGTAAGCAGCACAATTGCTACTACCCTTCACTCCCCTTAACACCCCTAAATTTAGAATTTAGGTGGCTCCCTGACACCAGGAACTCAGATTCGTCTGCCTGAAAGAAGGACAAAGAAGAGCCGAAGACATGAGAACTATTGACCAGCACCGAACTTGGCACAAAACCCTGCCTGCTGCTGTCCTGACAATCACCTAGACCGACTTGAACAGAAGTGGAACAGCCTCCACGAACCCATGGAGGTGTGCCCAGCACTTCATCGACCCAGCAACATCTCCCTTGGAGTGGAGGAGCCACTTCCCTGCATCAACAAGCACCGACTGCATCTGCCCGGTACAGCATTCTGTTGACCCCTGGGCCCATCAAGGGAGCAGTGCCCCAGAAGAAGGACTTTGAGCCTTCAAGAGGTACTGAGCTGCTAGAAACTGAAGGAGCCCCCCCTGCAGCAGTGCCCCGGGTACCGGAGCTAGTTGCAAGCATCAAGACTCGTTTGTGTTCAGTTGGAACACTGCCAAAACGTACCTGCACATCGAGGGACTTCGAGAGAGGCTAGCTCCACACCGAGAGTGGCCCTGCTGTGTTTCTTTTACCTCTTCTACAGCTCCACCAAGAACCGTTCGATCCTCTAACTCACCGACCTGCCAGACAAAACACTCTGTACCCGAGCTCCCCAGCTCGGGCTCAAGTAAACGGACGGTGTCTGGGGCCCTGAGACCCTCAAGAGCCAAGCCATCACTTGGATGCTGCCGGGCTGGTTCCCCAGTCCCCACTTGCAGCCTTTTTCTTACAGGTACGTTTTCCATTGACTTTAGCGTGTAGCGTTCAAGGATACTACCACGTACAGCACCTCTGCACCCAGACACCCCAGAGCAGGTAAACTTGAACTGCTGGTGCTTTCTTGGACCTTGGCTCCTACTTACCCAGAAGAACAGTCCTGTAAGTCATCTGTAAGTATACCTATGCAGAGAATGTTTCTCCCATAGGATAACATTATCGCGTTCTCCAGTATTGAATCTTTCATAGATTCACATGCTTGTATCTTCCCTGTCGTCATGGTGGGAGCCTCGTGGTAGATGGAAAAGAAGTACTATAAAAGTACATTAGAAACCACCAAAGGAAAGGAAAATCGTTAACATTCGTCAGCATCTTTATGTAGGTCCAAACTTCGACCAATCAGAGATGAGCCCTAGACCTCAACTCCCCAGCAGAGCCACCAGACCTCAGATTTCTAACCGCACGTCGTGTATAAGGGAGTCTCCCTGAGCTCTGCTCAGTTTATCTGAAAGAAACACATAGTGATAGATTCCTTACCTTAGAATATCCCCAGGCGTCAGACTGGATCCGGAAGGTTTTCGTCAGCAGTACCCCTGCGCGTCGGTAGGTGGCGTCGTGCGGCTCCGCGTCCGTCGTTGGCGTCATGGTCGCCGAGATGACGTCGCGGGCGCTACTTAGACGCCGCCCACGCGCGCTGACGTCAGTTCTTTCTTTTTCCGTGCCAGCAAGCGCAGATCCGGGGAGAGCAGAAACCCCCAGTCAATTTTTGACTGACTTTTTGAGGCTTTTTGTCTCTATTTTTTCATCGAGTCTTCGACTCCTGGTGCAGTTAGGATGCCCGGTTTTAAGTCCTGCGGGGATTGTCACCGCATGATATCGGTGACGGACCCGCACCGTGTGTGTCTTTTATTCCTGGGGCGCGACCACGACCCCAAGTCGTGCCCCGACTGCCGGGCCATGGCGCCGAAGACTTTGCGGGAGCGGTCCCGAAAGTTGCTGGAAGCCCGGCAGTCGGCTCCGCGCCGTTCGAGGTCCCGGTCCCGTGAGAGGTCGAGGGACCGTGCGCGGAGTCATCACCACCGATCTTCGGGATCCAAGTCTTCGCACTCGGGGTCAGGTAAGACGAAGCACAAGAAGTCGAAGAAACGCCATCGTTCTCCGACTTCCCCTCGCCGGTCGCGCGACGCGGCTGAGGGTGCGGGTGGGGCCTCACCTGTGGCTCCGGCGGAGCCTACGCAGTCGCCGCCCGACTACCCGCCCTTCCCGGGGTCGTCGGCTACTCCGACCCAAATACAGGAATTCCTGTCGGCCACGGCTCGCCTCTTTGGGCCGTCGGGTCCCGCTGGTGCGCCTTCGGGCCCCGCGGTCCCGGCTGGGTGTCCTCGCCTTTCCACGCCGGCGGCTCCGGCGTCTGTCGGCTCCGGCCTCTGCGCCGCAGGACACCCTTGGATCCAGGCCTGGATCCCGGTCGACGCCGGTTGACCTTGTCACACCTCCACCGACTCCACCGGCACCACTTCTGACGCCGCCCGCTCCTCGGGACGACGTCGACCTCAGTTTCAGCCCCCAAGTGGACGCGGCGTCGGCCCGGCGTCGATCAATGCCGTTCTCGACGTTACTCTGGGATTTTTATCCCCATGTCCCTGCTCCTTATTTTAGACCTGTTGAACAGCCTGAGTCGCAAGGAGAGGAATGGGAGGGGTCTGAGGACCCTCTCGCAGCTGCTTGCGAGTCTGAACAGGACTGGGCTGAGGGAATTGTGGGACGCCAGTGGTCTGGATACCTCACCAGACCTTGGCATGCTGTCTCCTTATTTTTATTTATTTTTATTTTATTTTATTTTAAAAGTTTTATATAGCGCTGGCTAGACCCAGAGGTATCGGAGCGCTTTACATGAGAAGATAATATAAAGCAAACATGGCATACAAGTAGAAAAAGATAATGAAACAACATGTGAAATATACAAATCAAAATAGAAAAACAGGTGCAGGAGCTATACACTTCAAGTAATTAGGTAGATGATGTTCTGGAATTGGATAAATATTACTGGACAAATATAACATGGTGATTGGAGATCAGGTGCAGGTCATAGGTTAGGACCCCCCATAATAATTGGGCCAAACATGGCATACAAGTAGATAAAAGAAAATGAAAACAACATGCGAAGTATACAAATCAAATAGATAAACAGGTGCAAGAGCTAAACACTTCAAGTAATTAGGTAGATGATGTTCAGGAAATGGACAAATATTACTGGACTAATATAACATGGTGATTGGAGATCAGGTGTGGGTCACAGGTTAGGATCCCCAATAATAATTGAGGAGGTGGATTTTGAGGTCTTTTTTGAAGCTGAAATAGGAGGGGTTATAGCGCAGGTTTTTTGGGAGGGCATTCCAGATGATAGGGGCATTACCAGAGAAGGAGCGTGATTGTGTGGATTTCTTTTTATGAAGTGGTTGGATTAGGAGGAGGGAGTTGGTGCTTCTCAGAGGTCGTTTGGTGCCCACAATGAGGAGTTTCTTGGAGAGGTACTGCGGAGTGTTTTGGTGGAGGACTTTGAGTAATGCAGGCAGTTTTGTAGGCAGATCTGCCTTCAATAGGGAGCCATTTAAGAGATTTGAGAGCCGGGGATATATGATCGAAGCGTTAGCAGTCTGTGATGAGCCTGGCTGCAAGGTTGAGCACAGCTTTGATTGGAGCAAGGTGGACCTTGGGGATTCCGTTGAGAATGGCGTTACCATAATCAATACGAGAAAGAACAAGTGACTGAACTACAAGTTTAAAGTCATCGGTAGGTATAAAGGGTTTGATTTTCTTGAGGTGATGGAGAGTGAAGAGGGCTCCTTTAGCAGAGTTTTTAATGTGGACGTTAAGGGTTAGGGTGTTGTCGATAGAGATACCAAGAGATTTGACGGAGTTGGACAGGGTGAGTGAGCAGTTGAGTGCGTTAAGGTCAGAGATCCAGGATTGAACGGGGAGAGGGTTATTTTTAGGGGAGAAGAGAATGATTTCGGTTTTGTTAGGGTTAAGTTTGAGATGATTGGAATGGAGCCAGGTTTGGATCTTGGTGAGGGTGTTGTTCAGGTGTAAGATGTCAGCATGAGTTTTAATCTTGTAATAGATTTGGGTGTCATCGGCGTAGAGGTGGTAGTTGATGCCTGCTTGTTTAAGAATGAGGGTGAGGGGTTCCATAAAGAGGTTAAAGAGGGAGGGAGAGAGAATAGATCCTTGGGGGACTCCAAGGGAGACAGGGGTGGGGTTAGAAAGACAGTTTTGAATTTTGGTTTGCTGAGTTCGGTGTTGTAGGTAGGAGACAAACCATTTGTAGGCAGTACCATTAAGGCCGAAATGGGTCCTAAGCACATTTAGTAGGGCTGAATGGTTGACTGTATCGAACGCTGCGGAGAGATCAAGGAGGATAAGAAGGCAAGTCTCGCCATTATCAAGTGAGTGGTGGATGTCATCGACGACCTTGAGCATTGCCGTTTCGGTGTCGCAGCCTTTCCTGAAGCCTGATTGAAAGGGGTCGAGTAGGTCGAAGATTTCGATGTGTTTGTCTAGTTGTAGTAGGACACATTTTTCAAGGACCTTTGAGAGAAGGGGGAGGTTAGTGATGGGGCGGAGATTGTTTAGGTCATTGGGGTCAGCATTGGGGTTCTTGATTATGGGGGAGATTTGTCCAAGTTGAAGGGAAGTGGGGACACAGCCAGTGGAGAGAGAGGTGTTGATGATTGTGGTCCAGTATGGGGTAATGATGTGCTTAAGGGCAGGGACAAGGTTAGAGGGTAAGGGGTCTTTTGTGTGGGAGGACGGTTTAAGATTTCCAATTATTTTAAGGACTTCTAGCTCAGTCACGGGGAGGAAGTTGAGCAAGGAGGCATTGTTCTTTAATTGAGAGTATGGGGAGTTGGTTTCCGGAGATGTGGTAGGGGATAGGTGTGAGGAGTGATTAGGGGGGTGAGAGGAAGTAGGTAGGTGAGGAGAGTCGCTGGGGAGCGGTAGAATAGTGGGTGGAAGAGAGAAGGGGTTAACTGGTCGAGGGGATGTGGAGTAGGAATTAGAGGTGAAGACAGGTTTGCATTGGGAGTTGGAAGGGAGCTGTGTGGAAAGGAAGGATTGATCATTAGAGGTGAAGACAGGTTTGCATTGGGAGTTGGAGGGGAGCTGTGTGGAAAGGAAAGATTGATCATTAGAGGTGAAGACAGGTTTGCATTGGGAGTTGGAGGGGAGCTGTGTGGAAAGGAAGGATTGATCAATTTTGGCTATTTTTTCCGAGAAGAAGTGGGAAATTTCTTCACATCTGGCGGAGGAGGCGATCATATTTGGAGTTGCGGGTGAAGTTTGGTTTCGAATGATTTTGAAGAGTTCCCTAGGTCTGTTTTTGGCACGATCAAGTTGAGTGCGGAAGAAGGATGCCTTTTCCTTGAAGATGTGTTTTTTGTACGTGGATCTAGCACGTCTGAGGAGTGCAAGATGGGAGGGAGAGGGATGGTGTCTCCAGGTTCTTTCCGACAGTCTGAGTGACCGTCTTTCGTTATTAAGCTCGGTATTAAACCAAGAGTTGGAGGGGTGTTTCTTTGGTTTTTGAGTTTAGGCGGGGCCAATTGGTCAAGGATACCGGTGACAGTATTGTTAAAGTGTTCAGTGAGCTCATTAGCATTTTGTAAGGGGGGAATGAGAAGAAGTTGAGCTTGGAGTTTAGACTCAAGAACACCCGGGGGGATATGTTTTAGATTTCTGGTCAATTTCTTAGGTCTGTTAATTTTGGAGGTGGGGAGATTTGCAGTGGTAGCAATGGTGAACAGTATAAGGTGATGGTCAGACCAGTCAATGGGGACGATATCTGAAAGAGACACGTTAGTGACAGATTCCTTACCTTAGAATATCCCCAGGCGTCAGGCTGGATCCGGAAAGTTTTGCGTAGCAGTACCCTTGCGCGTCGGTAGGCGGCATCGTGCGGCTCCGCGTCCGACGTCGGCGTCGAGATCGCCGGGATGACGTCGCGGCCAGTACTTAGAAGCCGCCCATGCGCGCTGACGTCAGTTCTTTCTTTTTCCGCGCCAGTAAGCGCAGATCCGGAGAGAGCAGTGCCCCAGTCAATTTTTGACGGAACTTTTTGTGACTTTTTGTGACTGTTTTCTCGAGTAGTTCGACTCCACCGGTGTCGGTAGGGATGCCCGGCTTCAAGCCATCCGACGCCTGTGGTCGAATGATGTCGATCACGGACCCGCATCGAGATTGTCTCTACTGCCTCGGGCGCGACCACGACCCCAAGTAGTGCCCCGACTGTCGGGCCTTGCATCCGAATGTTTTTCGAAAGCGGTCTCGAAAGCTCCTCGAGGTCCGGCAGTCGGCTCCGCGCCAATCCAATCCCCGGTCACGAGAGAGGTCGAGGGGCCGGTCGCGGAGTCCTCATCGTTCTTCGGGGTCCAAGTCTTCGCACTCCTCCGGTAAATCGAAGCACAAGAAGTCGAAGAAGCGTCATCGCTCGACGACGCGTCATCGCTCGACGACTTCCCCTCGCCGGTCGCGCGACTCGGCTCACGGTCCCGATGGCACCGTCCCCGCGGCTCCGGGAGTGCCTGTGGAGCCGCCGCCGCATTACCCGCCCTACCCGGGTTCGGCAGCGACTCCGGCCGAAATACAGGAGTTCCTGTCGGACATGGCCCGCCTCTTCGGGCCTCAAGGTCCCCCCGGTGCGCCTTCGGGCCCTGCGGGCCCTAGTGGGGTTCCTCCTGCGGCTCCACAGGCGGCTCCGGCCCCGACGCCGCCAGCAACACCAGCCCCGACTCCGGCCCCGGTCCCGGCTCCGGTGCTGCCGCAACCCCGGTCGACGCCCGTTGACCTGACAACACCTCCACCGGCGTCGCCTTCCCCGGCGCCGTTCGCGACGCCGCCCGGAGCTCCGGGCGGCGTCGTCCCCAGGTTCTCTCCGGCTCCGGACTCGGCGCCAGACCGACGTCAATCGGCTCCGGTGCCGCTGGGACCTTGGGTCCCTCGAGTCCCTTCTCCTTACATTGACCCTGATTTGGAGGACGAAGAGAACTGGGAGGGGTCTGAGGACCCTCTCACTGCCCAATGTGAGTATGATCAGGACTGGGCTGAGGAACTTGGGGATGCCAGTGGTCTGGACACCTCTCCTGACATTGGCATGCTGTCTCCTCCTTCCGTGGCAACGGAGGAGGGAGCAAACTTTGCTACGGTGTTGCGTAGGGCAGCTGAGGTTCTGCACCTCAAGTTACCTACTGTGGCTGTCAGGACTAACATCCTGACGGAAGTGCTTCAGCCGGCGGCTACCTCCTCGGAGCCACTGCTGCCGTTTAACGACGCACTTTCGGACGTTCTTTTGGGCACCTGATCCAAGCCCACCACAGGGGCTCCTGTGAATAGGAACGTAGCCCGACGCCATCGCCCTGCTCCGGGCAACCCCCTGTTCCTTTCCCAACACCCCACCCCTGAGAGCTTGGTTGTCCAAGCCTCTGCCTCTCAAAGCGCCTTCCCTACCGCTCCCCCAGATAGGGAATCCAAAAAACTGGATCAATTTGGGAAGAAAGTTTTTTCTTCCACCAGTGCTGGCTTGAGGTCTGTCAACACCACTTGCCTCTTGGGCCGATATTCCCACTCCCTGTGAGATTCGGTGGCGCAGGTCCTGCCCCAGTGTCCTGAGGAGGTCCAGGCACTGCTTTCCCGCGCCATTGCGGAAGGAAGAGATGCGGCGAAGTATACCATCCGATGTGGCCTTGATACCGCCGACTCGCTAGGCAGATCGCTTGCAACGACAGTGGCGCTGCGCCGTCACGCCTGGCTGAGGACCACTGGTTTCTCGGGTGATGTCCAGAACATTCTTATGGACATGCCCTTTGATGGGGTCGGCCTTTTCGGCAACAAAGCAGACCATGCGCTGGAGCGCTTTAAGGACTCGCGGGCTACAGCCAAGTCCCTGGACCTTTCTGCTGTGCGCCCTCCGCAACAGTCTGCTTTTCGCCCCTTTCGTGGCCACGGAAGGGGCGCCCAGTCACGTCCGCTGCCCAGCCACCGGCCCGCGCAGCAGGCGCCTACGCGTGGCCGAGGACGTGGCTCCCGCCGAGGCGGGCCGGGTAACCAGCGTGCGGGTCAGGCCAAAACCTCCGCCCCGTCCGCGGCCTCCAAGCCCTCCTAGTCCATCCTTTCAGGTCCACAGCTCGCCAGTGGGGGGCAGGGTTCGCCATCACCTTCACCACTGGCGTGCCATCACATCGGACAAGTGGGTCTTGGACATTGTCCGAAGGGGCTACTCCCTCCCCTTCGAGACTACCCCCCCAGCCATGCCACCTCCATACCACCGCATGTCGGGGGATCATTTAGTACTTCTTCAAAAGGAAGTTGCGGCCCTCTTGGCCAAGGGGGCCATCGAGTGCGTTTCGACCCCAGAAGTAGGGCGTGGTTGTTACTCCCACTACTTTCTGGTGCCCAAAAAGGACAAGGAGGACATGCGTCCTATCTTGGACCTCCGGAACGTCAATCGCTTCCTCCGGAAGGAGAAGTTCAAGATGCTCACCCTAGCTCAGGTCTTGACTGCCCTCGACCCTGGAGACTGGATGGTAGCGTTGGACTTGCAGGACGCATATTTTCACATCCCCGTCCTGCCGGCCCACCGGCGTTACCTGCGGTTCACAGTAGGCCCCGAGTAATTTCAGTTCACCGTGCTCCCCTTTGGCCTTACCAGCGCCCCTCGGGTGTTCACGAAAGTGATGGCGGTGGTCGCAGCTCATCTGCGCCGAGCAGGGGTTCCAGTCTTCCCCTACCTCGACGACTGGCTGCTGAAGGCGGGCTCGTCCCAGGCAGTCGTCTCCCACCTCCAGACTACGGCCGAACTCCTGCACTCGCTGGGGTTCTCCATCAACGTGCCGAAGTCGCACCTGGTTCCTTCTCCACAGCTCCTTTTCATCGGAGCAGTTCTGGACACGACGCAGTTTCGGGTTTATCCTCCCGAACGGCGAGTCCGGGATATTCAGGCTATGATTCCGATCTTTCAGCCTCTATCCTGGGTTTCGGTACGGATGACCCTGAGGCTGCTGGGCCTCATGGCCTCCTGCATCCTGCTGGTCGATCATGCCAGATGGCATATGCGGGCTCTGCAGTGGGACCTGAAGTTCCAGTGGGCGCAGCATCAGGGGAACCTGTCCGATTGCGTCCAGATCTCGGAGGGGACTGCAAGACAGTTGCAGTGGTGGCTCTCGAACCGGCAATGGGTCATGGGCAGATCCCTCTCCCTTCCCCAGCCAGAGCATACAGTTGTGACGGACGCGTCCCTTCTGGGATGGGGCGGTCACATGGGAGAGGCGGAGATCAGAGGCCTCTGGTCTCCGGCGGAGTCCCGGCTCCATATCAACCTTCTGGAGCTCCGGGCGATCCGACTTGCACTCAAGGCATTCCTCTGTCAAAGGGAAGGTAGTGCAGGTGTTCACGGACAACACCACCGCCATGTTGTACTGCAACAAACAAGGCGGGGTGGGGTCGTGGACCCTATGTCAGGAGGCTCTGCGTCTCTGGACATGGCTGGAACATCAGGGCATATTCCTGATGGTTCAACACCTGGCAGGTTCCCTGAACGCCAGGGCGGACGAACTCCAGCCGCAGGTGCATGATGGATCACGAATGGCGTCTTCACTCGGACGTGACGCAAGGACTCTTTCTACAGTGGGGAGAGCCTTGGTTAGATCTATTCGCCACCGAAGAGAACGCGCAATGTCATCAGTTCTGCGCGTTGGAATTTCCAAGGCGGCACTCGCCGGCGACGCTTTTCGTCACGAGTGGAGTTGCGGTCTGTTGTACGCTTTTCCGCCTATACCACTTCTACCCAGAGTGTTGAAGAAGATTCGGCGCGACCGGGCCCAAGTCATTCTTGTGGCTCCGGACTGGGCTCGAAGAGTTTGGTATCCCGAGCTACTCAGTATGAGCGTCGATCCCCCGATCCGTCTGCCTCTTCGGGAGGATCTTCTGTCGCAGCAGCAGGGGACGGTCCTCCACCCGAACCTGTCCAGTCTCCTCCTCCTTGCGTGGAGATTGAGCGGCGGCAGTTGATTCCTTTCGACTTGCCTCCCGAAGTTTGTGATGTGATTCTGGCAGCCAGGCGTCCCTCCACTAAGGTGGTATACGCCTGCAGGTGGAACAAGTTTGTGGCATGGTGCACAGCAAAGGCTGTGAATCCTCTTTCTGCCCCTCTTTCTGAGGTTCTTCTGTTCCTTCTTTCTCTGGCCCAACAGGGTTCTGCCCTGGGTACCATCAAGGGCTATCTTTGTGCAATCTCGGCCTTCCTCAGGCTTCCTGATCAGCCCTCCCTTTTCAAGTCCCCTGTTGTTAACAGGTTTCTTAAAGGCATTACACACCTCTTCCCTCCTGGTCCGTTTGTAATGCCTCAGTGGGACTTGAACTTGGTTCTTACCTTTTTAATGTGCGCTCCCTTTGAGCCTCTACATAACTGTCCTCTTCGTCTTCTCACTCTGAAGACAGCCTTTCTGGTGGCCATCACCTCCGCTCGGCGGGTGAGTGAGCTCCAAGCTCTTTCGTGCACACCTCCCTTTCTGTCTGTCCATCCAGACAAGGTTGTTCTTAGGACGCGTCCGTCCTTCTTGCCAAAGGTGGTTACTGCCTTCCACATTGGGCAGACCATTACTTTGCCCACCTTCTTTCCGCCTCCGCATCCTTCCAGAGAGGAAGAGAGGCTCCACCGCCTGGACCCAAAACGTGCGCTTTCCTTTTACCTCAACCGCACACAACAGTTCCGGGTGGATGACCAGCTCTTTGTTGGCTACGTGGGCGCCAAAAAAGGTCGGGCGGTACACAAGAGGACCATCTCCCGCTGGGTAATCTTGTGTATCAAAGTCTGCTATTCTTTGGCTAAGAAGGAGCCCCCTGTTGGGCTACGTGCTCATTCTACCAGAGCGACAGCTGTTACCACGGCTTTAGGCCGTGGTGTTCCGCTACAGGATATATGTCAGGCAGCTACGTGGGCCTCGCTGCACACGTTTACCAAGCATTACTGCCTTGACAGCCAGGTCCGGAGGGACGGCTTCTTTGGCCGCTCTGTCCTCCGGGACTTCCTTGTCTGAACTTTGTTCGCAGACCCACCACCGGGGTTGGTATTGCTGGGGTATCTATTCTAAGGTAAGGAATCTGTCACTAACGTGTCTCTTTCAGATGCACAAGTTACTAACTTGTGTAACGATATATCTGTAAGAGACAGTAGTTAGTGACAGATTCCTTACCGCCCCACCCATCCTCCCCGTTCTGCGAACTGATTTCTAGGGTTAAGGACATCCCTTTCAGGGCCCTAGTATTTTTTCAGACACCAATGTCAGCTTCTTGCATGGCTCTGCGTTCCTGGTGCGGAAAGTCGTGTACAGAACTGACGTCAGCGCGCATGGGCGGCGTCTAAGTACTGGCCGCGACGTCAACCCGGCGATCTTGACGCCGACGACGGACGCGGAGCCGCACGACGCCGCCTACCGACGCGCAAGGGTACTGCTACGCAAAACTTTCCGGATCCAGCCTGACGCCTGGGGATATTCTAAGGTAAGGAATCTGTCACTAACTACTGTCTCTTACCGATATATCGTTACACAAGTTAGTAACTTGTGCATTTGTCACGGAGGCCAGATCTTCGTTGGAAAGAATGGCGTCAAGAATGGCTCCTTTGGTGTGTGTCGGGGACAGGCATAGTTGTTTGAGTTCATTGATCTCAAGTAGATTAGTGAGGAGGGAGATAGTGGGATCATTGGTATCGTTCCAATGGAGGTTAAGATCCCCAAGAAAGAGATTTTTCGAGTTGGATAATGAGGATTGTGTCAGGAGCTCCGATAAGTCATCGATGAAGGGCTGGGGGGCACCAGGGGGGCGATAGATGTTGTGTAGACGAATTGGGTGGGAATTTTGAGTTGTCAGTTCAGCTTCCAGGTACTCGCAGGAGGAGTAGCCAGAATTATTGACGAGGGATAGCTGAAGTTCATTTTTAAAGATAATGGCTAGACCACCCCCAACTCTGTCAGGTCTATCTTTTCTAAGAATAGAGTATCCCGGGGGGGGGGAGAGTAGGTCAAGTATGCTCGTTGAGTGGTCATTGAGCCAGGTTTCTGTGAGGAATGCAATGTCAATGGATTCACTCAGGATAGTTTCTGAAATTTCCGTGGCATGTTGGACTGCGGAGCGACAGTTGACAAGCATACATGTAAGTGGTGTGGGGTTGCATATGGTGGGTGGGCAAGAGTGGATCGACGTGAGTTGGGGCGGTGGTCTGGGGGAAGCGGGGGAGGAGGTGATTCTATTAGTCCCTAGGATAACAGGGATGTGGGAGTAAGGGAGTGGAGGATTGGTGGTTGGTAAACTAGGAAGGTAAGAGTTGCATAGGTCGGACGGGGAGAGATGGTTCGAGGTGCGGCGAGGTCTATGTATACGGCAGCGGAGAGGAGTCGATCTCCAATGATTGTGTTTGGTGTTAGGGATTTTTGGGGTGGGGTGGGTGGGGGTTTTATGGTGAGGGAGGTTTCTGGAGCTGAGGAAGATAAAATCTTTTCTGAATTGAGAAAGTTCATTAATCAAATTAGATAGGTCAAGTTCAATGTTGTGTAGGCTCTGGGCTATTATTGTGAAGGGAGGTACCGAGGGGGCGTGGTTTGGGTTAGTTGTGGAGGGTGGACTGATGTGTGAGGGGGGAGATAGGGTAGTGGGTGTGGAGTGAGGGGTGACGGGGCTGTTAGGTGTGAGGGGTTCGGTAATCAAGTTGGCTAGGTCAAGTTCAGTGTTGTGTAGGCTCGTGGCAGTTGGGGTGAGGGGAGGTACTTAAGGGGCTTGGGCAGGGGGTAGGGAATGGTCTGGGTTAGTTGCAGAGGGTGGACTGATGTGTGAGGGGGGAGATAGGGTAGTGGGAGTGGAGTGAGGGGTGACGGGGCTGTTAGGTGAGAGGGGTTCAGTAATCAAATTAGATAGGTCGAGTTCCATGTTGTGTAGGCTCGGGGCAATTAGGGTAAAGGGAGGGACTGAAGGGGCGGGGGGAAGGGAGTGATCTGGGGGGTAGGGAATGGTCTGGGTTAGTTGCGGAGGGTGGACTGATGTGTGGGGGGGATAGGGTATTGGGTGTGGAGTGAGGGGTGTCGGGGCTATTAGGTGTGAGGGGTTGGGCTAGGTTAGACAGGAGGTTAAGAACTTCAGGATATGTGGTCAGAGAGGATAAAAGGGCATAGAGCGAGTGGAGAGCGGATATATTGGGGTGGGGGGGTTGTGTATTTATCGGGGGTTGGGATAAAGGATAGGGAGGCGGAGTTTGGAGGACCTGGAGGGGCAGGATAGGGGGGATGGGGAGGAGAAGAGGGTGTTCAGGATGGGTAAGAGGAGGGGGTGAGGAGTTGTGTTAGGTGATTGAAGGGAAAGGACGGTGGAGTACGTGAGTGTTTGGGAAGGGGGGAAAGAGGTTGGAGGGTCAGGAGGGTCAGGAGGAGGGGGGGTCATGGGAGGGGAATGATAAGTGGATGGCAACGATTGGGGGCTACCGTTTTTAGTGGAGGGGTCCAAGGAGTGTGAATTCCGGAAGTTAGGGGGAGAGAGGGAAATTAGAGGGGGATGGGAAATAGGTAACGGTGGTTGGGGGGATGTCGTTTGCTGTAGAGAGGTCCAGGGAGGGTGATGGTGAGGTCAATTGTTGGAGGATGGTGTTAGCTGGATGGTTGAGAGTGGAGGTGGAGCGAGAGGTTGGAGGGGCGTTATTCAGTTGGGGAGAAGGAGTGTTAGGCGCAGAGTGGTCAAGGAGGAGAGACATGCTGAAGTGGTATTCGAAGATGGAAAGGTGGGATACTGTGGCTTGTATGAGGATGTTACCTGTTTTGAAGATGGAGATATCAATATCTGAAAGAGACACGTTAGTGACAGATTCCTTACCTTAGAATATCCCCAGGCGTCAGGCTGGATCCGGAAAGTTTTTGCGTAGCAGTACCCTTGCGCGTCGGTAGGCGGCGTCGTGCGGCTCCGCGTCCGTCGTCGGCGTCGTGATCACCGGGATGACGTCGCGGGCAGTACTTAGACGCCGCCCTGCGCGCTGACGTCAGTTCTTCTTTTTCCGCGCCAGCAAGCGCAGATCCGGGAAGAGCAGTGCCCTAGTCATTTTTTGACTAACTTTTTTGGTGAATTTTTTCACTGTTTCTTTCGAATCGACTCCAAGGTGTCGTAGGGATGCCCGGCTTTAAACGTTGCGACGCCTGTGCTCGGATGATGTCCATCACAGACCCGCATCTGGAGTGTCTCTTCTGCCTCGGCCGAGGCCACGACACGAAGTCGTGTTCCGACTGCCAGGCCCTCAACCCGAAAGCTTTGCGAGAGCGGTCTCGAAAGCTCCTCGAGGCCCGGCAGTCGGCTCCGCGCCACACCAAGCCCCGGTCACGTGAGAGGTCGAGGGGTCGGTCGCGGAGTCCTCACCGGTCGTAGGGATCCAAGTCTTCGTCGTCCGGTAAGTCTAAGCACAAGAAGTCCAAAAGCATCATCGCTCTAGGACTTCGCCTCGCCGGTCTCGCGACTCGGCTGAGGCCCCTCCCGGCACCGTCCCCGTCCCCGCGGCCCCGGACATGCCTGTGGAGTCGCCCCCGCAATACCCGTCCTTCCCGGGTTCGGGGGCGGATCCGGCCCAAGTACAGGAATTCCTGTCGGCCATGGCCCGCCTCTTCGGGCCTCAAGGTCCCTCCGGTGCGCCTTCGGGCCCCGCGGGCCCTGATGGGGTCGCCCCGGCGTCGCCGCCGACTCCGGTCCCGGCGTCGCTCGTGCCTCCAGCCTCGGTCCCGGCTCCGGCTTCGGCCCCGGCCTTGATCCCGGCTCCGGTGGTACCGCAACCCCCATCGACGCCGGTCGATCTGACCACGCCTCCGCCGGCGTCGATGTCTCCGGTGCCGTTCCTGACGCCGCCCGGGGCTCCGGGCGGCGTCGTCCCCATGTACTCTCCGGCTCCGGACATGGAGCCGGACCGACGTCGCTCGACGCCGGTTCCGGCGCCGATGGGACCTTGGGTCCCCAATGTCCCCCCTCCTCCTTATTTTGAACCAGAGGAGGACCAGGAGGACTGGGAGGGGTCTGAGGACCTTCTGGCACAGCAGTGTCAGTATGATGAGGACTGGGCAGAGGAACTAGGGGATGCCAGTGGTCTAGATACTTCCCCTGACACTGGCATGCTGTCTCCTCCCGTGGCTACGGAGGAGGGAGCCAATTTTGCAACAGTGTTGCGTAGGGCAGCTGGAGCCTTACATCTCCGGCTCCCTACGGTGACGGTCAAGACTAATCTCTTGACAGAAGTGCTTCAGCCGGCAGCCTCCTCCTTGGAGACTGTGCTGCCGTTTAACGATGCACTTACTGACGTTCTTTGGGCGCCTGGTCCAAGCCCAACACAGGGGCTCCTGTGGATAGGAACGTGTCCCGACGCCATCGCCCAGCTCCGGGCGACCCCTTGTTTCTCTCTGTCCACCCCACTCCTGAGAGCTTGGTTGTCCAAGCCTCCGCTTCCCAAACCGCCTTCCCTACCGCCCCTCCGGATAGGGAATCCAAACGCCTGGATCAATTTGGGAAGAAGGGTTTTTCTTCCTCCAGTGCTGGCTTGCGGTCCATCAACACCGCTTGTCTTTTGGGCCGATATACCCACTCCTTGTGGGATTCGGTGGCGACTGTTTTGCCCCAGTGTTCTGAGGAGGTCCAGACACTGCTTTCCCGCGCCATTGCGGAAGGAAGGGATGCGGCCAAATACACCATACGATGTGGCCTTGATACCGCCGACTCGCTGGGCAGATCTATTGCAACGACGGTGGCGCTGCGTCGCCACGCCTGGCTGAGAACCACTGGTTTTTCAGGGGATGTCCAGAATACTCTCATGGACATGCCATTTGATGGAGTCGGTCTTTTGGTTCCAAAGCAGACCATGCGTTGGAGCGCTTTAAGGACTCACGGGCTACTGCCAAGTCCCTGGGCCTTTCTGCTACACGCCCTCCGCTACCTTCTGCTTTTCGCCCCTATCGTGGCCACGGAAGGGGCGCCCAGTCACGTCAGCAGCCCAGCCACCGGCCCGCGCAGCAGGCGTCTTCGCGTGGCCGAGGACGTGGATACCGCCGTGGCGGTTCAGGCAACCAGCGTGCGGGTCAGGCCACCACCTCCAACCCGTCCGCGGCCTCCAAGCCCTCCTAGTCCCTCCTTTCAGGTGCACAGCACGCCAGTAGGGGGCAGGGTCCGCCATCACCTTCACCACTGGCGTCCCATCACCTCGGACAGGTGGGTCTTGGACATTGTCCGAAGGGGCTACTCCCTCCCCTTCGAGACCACCCCCCAGCCATGCCACCTCAATTCCACCGCATGTCCGGGGATCACTTGGTACTTCTGCAGAAGGAAGTCACGGCCCTCTTGGCCAAGAGGGCCATCGAGCATGTTCCGACCCCAGAAGTAGGACGTGGTTGCTACTCCCACTACTTCCTGGTGCCCAAAAAGGACAAGGAGGACATGCGTCCTATCTTGGACCTCCGGAACGTCAATCGCTTCCTCCGGAAGGAGAAGTTCAAGATGCTCACCCTAGCTCAGGTCTTGACTGCCCTCGACCCCGGAGACTGGTTGGTAGCGTTGGACTTGCAGAACGCCTATTTCCACATCCTCGTCCTGCCGGCCCACCGGCGTTACCTTCGGTTCACGGTAGGCCTCGAGCATTTTCAGTTCACCGTGCTCCCCTTTGGCCTTACCAGTGCCCCTCGGGTGTTCACGAAAGTGATGGCGGTGGTCGCAGCTCATCTGCGCCGGGCAGGGGTTTCAGTCTTCCCCCTACCTCGACGACTGGCTGCTGAAGGCGGGCTCGTCCCAGGCAGTCGTCTCCCACCTCCAGACTACGGCCGAACTCCTGCACTCGCTGGGGTTCTCCATCAATGTGCCGAAGTCGCATCTGATTCCTTCTCCACAGCTCCTTTTCATCGGAGCAGTTCTGGACACGACGCAGTTTCGGGCCTATCCTCCCGAACGGCGAGTCCGGGATATTCAGGCTATGATTCCGATCTTTCAGCCTTTATCCTGGGTTTCGGTACGGATGACCCTGAGGCTGCTGGGCCTCATGGCCTCCTGCATCCTGCTGGTCAATCATGCCAGATGGCATATGCGGGCTCTGCAGTGGGACCTGAAGTTCCAGTGGGCGCAGCACCAGGGCAACCTGTCCGATCACGTCCAGATCTCGGAGGGGACTGCAAAACAGTTGCAGTGGTGGCTCTCGAACCGGCAATGGGTCATGGGCAGATCCCTCTCCCTTCCCCAGCCAGAGCACACAGTTGTGACGGACGCGTCCCTTCTGGGATGGGGCGGTCACATGGGAGAGGCGGAGATCAGAGGCCTCTGGTCTCCGGCGGAGTCCCGGCTCCATATCAACCTTCTGGAGCTCCGGGCGATCCGACTTGCACTCAAGGCATTCCTTCCTCTGTCAAAGGGAAGGTAGTGCAGGTGTTCACAGACAACACCACCGCCATGTGGTACTGCAACAAACAAGGTGGGGTGGGGTCGTGGACCCTTTGTCAGGAGGCTCTGCGCCTCTGGACATGGCTGGAACATCAGGGCATGTTCCTGATGGTTCAACACCTGGCAGGTTCCCTGAACGCCAGGGCGGACGAACTCAGCCGCAGGTGCATGATGGATCACGAATGGCGTCTTCACTCGGAAGTGGCGCAAGGACTCTTTCTACAGTGGGGAGAGCCTTGGTTAGATCTATTCGCCACCGAAGAGAACGCGCAATGTCATCAGTTCTGCGCGTTGGAATTTCCAAGGCGGCACTCGCTCGGCGACGCTTTTCGTCACGAGTGGAGTTGCGGTCTATTGTACGCCTTTCCGCCTATACCACTTCTACCCAGAGTGTTGAAGAAGATTCGGCACGACCGGGCCCAAGTCATTCTTGTGGCTCTGGACTGGGCTCGAAGAGTTTGGTATCCCGAGCTACTCAGTATGAGCGTAGATCCCCCGATCCGTCTGCCTCTTCGGGAGGATCTTCTGTTGCAGCAGCAGGGGACGGTCCTCCACCCGAACCTGTCCAGTCTACACCTGCTTGCGTGGAGATTGAGCGGCGGCAGTTGATTCCTTTCGACTTGCCTCCCGAAGTTTGTGATGTGATTCTGGCAGCCAGGCGTCCCTCCACTAAGGTGGTATACGCCTGCAGGTGGAACAAATTTGTGGCATGGTGCACAGCAAAGGCTGTGAATCCCCTTTCTGCCCCTCTTTCTGAGGTCCTTCTGTTCCTTCTTTCTCTGGCCCAACAGGGTTCTGCCCTGGGTACCATCAAGGGTTATCTTTGTGCTATCTCGGCCTTCCTCAGGCTCCCTGATCAGCCCTCCCTTTTCAAGTCCCCTGTTGTTAACAGGTTCTTAAAAGGCATTACACACCTCTTCCCTCCTGTTCCGTTTATAATGCCTCAGTGGGACTTGAACTTGGTTCTTACCTTTTAATGTGCGCTCCCTTTGAGCCTCTACATAACTGTCCTCTTCGTCTTCTGACTCTGAAGACAGCCTTTCTGGTGGCCATCACCTCCGCTCGGCGGGTGAGTGAGCTCCAGGCTCTATCTTGCAAACCTCCCTTTCTGTCTGTTCATCCAGACAAGGTTGTTCTTCGGACGCGTCCGTCCTTGCCAAAGGTGGTTACTGCCTTCCACATTGGGCAGACCATCACTTTGCCTACCTTCTTTCCGCCTCCGCATCCTTCCAGAGAGGAAGAGAGGCTCCACCGTCTGGACCCAAAACGTGCGCTCTCCTTCTATATCGACCGCACAAAACACTTCCGGGTGGATGACCAGCTCTTTGTTGGCTACGTGGGCGCCAAAAAGGTCGGGCGGTGCACAAACGAACCATCTCCCGCTGGGTTACCTTGTGCATCAAGACCTGCTATTCTTTGGCTAAGAAGGAGCCTCCTGTTGGGCTGCGTGCCCATTCCACCAGGGCAACGGCTGCTACCACGGCCTTGGGCCGCGGTGTTCCGCTGCCGGTTATCTGTCAGGCAGCTACGTGGGCCTCGCTGCACACGTTTACAAAGCATTACTGCCTTGACAGTCAGGTCCGGAGGGACGGCTTCTTTGGCCGTTCTGTCCTCCAGGACTTCCTTGTCTGATCTTTGTTCGCAGACCCACCACCGGGGTTGGTATTGCTGGGGTATCTATTCTAAGGTAAGGAATCTGTCACTAACGTGTCTCTTTCAGATGCACAAGTTACTAACTTGTGTAACGATATATCTGTAAGAGACAGTAGTTAGTGACAGATTCCTTACCGCCCCACCCATCCTCCCCGTTCTGCGAACTGATTTCTAGGGTTAAGGACATCCCTTTCAGGGCCCTAGTATTTTTCAGACACCTCTGTCAGCTTCTTGCATGGCTCTGCGTTCCTGGCGCGGAAAGTCGTGTACAGAACTGACGTCAGCGCGCAGGGGCGGCGTCTAAGTACTGCCCGCGACGTCATCCCGGCGATCACGACGCCGACGACGGACGCGGAGCCGCACGACGCCGCCTACCGACGCAGCAAGGGTACTGCTACGCAAAAACTTTCCGGATCCAGCCTGACGCCTGGGGATATTCTAAGGTAAGGAATCTGTCACTAACTACTGTCTCTTACAGATATATCGTTACACAAGTTAGTAACTTGTGCATCACCATGAAAGGCTGGGGAGGGAGCGGTGGATATTTTGAATCCATATGGTATTTTAGTTGATTTAGAGATTGGGAGGTGTTGTAGGAAGATGCTTTTCCATTTGGAAGGACGTTTGGAGTAAAAGATGTAGTTGGTTATAATGGGGGAGGCGAGGCTGAGGTAGTTATCAACAATGAGTGTTTCAGGGTTACGGATAAGGAGTTTATGTTTGAAGTTTTTCTTTGCATGTTTGGAGAGATTGGGGGGTAGAGAATGGTCCATGAGTTGGGGCCATGTTTGGAGAGAGTAGGGTCCTGGGGGTGATGGTCAATGCTGTGAGGGGGCATGTTTGGTAAACGTGAGAGGAAGAGAGAGTGGAGAGAGGAAAGTTAAGGAAATGTGGGGTAGAGCAGGAGAGGAGGATTGAGAACCAAGGGGGGGCACTGGGAGAGTGGGGGGTAGAAATATGGGGGCTAGACAAGGAGTAGGGTAGGCAAACGAGGAAATTATAATCGGCAAAATGGGGCAGATCAAATAAAATAAACACATTATATCGACAACATGGAGCAGATCAAATAGATAAATAATCGGCAAAAATGGAGCAAATCAATATACCAGGAGCAAAGCTTGCAATCAAATAGATAAACAATCGGCAAGTAAGAGCAGATCAGTAGAAGACAACAAGAATGCTTGCGAGGGCGTGGAATGTCTAAATTAGTGAGGGAATACCGGAAGAGAGAGTAATACAAGAGCATAAATATAGAAAGAGTTAGAGAGACATATGGATAAATCAATGCGCCAAGAAAATAATAAGCGGTAAAAAAGTTAAGAGTAAGAAGCTAGAGTCAACAATCAGTAGAAACATTTAGAAAGGGAATACCGGAAGAGAGAGTAATATAAGAGCATAAATATAGAAGAGTTGGAGAGACATAAGGGTAGATCAATGAACAAAGCAGAATAATAAGCGGTAAAAAGTTAGAGTAAGAAGATAGACCATGATAGTAAGCAGATCGAGTCAGCAATAGTGCATTAGGTCACATAAGATTCACAAAACAGATACATACGCAATGTTGATGGACAACATAGTGTGGGGTCAGAGGCATCTCCAATTTGTAGAGGTTGAGGAGAAGTCATCCATTTTGGAGACTTAGGAGATTTAGGACTGTGGAAAGGGCTGTGCGTTTCACCCTAAAAAGGACCATTGAGGGAAGTAGCGTTTAGTCCTATGTCTCTTTCCATGGTGCTGTGTAGAGGGGGTGAGTCCTTTCTTTGTTTCCCTTTAAGTGGATTTGCCTTCCATTTTGCTATGTAGCTGAGTCCTGTGTCTCTTTCCATGGGGCTGTGTAGGGGGTGGGGGTGGGGGGTGAGGGGTGAGGCCTTTCTTTGTTTCCCTTTTAAGTGGATTAGTCTTCCATTTTGAGGAGGGAATGGGAAAAGAAGGATTCCTGTGTGATCCAAAGAAGGGTCTCTATACTGCCCACCGCAGATCGTCAATTTTTACAAGAGCCTCTTGCAAGAATGAGGCCACATGTGTAAACAAAAGTGAAAATAGTGGTAGTACCGTTAGTTTTGTGGAAAAACGGTGTCCTCGTTTAGGGTATAAGGGGAGCAGCTGCCACCTCCTCTACGTGTGATCCCGCCAATGTGTATTTCTGAGGGTGCGGGAGCCGATTCGTAGTTGCTGCAGCAGGGGTGGGTGTGCGCGTTGCTGGACCTCCTCTCTCTCGCTGGTCCGGGTGCGCCGAAACTGGGGCAGCCGAAAGCTTTGTCAAAAAACCGTTTCTATCCCCTCATGTTAGGCCACATTAAATTGACTTTTGGTTTAATGACCGGCGCCGTGCCTTGGTCCGGCAGCCCGTTCTGCGCTGACAGAGGGAGAGAGCGAGTGCGCACGCCGGTCTCAAACAGACAACCCGCTAGCCTCTGCTGAATGGGGGAGTGCCGCTTGGACGGGCGAAATACGGCTACGTCCTCGATACTGAGGTCGGCCCGGGAGAGAGGGCGCTCGTCTCCATTCCGCCTGTCTCTGCTACGGGCGGAGGAGCAGAGGATTTAAGGAGGCGACTCAACGGAGAGGAGACCCGGGTCACCTCGGAGCCACGTCTCCGTCGGAGAGGCGTCTGGTGAACGGGCCCTTGTCTTCAGGGACTGCTCACCTCCTCCGGAGGCTTCCTGAGCTGCTCACCTCCGGTTGAATTGCTCAGCTCGACCTGATCCGATCACGCTGTCTTCGAATGGGGGTCCCTGTGGTGCCGGTGCTGTTCCCGTACTGCTCCGGATCCTCGCTGTTCTTTCGGGCCGTGATGAAGATCCTGCCATGAGGTGAGTGTATTTGGCAGTCGCGGTGTTAGCTACGGTGGCTGTAGACCACCATTCCTTTATTCCTGTCTGGTAGCCCCATAGTGTGAGAGCTCCGATCTCGCCGTGAATTTGCTCCACATCCCGAGCCTCACTCCTCCAAGACCGCACCCGGAGCTCACCTCGTCTCCTTTGGATGTAGCGACGCGGGCGGACCCCTTCTGGCTCGAAGACGGTCGCGTTGTTAGTTGCGGTGAGTTATTTTTAGTCTTAGGTTTCTTCTTCAGGCAGGCTGGTAGGGATGCTTGGGTGTGTGATCTTCGCCGGTTGAGTGTGCAGGCTTAGCGGGGATTTTCACTAGAAAAGCTATCCCCAGCCCGGAGCTCCTTCTTCAAGCTCCTCTGCTCACAGCGGCCATCTTGGGTAATCTGATACCCTTCCGTGGCTACGGAGGAAAGCGCTAGTTATGCTGTGGTGTTGCGTAGGGCGGCCGAGGCCCTACACCTCGAGCTCCCTACTGTGGCCGTCAGGACTAACCTCCTGACAGAGGTGCTTCAGCCAGCAGCTACTTCTGCGGAGCCGGTGCTTCCATTCAATGAAGCCCTTTCTGACGTTCTTTTGGGCACTTGATCCAGGCCCACCATAGGGGCTCCTGTGGATAGGAACGTGGCCCGACGCCATCGCCCGGCTCCGGGTGACCCCATTTTCCTCTCCCAACATCCCACCCCCGAGAGCTTGGTTGTCCAAGCCTCTGCTTCCCCAACCGCCTTCCCTTCCGCCCCACCGGATAGGGAATCCAAGAAGCTGCATCAATTTGGTAAAAAGATTTTTTCTTCCACCAGCTCTGCGCTGCGGTCCGTGAACACTTCATGCCTCTTGGGCCGTTATTCCCACACTCTGTGGGATACGGTGGCGAACGTGCTGCCCCAGTGTCCGGAGGAGGCCCAGCCAGCTCTCTCCCAGGCTGTTGCAGAGGGGAGAGACGCAGCAAAGTTCATGATTCGTTGTGGCCTAGACACCGCCGACTCACTGGGCAGGTCGATTGCAACGACGGTGGCGGTTCGCCGTCACGCCTGGTTTGAGGACCACTGGATTTTCGGGGGATGTCCAAAACACCCTTATGGACATGCCCTTTCATGGCCGTCGCCTCTTCGGCGACAAAGCGGACAGCGCGTTGGAGAGGTTTAAGGACTCACGGGCTACGGCCAAGTCCTTGGGACTCTCGGCAGTCCGCCCTCCTCCGCCTTCCGCTTTTCGCTCCTTTCGTGGCACAAGAAGGGGCGCCCGCAGCGTTCGCAACAGAGCCACAGGCCTGCGCAGCAACAGTCCCAGCACGGCCGCGGGTTCCGCCGTGGCAGGTCAAGGGGCCAGCGGGCGGGTCAGTCCACCACCACCCCGGCCACCACTGCCTCCAAACCTTCCTAGTCCGAACTTTCAGGCCCATCAAACGCCAGTGGGCGGCAGGCTTCGCCATCACCTCCCCCACTGGCGCACCATCACTTCGGACAGGTGGGTTTTAGAGATAGTCCGGAGGGGCTACTCCCTCCCCTTCGAGACTACCCCTCCAGCCATGCCACCTCAGTACCACTGCATGTCGGGGGATCACTTGGCGCTTTTTCAGCAGGAAGTTGCGGCCCTCTTGGCCAAGGGGGCCATCGAGTGCGTTCCGACGCCAGAAGTAGGTCGTGGTTGCTTTTCCCACTACTTTCTGGTGCCCAAGAAGGACAAAGGCCTGCGTCCTATCTTAGACCTCCGGAACGTCAATCGCTTCCTTCGTAAAGAGAAGTTCAAGATGCTCACTCTGGCTCAGGTCTTGTCTGCTCTCGATCCACAAGACTGGATGGTAGCGCTGGACTTGCAGGATGCCTATTTCCACATCCCGTCCTGCGAGCCCACCGGCGTTACCTACGGTTCACGGTAGGCCACGAGCACTTTCAGTTCACCGTGCTCCCTTTTGGCCTTACCAGCGCCCCTCGGGTGTTCACCAAGGTGATGGCGGTGGTCGCAGCTCATCTGCGCAGATCAGGGGTTTCAGTCTTCCCCTATCTGGACGACTGGTTGTTGAAGGCGGGCTCGCCCCAGGCTTTCGTCTTCCCACCTCCAGACTACGGCCGACCTCCTGCACTTGCTGGGGTTCTCCATCAACGTGCCGAAGTTGCACTTGATTCCCTCTCAGAAGCTCCTCTTTATCGGAGCGGTTCTGAACACGACGGGTCTATCCTCCCGAACAGCGAGTCCGGGATATTCAGGCTCTGATTCCCATCTTTCAGCCCTTGTCCCGGGTTTCGGTCAGAGTCACTCTGAGGCTGCTGGGCCTCATGGCCTCCTGCATTCTGCTGATCGATCATGCCAGATGGCATATGCGGGCTCTGCAGTGGGACCTAAAGTTCCAGTGGACGCAGCATATGGGGAACCTGTCCGATCACGTCCAGATCTCGGAGGGCACTGCACGACAGTTGCAGTGGTGGCTCACGAACCGGCTTTGGGTCGACAGCAGATCCCTCTCCCTTCCCCAACCGGAGTTTACAGTGGTGACGGATGCGTCCCTCCTGGGCTGGGGCGGCCACATGGGAGAGGCGGAGATTAGAGGCCTCTGGTCTCCGGCGGAGTCCCGGCTCCATATCAACCTTCTGGAGCTTTGGGCGATCCGGCTTGCACTGAAGGCATTCCTTCCCTCTGTCAAGGGGAGGGTAGTGCAGGTGTTCATAGACAACACCACTTCCATGTGGTACTGCAACAAACAAGGCGGGGTGGGGTCGTGGACCCTCTGTCAGGAGGCTCTGCATCTCTGGAAATGGCTGGAACATCAGGGCATGTCCCTGGTGTTTCAACACCTGGCAGGTTCTCTGAACGCCAGGGCGGACGAACTCAGCCGCAGGTGCATGCTCGATCACGAATGGCGTCTTCACTCGGAGGTGGTGCAAGGTCTCTTTCAGCAGTGGGGAGAGCCTTGGTTAGATCTATTCGCCACCGAAGAGAACGCGCAATGTCATCAGTTCTGCGCGTTGGAATTTCCAAGGCGGCACTCTCTCGGTGACGCTTTTCGTCGCGAGTGGAGTTGCGGTCTGTTGTACGCCTTTCCGCCTATACCACTTCTGCCCCGAGTGCTGAAGAAGATCAGGCGCGACCGGGCACAAGTCGTCCTTGTGGCTCCGGACTGGGCTCGAAGAGTGTGGTATCCCGAGCTACTCAGTATGAGCGTCGATCCCCCGATCCGTCTGCCTCTTCGGGAGGATCTTCTGTCGCAGCAGCAGGGGACGGTCCTCCACCCGAACCTGTCCAGTCTCCACCTCTTTGCGTGGAGATTGAGCGGCGGCAGTTGATTCCTTTCGCCTTGCCTCCTGAAGTTTGTGATGTCATTCTGGCAGCCAGGCGTCCCTCTACTAAAGTGGTATACGCCTGCAGGTGGAACAAGTTTGTGGCAAGGTGCACAGCAAAGGCTGTGGATCCCCTTTCTGCCCCTCTTTCTGAGGTCCTACTGTTCCTTCTCTCTTTGGCTCTGCAGGGCTCTGCTCTGGGCACTATCAAGGGCTACCTTTCTGCAATTTCGGCCTTTCTCAGGCTACCTGATCAGCCCTCTCTTTTCAAGTCCCCTGTTGTAAATACATTTCTCAAAGGCATTACACACCTTTTCCCTCCTATTCCTTTCGTGATGCCTCAGTGGGACTTGAATCTGGTTCTTACATACTTGATGTGCGCTCCCTTTGAGCCTCTTCACAACTGTCCTCTTAGTCTCGTGACTTTGAAGACTGCCTTCCTGGTGGCCATCACCTCCGCTAGGCGGGTGAGCGAGCTCCAGGCTCTTTCTTGTAAGCCTCCTTTTCTTTCAGTCCATCCGGACAAGGTAGTGCTCAGGCCCTGTCCTTCCTTTTTGCCAAAAGTGGTTACGGCCTTTCACATTGGGCAGACTATTACCTTGCCCACCTTCTTTCCGCCTCCGCATCCTTCCAGAGAGGAAGAGAGGCTACATCGTCTGGACCCAAAACGTGCGCTCTCATTTTATCTCAACCGCACACAGCAGTTCCGGGTGGATGACCAGCTATTTGTTGGCTACGTTGGCACCAAGAAAGGTCGGGCGGTACGCAAGAGAACCATCTCCCGCTGGGTCGTCTTATGTATCAATGCCTGTTACTCTTTGGCTAAAAAAGAACCTCCGGTGGGGCTGCGTGCTCATTCCACCAGAGCTACTGCAGCCACTACTTCATTGGGACGTGGTGTCCAACTGCAAGACATCTGTCAGGCAGCCACGTGGGCCTCGTTGCACACGTTTACCAAGCATTATTGCCTGGACAGCCAAGTCCGGAGAGACGGCTTCTTCGGCCGTTCTGTTCTCCGCGACTTTCTGGTGTGATCTTAGTTCGCAGACCCACCACCGGCGTTGGTATTGCTGGGGTATCTATTCTAAGGTAAGGAATCTATCACTATGTGTTTCTTTCAGATGAACAAGTTACTTACCTTCGGTAATGATATATCTGTAAGAAACATTAGTAGTGATAGATTCCTTACCGCCCCACCCATCCTCCCCGTTCTGCAAACTGATTTCTAGGGTTAAGGTCATCCCTTTCAGGGCCCTAGTTTCAATGCACCAGTGGTCAGTATCTTGCATGGCTCTGCGTTCCTGGCGCGGAAAGTCGTGTACAGAACTGACGTCAGCGCGCGTGGGCAGCTTCTAAGTAGCGCCCGCGACGTCATCTCGGCGACCACGACGCCAACGACGGACGCAGAGCCGCACGACGCCACCTACCGACGCGCAGGGGTACTGCTGACGAAAACTTTCCGGATCCAGTCTGGCGCCTGGGGATATTCTAAGGTAAGGAATCTATCACTACTAATGTTTCTTACAGATATAGCGTTACCGAAGGTAAGTAACTTGTTCGTCAGGTAGTGAACTTTTGACCCTGCTAGAATTCACCTCAAGGTACTGTTTTATCTACCTTCTTTACTTAAAAAATGTCAGAGGAATCTAAGAAGAGGCTTTTTAGACACTGCAGATCTTGTGGGAAGGCAAGACTTTTCTCTGAAGACCCCCACAAGGACTGTCTGTATTGCCTTTATCCCAAGCATACAGCCAAGGACTGTAAATATTGTAGAACCTTTTCAGCCAAAACTCTAAAGGATAGAGAAGCCAGGTTGTTGTTATGGCTCCAGAAGAGAAAATCTGATTCTGGATCTGATATGGAAGAGAGCCCTGGACCATCCTCAGCTGAAATGAAACGTAAAAATGAGGGCTCTACCTCATTGAAGGCTGATTCTAAAAGATTAAAGGCGGAAAAAATCTCATCTGCCGATAAAGCAGCTCTAAAGCAAAAAGATTCTGGTTTGAAAAAATCTTCTGCTGCCTCTCTGCCTGTCACACCTCTAAAATAGGCTTCATCGACGAAAAAAGCTCAGTCGACGGACCCGTCGTCGAGAACTTCAGCCAAATCCCCATCGGTGTCTGTGGCGATGACCGCTTCAACGACGGCTGTGGTGACGGCCTCGTCGAGGAATATGGCGACGACAATTTCCTCGTCGATGGCATCATCGGCGACGACCACTGCGTCAACTATTTCGGCTATGGCCCGTCGACGGAAGCACCGACGACGACATCGTCTACGGCTCCGTCGACTATCACTCCGTCGACGACAGTGTTTAAATCCCCCTCTTCATTGCCGGTTTCGACGACGATCACTTTCAGACGTCTTCCGTCGTGAACAGATCATAAACAGGACTTTAGGAGTCTCCAGTTTATCCAGAAGTCTCCTGGTTTGTCTTATTTGTCAAAGATATCACCTCTGCCTCCTTCTCACCTTCTTGATACAGAGGAATCTGGAGATGAAAGTGTGTTCGGCCCAGCTTACAGCCCTTCTCAGCTCAGGGTTAAATGCCAGAATACAGATGAAGAAGAGGAGGCACAGGGGCAAGACACATCAGAGTACTTGGATGGGACTACTCCTTCACAGGTCGTCCACGGGCCCAACGTTACGATTCTTTTCAGTATCACTATCCGTATGAAGCTTACGAAGAGCGTCAGGAGGTTAGAAGGGATTCCATGCTGGTGCCAACCTCCCTGGTCACCGACCTGAGACACATGCTCAACGATTATTACAAGCGAATTCCGGATTCTCATGCTCCGGTTCCGCTGACGCCCGGAGGCCCAAGTATTCAAGTACCACCGCCGCCAGTGGTTACTCCACCTCCTGCTGCGCAGGAAGAGAGACAGGCTCCTCGGTGCATTACAATTCAAGATGATTACATCGAGAGTGAAGCAGATGATCAACCTGAAGAGGGTGAGCTCATTCAGGATCCTGACTTAGTTGGTCAGGAGTGGGATGATTACGTGGCTCCATCTTCGCTGTCGCCCTCCCCCTCTCCAACGAGTTATCCTCCGGGGGATATTGGGGGCTTCCACGAATTACTGGAGAGGGCTTCTAGGAGATTTGATTTGCCTTTGCCTGTAGTTCAAAACGAATGCTTCCTTTATGATTTTAAGGATCCGGCCAAGAAATCAGTTAGATCCTTACCTATTGTGGATTATATATGAAACGAAGGATTAAAGATTATGAAAAATCCGGTCTCGGTTCCATCTGTTTTGCCGAGGATGGAGAAGAAATACAAGGCACCTGATTCAGCTCCGGCGTGTTTAATTGGTCATCCTCGGCCGGATTATGTAACAGTGCAAGCTGCGCAGAGGTGCTCCAGGAATCCGCAATCTCCGGACAGAGAAGGCAAACTGCTTGACAGCATAGGCAGACGCTTTGCTACTATGGCCGCTACTTCCATCAAGGCCTCTAACGACTTAGCGATTTTGGGGCGATACGACCGCCAGATATGGTCAGACCTTGCACCTCTTCTTGAACATCTTGCTGAAGATAAAAGGAAGGAGGCGAAAGAACTGCTACAGGAAGGTGCTAGAGCTTCGTCGGAAGTGATTGACTCGGCAATGGATTTGTCTTCAATTGCTTTTAGACAAATGGCAGGAGCCGCTGTTCTCCGTAGACAGGGCTGGCTGAGGACGACGTCCTTCCTCCCTGAAATACAATCGAAAGTTTTAGAAATGCCCTTCGACGGGGAAAACCTGTTTGGGAAACACGTGGACAAGGAATTACAGGGTATCAAGAAAGATACTGAGACGGCACGTTCTTTAGGTATGTTGCAGCAAAGACGTTATCAGTCCTTTCGTGGGACGCAGACTGTTCCACGTGCAAGATAGAGCGGGTTCCCAGTTCCCTAGAGCGGCGTGCATGATTCTAGACTTAGAAAAGGCCTTCGATACCCTCATGTGTCCGTACCTGTTCGCAATCCTCCGGAGGGTTGACTTAGGCCCTACCCTACTAGCATACACACGACTGTTTTACACAAATCTCACCTCATGGGTGAGGATGGGCAAGTACATTTCTGCTCCATTCCAGGTAGAGAGGGGCACACAACAGGGATGTCCCCTCTCCCCGCTCCTGTTTGCCTTAGCGGTGGAGCCATTAGCAATGCGCTTGCAACGGGAAGGAGAGGCATGGGGCATCCAGATAGCAGGAACGGTCCACTGTGTATCGCTGTACGCGGATGACCTCCTGTTGTACATACGCAATATCACTATTGACCTAACCCCAATCTGGACAGCACTAACGGAATTCGCGGAAATCTCAGGACTCAAAGTTAACTGGGACAAATCCATGATCTACCCGCTGAGCCCACACTTAGCCCCCCTCGACATAGCAATAGGAGACCAGAGACTGACCTGGAGCACCGAAGCACCTAGGTACCTAGGGGTGAGATTATACCACTCTCCCAGCGACATATATGATGGGAACCACCGTAAGGCGTTAGCAGGAATAAGAATGGCAGTGGGCTTCTGGAAGACACTGCTCCTAACCCCAATTGGGCGAGTAGCCTTGGCCAAAATGATCATAGTTCCTAGATTATTATACCACTTTGCTAACCTTCCGGTCATTCCTCCACACCCCTTCTTTCAAGAATTAGACACACTACTCACCTCCCTAATCTGGGGCGCGGATCGCCACAGGGTAGCCCTATCCACATTATACTTACCAACGGACCATGGGGGACTGGGGGCCCCATACTTCGAGGCGTATTTTCTAGCAGCGCAGCTGCAGTGGCTCTCGCATTGGACAGCAGAACGACACATAGGAGAAACATTTTCTGACGAGGGGCATATACCTCTTCCGGCAATCCGGCGCATGCTGCTACCCGGCACCAGACCCATGCGCACCTATCCAGTGCAGGTGTCAATAGCTTGCACGTGTATGCTGAGGATACTTCGCATGTCCAAGGAGAAACCCTTATATTCTCCGCTGCTCCCATTGATAGGATTCCCTAGAAATGAAAAATACTTCACAGCCCAGGCCCTACGAGTATGGACTGAGCATTCATTGACCGAGATGGAATCACTCTTTGAGGACGGACAATTACGTCCCTATAATCAACTAGTGGAGGACTATGATCTTCCCCCGGGACAATTCCTGCTGCAGAGGCAAATCCTGGCCAGCAGTCGCCCATTCTGGGACTTGACGGTAGGGGAACCACCGACACACCCGGTAATACACACGATATTGCATATGGGGGCGGGCAGACACCTAGTTACGTGGCTATATAAAGCCATCCGGGAACTGATCCTTAGACCACTAAACTCACTGAGACAGACATGGGACGACAAAGTGGGTCGACCTTTCAATGACGAGGAGTGGGAGCAAGCCTTGGAATACCCCAAAAAAGTGTCCAGAAACGCACGTTTTAAAAACGTACAATTCAATATTCTGCATAGAGCATATCTAACGCCAAAACGCCTTCAACGTTTCTACCCAGACATGCAGGGCCTGACATGCCCCCGATGTCAGGCCCCCGAGGCGGACTTTAAACATATGTTCTGGGACTGCCCCACTATACAACAGTACTGGGATAACGTACATGAGACAGTACGAGCAACGACGAACATTACAGATATATGCACATGGGAAGCATGCGCATTGGGGGTGTTCAGGAGAAGAAAGACCGACAAGGTGCAGATTCGCTTCACGTCCCTCGCTATACTACTAAGAGAGGAATAGCCATGTACTGGCGGGCCTCGGCAGGACCCCCAGTGGAGGCCTGGGTGGGGGCGGTGAAGAAGTGGGGCACAGCAGAAGAGGAAGTGATGAGACGAAGAGGTGAGAGGAACACACAAACACCCTATATCCATGGAATGGGCACAGCTACTACACCAATTTAAGCAGCAGACCACACGAGAGGAACCACCCGCGACATCCCAGTCCCAAATGACACATGCGTCCCCGATCAGGCCGAGGGATGAACATAATGAGTCAGATCACATACCCCAGGAAGGCCATAGTACAGTCGACCCAGCCGCTAGAATCTCAACATAGCTCAGGAACAGCTGTATCTGAAAGAAACGGTTAGTTATAGATTCCTTACCTTAGAATTACCCCCAGGCGTCAGACTCGATCCGGAAAGTTTTTCGTCAGCAGTAGCCCTGCGCGTCGGAAGGTGGCGTCGGTCGACTCCGCGCTCGTCGTCAGCGTCGTGGTCGCCGGGAAGACGTCGCGGTAGCTACATAGACGCCGCCCTCCCGCGCGGACGTCCGTTCTTTCTTTTTCCACGCCAGCAAGCGCAGATCCGGAGAGAGCGGTACCCCCAGTCAATTTTTGACTGACCTTTTTCTCGACTTTTGTCGACTTTGTTGTTGTTTGAGTCCATCGACTCCTGGTGCACGAGGGATGCCCGGCTTTAAGGCTTGCGGTTCCTGTAACCGACTCATGTTGGTGACGGATCCGCACCGCGTGTGCCTACTGCCTGGAGCGCCACCACGACCCAAAGTCGTTCTCCGACTGCCGGACCATGGCCCGAAGTCTTTGCGGGAGCGGTCCCGAAAGCTGCTCGTGGCCCGGCAGTCGGCTCCACGCCGCTCGATGTCTGGGTCGCGGAGGCGGTCGAGGGACCGGTCGCGGAGCCAACACCATTCTTTGTCGAAGTCTTCGCACTCTGGGTCAGGTAAGTCGCAGCACAAAAAGAAGTCGAAGAAGCATCGTCGCTCTTCGACTTCTCCCCGTCCGTCGGCAGAAGCGTCGAGGGATGCAGGTGGTGCCACTCCCGCGGCTCCGCGTGCGGAGCCTGCTGGGTCGACTTCGGGTTCCCCCCCCCTATCCGGGACCCGGTGCGACCCCTGCCCAGCTTCAGAGTTTCTACGAAGCGATGCATGCCATCTTTGGGCAGCCCGACTCCGGCGGCGCGCTTTCGGGCCCCGCGGACTCGGTTGGGGGCCCTGGGTCCCCTTGGATCCAGGCCTGGATCCGGATCGACGCTTGTCAACCTCGGTACGCCTCTCCTGGCGCCGATTCCACCGGTACCACGTCCACCACCGGCATCGGCTGTGTCCCCAGCCGACGTCGACCCCGGCCTCCACCTCGAGGTAGACGCGGAGTCAGACCGGCGTCGACCGACGCCGGATCCGACGCCAACGGGTACTTTTGTGCCCCTGTTCTACCCTGGCTCTTTGAGACCAGATTGGCAGCCAGAGGAGGGTGAGGAGGACTGGGAGGGGTCCGGAGACCCTTTAACAGACGGTGTATGAGCAGGACTGGAGAGAGGAACTGGGGGAAGCCAGTGGTTTGGATACCTCACCAGACCTTGGCATGTTGTCTCCTCCTACCGTGACTACGGAGGAGGGAGCGTTATACGCAGTGGTGTTGCGTAGGGCGGCCGAGGCTCTCCACCTCGAGCTTCCTACGGTGGCAGTCAAGACTAACCTCCTGACAGAGGTGCTTCAACCGGCAGCGAGTTCTTCGGAGCCCCTGCTGCCGTTTAATGAAGCCCTGACAGACATCCTTTTGGGCACCTAGTCCAGGCCCAACACAGGGGCTCCTGTCGACAGGATGATCGCCCGACGCCACCGCCCGGCCCCGGGCGACCCCACTTTCCTCTCCCAACACCCCACCCCTGAGAGCTTGGTAGTCCAAGCCTCCACGTCCAATGGCGCATTCCCTACCGCTCCCCCGGACAGTGAATCCAAAAAGCTGGATCATCTTGGGAAGAAGATGTTTTCTTCCTCCAGCTTGGGACAGCGGTCGGTAAACACCGCATGTCTATTGGGCCGTTACACCCACTCCGTGTGGGACACGGTTGCGCAAGTGCTGCCTCAGTGCCCGTAGGAGGCCCGGGCCGTGCTCTCTCGAGCGGTTGCTAAAGGAAGATTCGCAGCGAAGTTTACCATCCGCTGTGGGCTGGATACCGCCGACGCACTTAGCAGGACGACTGCCACGTCAGTAGCCCTTCGACGCTACGCCTGGTTGCGTTCGACTGGTTTTTCCGGGGATGTCCAATCCACACTTATGGACATGCACTTTGATGGCCGTCGCCTTTTCGGCGACAAGGCAGACAACGCGCTAGAGCGCTTTAAGGACTCTCGGGATACAGCCAGGTCCTTGGGCCTCTCCACCACCCGCCCTGCGCAGTCTGCCTTTCGCCCCTTTCGTGGCTACGGAAGGGGGGCCCCGCTACATCTTGCCCAGAGCCACAGGCCGGCGCAAGCTGTTCAGACCCAGCGCGGCCGAGGACGTGGGAACCACTGCCGTGGTTCTGGGGGCCAGCGGGCGGGCCAGTCCACCACAGCCCCCTCTGCAGCAGCCTCCAAACCCTCCTAGTCCGACCTTTCAGGGCCACCAAAAGCCAGTGGGCCGCAGGATCCACCATCACCTCCCCCAGTGGCGCACCATCACGTCGGACAGGTGGGTTTTGCAAATAGTCCGAAGGGACTACTCCCTCCCCTTCGAGACTACCACTCCCTCCATGCCACCTCAGTACCATCGCATGTCGGAGGATCACCTGGCCCTTCTCCAACAGGAAGTTTCGGCACTCTTGGCCAAGGGTGTCAACGAGCGCGTTCCTGGCCCAGAAGTAGGTCGTGGTTGCTAGTCCCACTACTTTCTGGTGCCCAAGAAGGACAAAGGCCTGCGTCCTATCTTGGATCTCAGGAACGTCAACCGCTTCCTCCGGAAGGAGAAGTTCAAAATGTTGATGCTCGCTCAGGTCTTGTCTGCCCTCGACCCTGGAGACTGGATGGTAGCGTTGGACTTGCAGGACGCTTACCTTCACACCCCTGTCCTGCCGGCCCACCGGCGTTACCTGCGGTCCACGGTAGGCCACGAGCAATTTCAGTTTACTGTGCTCCCCTTTGGCCTTACCAGCGCCCCTCGGGTGTTCACGAAAGTGATGGCGGTGGTCGTAGCTCATCTGCGCAGATCAGGGGTTCCAGTCTTCCCTAATCTCGACGACTGGCTGTCGAAGGTGGGCTCGCCTCAGGCGGTCGCCTCCCACTTGCAGACTACGGCCGACCTCCTGCATTTGCTGGGGTTCTCCATCAACGTGCTGAAGTCACACCTGACCCCCTCTCAGAAGCTCCTCTTCATCGGAGCGGTTCTGGACACGACGCAGTTTCGGGTTTATCCTCCCGAACTGCGAGTCCGGGATATTCGGGCTATCATTCCGATATTTCAGCCTCTATCCCGGGTTTCGGTCAGGATGACCCTGAGGCTGCTGGGCCTCCTGCATCCTGCTGATAGATCATGCCAGGTGGCATATGCGGGCTCTGCAGTGGGACCTGAAGTTCCAGTGGGCGCAGCATCAGGGGCATCTGTCCGATTGCGTCCAGATCTCGGAGGGCACTGCACACCAATTGCAGTGGAGGCTGATGAACCAGGATTGGGTCGACGGCAGATCCCTCTCCCTTACTCAACCATAGTTCACAGTGGTGACCGACGCATCACTTCTGGGATGGGGCGGCCACATGGGGGAGGCGGAGATCAGAGGCATCTGGTCTCCGGCGGAGTCCGGGCTCCACATCAACCTTTTGGAGCTTCGGGCGATTCGTCTTGCACTCAAGGCATTCCTTCCCTCTGTCCGGGGAAGAGTAGTGCAGGTGTTCACGGACAACACCACCGCCATGTGGTACTGCAACAAACAAGGCGGGGTGGGGTCGTGGACCCTATGTCAGGAGGCCCTCCGCCGCTGGACATGGCAGGAACATCAGGGCATTTCCCTGGTGGTTCAACACCTGGCAGGTTCCTTTTTTTTTTTTTTTTTTTTTAAAGTTTTGAAAACCTTTATTTGAACAATAAGATGTCATCCACAGCAGAATGCCCACATCCCTGAAAGGGCCGGCACAGCAAGGCAATGCTCGAAGATTTACTACAGAAGGGAGAGGGATAACACAGCATGCCGCCTACAACCACATCGGGCCGGCCGCGTCAGGTGACATAGGAGCATTGAAGGATCAGGGATTTTATTGTAGGCACGTGATGTAGAGTAACATCCTTCAAACAACATCTTTTCCACTCTCGTGTCGTGTGCTCTACAAATATAACTTGTGTGGTATGGCGTAGTCCATGCATGGAACGATGGAGTAGTGTGTCCAGATAACCCCGCATTCACTGTGCAGAGTGTGTGTCACCTTGGGAGGGGGATCATTTCTCATCTGTGCATCTCATGTCTGTGGGGTAGTGGGGGGGGGGCCGGTGAAAGCGTGCCAGCTGCGCGTTCCAATAAGTATGTCTGCAGAGGTGTCCAGATATCCCGGGAGGAGGGAGGCAGAAGTTCTGCGTGTGTGTGTGTAGTTGTTCTTGGCAATAAATAAGGTCTTGAAGCCAATCTTTAAATTTCGGTGCTCTCCCTCTACTCCATCTGCAAGCGATCTTTCTCTTAGCGAGGAGGAGTGCAATGGATGTGTATTTACGGATTTGGGCCGCTATAGGTGCAGTGTATCCCAGGAGTGCAGTCAGAGGATCTACCGGAATGTGTGTGCCAGTCATGAGGTCTAGTGCTGTCATTACCTCCGTCCAGAATCGACGGACTGGTGGGCAGTCCCAGGCTATGTGTTGGAAATCGGCTCCTTCACTGCCGCATCAGTCACATATGTCATTGTCACGAAGTCTCAAGCGGTGTAAGCGTGCCCGTGTGTAATAGAGACGATGGACGAATTTGTAATGGAGGAGTCGGAATTTGCTGCTAGCAGAGATTTCCCCTGTTTGCCTACAGCAGAAGGACCATTGATCATCAGTCAGGGGATGGCCCAGTTCTATTTCCCATCTAGTCTTTGCCAACGGGGGGTCATATTCTCTATTTGCCTGGACTGTACGATATAATAATGAGATAACATGGGAAGGGGTGACTTGTTGCAGGAGGGCGTGCAGGGGGGACATGATAGGGGGTTCCTGAGGGAAACAAGGAGTGAGGGCTTTCATAGCCTGTCGCAGTCTAATGTAGTAGAATCGTTCTAAGGGGGAGGGGGTTGTAGGGCCAAAGAATTTGTTGCACGTGCGAAATTTACTCTTTTCGTATAGCTGTCCCCAGGTTTGGATTGACAGTTTGCGTAGTAATCTGCGGCATCCCCCCTCCTGTGCCACCGGGATATCTTGCCTGCCGGCAAGGGGAAGAAGGGGGAATATAGTAAGGGGTGCGTGTGATATTCGCTAGATCACGCCATGCGCTGGTGGTGCATTGGACGGTGGTGGAGGCGTGACTCGCGTAACTGCGGGGGTGCTTAAGTACGCCGTGCTGGGAATAGGGTGCATATATCTGTCTTCAATGGCCAGGTGTGGCATATAGGGGGGGTGTATCCAATAGGAGGCAAAGTGGGCTTGGGCACAGCTAAAGTACAATTCCAGGTCTGGTATCTCCAGTCCGCCCTCACTGAAGGGACGTGTAAGGATGTCCCAGCGTAGCCTAGCCTGCTTACCTCCCCATACAAGCCGAATGAGTTGGTTTTTGATGGTCGAAAAGAAGTGGCGGCTAGGGGCATAGGGAATATTTACAAACAAATATAATAGTTTGGGCAATATGACCATTTTTATGAGGGCGGCTCTGCCTGCCATGGACAATGGCAGTGCAATCCAGCGTGTGATTTTGTCCACCAAAGAGCTCAGTGCACTACCGTAGTTAGCCCTCATTAGTTCTTCGCGATTGCGGGATATGACTATCCCTAAATAGGTGAGTGTGTCATCGCACCATGCTAGGGGGTAGTCAGGTACGAATCTGGGAGTGGAGTCAGTGAGGGGGTAAATTTGGGATTTTCCCCAATTAATATTTACTCCGGAGAGCTGCCCAAAAAGGAGGATTTGTCGGAGGATGGGATTCAGGCTCTCCTCCGGGTGCTGCAGATAAAGGGTAAGGTCATCTGCATATAATGAGATTAAAATTTGCCTTTCAGGGTAGATGAGGGCATGTCCGCGGAAGTGCTGGCGTATCTTGGCGGCCAAGGGTTCGATAGCGAGGGCGAATAAAAGGGGGGACAAGGGGCATCCCTGCCTGGTTCCTCTGGCTATAATAAAAGGGGCCGAGCGCTTTCCATTGATCATCACCGTGGCCTGCAGGCCAGTGTAGAGCAGGTTTATCCAGGCCAGGAATGGGAGAGGGAACCCCATGCGTCGCAAGACGAAGGCTAAATAGTCCCATTCCAGGGAGTCAAACGCCTTAGTGGCGTCTAAAAAGATGGCAGCGGCGTTAGTGTCAGGTTCTATGTCGTGGAGAATCGCAAAGACGGTACGCAGATTGTGAGAAGTGCCTCTAGTTGGCACAAAACCCGACTGATTGGGGAGGACCAGAACAGGCATGAGGGGGCTGATGCGATTGGCGATTAATTTAGCTAGGATCTTGGCGTCCACGTTGATAAGGGACAGGGGCCTATATGAATCCACTATCGTCGCTGATTTCCCCGGTTTGGGCAGGGAGATGATGAGCGCTTCACGCATTGATGGAGGCAAGATGCCCGTCTCTTGTGCTTCCTCGAGTACGTGACGCAGGGCAGGGATAAGGAGATGCCTGAATGTTTTATAGAATTCGGCCGGGAGGCCATCGGGCCCTGGGGCTTTGCCCGACTGTAATTGCATAGTTGCGGAAATTATTTCTTCATCTTCGTAGTGGGCTAGAAGGGACTCTCTCTGGCCATCTCCCAGCCATGCGATAGCTGTGTCCTCAAAGAATGAGGTGAAATCCTCAGGGTGCTTTCTATGTGTTGTATACAGTTTTTTGTAAAACCTCTGAAAGGTGTCTACTATTTCAGAAGTGTTTCTGTGGAGCTGACCCTCTTCATCTTCTATCTCTAAGATTGTATTGGCAAATCGGGGGGGGGGGGGCGGATCACTGAGGCTAGCGCCTTTCCTGGTCTTTCTCCCTCACCGTATCGGCGGGCCTGGTGGTATTTCCCTCTAAATTTACACTCCCTCTCCGCCGTTTCTTGGTATTCAGTAAGGAGATCATGTAAATGTGCTTTCTGCTCCGGCGTGGGTGAGTTTCGGAGAGTCCCTTCCGCCTGCTTAATTGTTTGCTCTAGTTTCTGTAGCGTATTTCGAATATCCTTTAAGACTCCGCCACTTTTAGCTATGCAAATACCTCGCATGGTGACCTTAAAGGCTTCCCATACTGTAGAATATTGCGGAACCGAATTATCATTCCGGGGGAAAAATTCTGAGATTTCATGCTCAAGCTCATCTTTGAATACCGGATCTAACAATGATTGTGGGTTGAGTCGCCAGGATATGTATGGTGGGTCTTCGTGAGGTGGCGTAAGAGAAAGAAGGACGGGTGAATGATCCGAGTATGTACGTGGGAGGTGAGATGCATGCGTTAGCCAAGTTGTTAACCCTTTATCTATAAGCCAGCCATCGATGCGGGACCAGGAGGAGTGAGCAGTGGAATAACAGGTCCCTTCTCGGGTTTGTGGGTGGAGGGTCCTCCAGGCGTCCGTGAGACTATGTTCCTCCATAATACTTTGGAGGGTCTCCTGCGCGTTGGAGTAGTGGCGAGTTTGTGGATGTGATCTGTCTAAAACTGGGTTTATGGTCACATTGAAGTCTCCTCCCCATATCAGGTGTGTGGAGCCTATATCCATTATCTTGCCCCAGAGTATGCGGAAGAATTCCGGGTCGTCAGTGTTGGGCCCATAGCAGGAGACGAGCGTAATGGATTGCACGGCGAGTCTACCCCAGAGAATACTATAACGGCCCTGTGGGTCCCCATATGAGCCAATGGGGGTGTAGGGAAGCGAGCGTTTCACCAATATGAGGGTACCCCGGGCATAGGACGAGTAGGACGAGAAGCATTTGGTGGCTGCCCAACGAGCTGCAAATGTGGGGGACGGGTTGGGGGCGAGGTGTGTTTCTTGAAGCATGGCACAGTGAATGTTGTGACGTTCTAAATAAGAGAGGATGTGACGGCGTTTGTGGGATCCCCAGTCCTCTGATATTCCAGGTTAAAAAATTATATTGGGTGGGTTTAGGACGTGACTCCATTTGTTTTGCATAAGTCAATTGGATGAAGTATGTCGAGGTTATATTCTGGATTTACAGCATGAACAGATTTGAGTGAGGTGGAGCAATAACATTCTGTATAACACCATTCCCCATGGCCTCCCCCCTCCCACAACAGCGACCCAAACTGGCCGTGGCCTATCCCTCCCACCTCCCAAAAGCAAACCGTAGCCGTCTCCCCAACAGGGGGCGGAGGGCTCAACAAGTTCCCCATGTATGATACGAAGTACTTAGGGTTCACCTGACGGGTGGATTCTAGAGGGCGGTCAGGTTCTCCTCGTCGGAGCGAGGGTGCTCGGGCAGCTTTGTACAGTTTCATCTCGGCGCTAGTTGAAAGGTAGTTCTGTGTTTGCATGAAGACATCCAACAGGACGCTGCGCTCCCAGTGTGGCTCATCATTTACAGAGTCCAGCATCAGGATATACATCCGGAAGAAGGTCTTTATGATCCAGGCATCAGCTTCCCCCAGCCGGCCGGCACATTCGAAAGATATCGAGAGTGTCCCGTAGGCGTCAGCTGCAGCATCAGTGCCTGAGTCTCGCCAGTCTGTCCTCAGTGCATATGGCCTGTAGCGTTTCCTCGGGTCCCTCCGTGAGGGGCAAGCGTCGGCGGCAGCATGTCTGCCGTTCCGCAGGGCATGAGTGGAGTGTAGTGGGTCAGATCATCGTACATCTCACAGCCGGGGGGGGGGGGAGGAAGTGTGCCCACATGTAGGCTCTGAATATGTTACGTAAGAGAGGGGGGATTATTTTACAGTCGTCTTATTCGACATCCGATGTGTTCCCGCCATCCGCGGGGTGATGCGTTGAGGACGGCTGATCCGCAGGTATCTTGGGCAGAGTTTTGAGGAAGTCCTGGGCGTGTTGCGGGTTCGTGAAAAAATGCTGTTTGCCCTGATGCGTTACCTTGAGGCGGGCTGGGAATAACATGGCATAGGGCATATTAAGCTGTTGAAGTTTCTTCTTCACCTGCAGAAATTTGCGTCGTTGGTCTTGGACGGCCATGGTGAAGTCAGGGTAGATCGAGATCGCCATCCCTTCATATGTTAGTTGTCCTTTTTCCCTGGAGAGGCGAAGGGCGGCATCCCTGTCGCGATAGTTAAGTAGTTTGGCGATGATGGGCCGGGGAGGAGTTCCAGGGGCCGTCCGATTCGCCAATGAGCGGTGCGCTCGTTCGACAACCAGGACTTGTGAAAATGCATCCCTGCCAAATAGTGCAATGAGGAGTCTCTCAACATATTCCTCCATCCTTCCGGTGGCTGTCGACTCCGAAATTCCAAGGATTCTGAGGTTGTTTCTCCTCGAGCGGGATTCTAAATCCTCGTTTTTGGCTGCTATTACTTTCAGGATTCGGTCCATCTCAAGAGTGCGGCTCGTGGTGGCGTTGGTCGTGTCCTCTAGGTCCGAAATCCGCCGTTCTGCCTCAACCAGGCGGTCATCGTGCTTCTCCACAATGTGCGTGAGGCCTTCCAGCCTGGTATTCATGGAGTCCATTTTGGATTCAATGGAGGTTAAGCTCGATTGCATCACCAGCAGCAGCTCCTTGAGATCTGCGGTGGAGGGGGTCGACACGTCCTGCTGGTCTTCGTCAGGTTCCAACTGGGACCGAGACGATTTGCGGGTGTCGAAATTGAGCTTTGGCTGCCATCCGTCTGGCTTCCCCATGGTCGCAGAGGAGGTGGCAATGAAGAGTCGTGATCCAGGGGGTAGTAGTTAGGGCACACTTCTGGGGTCCCGCCCGTGGTCCGCAAGGTGAGATGCCGCCCGGACGCACAAGGAGCCGGTGTCGACAGAGGGGTCGGCAGTGTTGGAAAGAAGAGCTTCTTGTGGTTATATGCGGTGTTCAAGAAGTTCATTAGCTAGTTTCGCGGACCGGTGTCTCTTCCCGGAGGATGCCCTGTCCCATCTGCTGCCTCTTCCACTATACGACAGCGTCAAGGGGTTTCAGTCGCATAGGCAGGGCAGCCGTGTCCGGTTCAGTCCGCACGGTCTCCAGCGCTAGCAGCGGGGGTCCAAAGACCGCAGTCCGCTTACAGTGCTCCGCTCCGTCTTCCTGCCGTCAGATCCTAGCGCTTTGGGTCTTTCAGCGCTTCGGGTACAAGGCGCCAAGCCTGCCAGGCCTCGCGCCGTCGGGAGGCGGTATAGCAAGTATGTCAGTCCAGGTGGGTCGCCGGCCCTCGGGGCATGGATCACACCCCCCTCCGTCCGGTTCTAACCCGCGAGAGGGGCCAGGCTCCAGTACGGGGCCCCCTCGGGCGCGCGGCAAAGGATGTGGATCAGGGAAGCCTTAACGTGGTCCTGGGGGGCGCAGCGTTCTCTCTCGGTCCCAACAGGGCGATCCCTCCTTCAATGGCAGTCAGCGAGGCAGGTCGCAGGGATCATCCGCACCACAGCGGCAGCAGTCAGGGCAAGCAATGGGTGAGCGCGGCCTCTTCCTACCTTACACGCAATGCTCCACACCGATCCTCCGGCAGTGTATCTGGCCCGCAGAGGACGGCCTCGGGAAAGGCAGCGTCTCTCCGCGGGTCCGGAGCAATCCCACCAGGCGGGCGTCCGCACAGAGCTCCTAGCGGCTCCACGGCGGCAGCCCGGGGACGGCAGCTCCCTCACGGTCCTCTTCCCGCCTCAGTGGCCAGCCAGCGCGGGTGCTGCCCGCCGGCTCCGCGTTCTCCGCCGCCTCAGTCAGCTCCGGCCGCACGCCGATCCGCGTCGGAGGTCTCAGGCCCAATACCCTCCCGCAGCGGCGACAGTCTCCGCAGCCGGTGGCAGGGCAGGGTCAACAGGGGCAGTAATGGCAGTCAACAGGCACCGGGAGGCCAGCGGGCCCCCGATGTTCGGACGCCGCTTCATCCGGCAGCAGGGCTCCAGCAGCTCCCATCCGAACTCGGAGTGAGTCAGGTCGCCATTTTGTCCTCCCCGTCGGGCAGAATAACATGCACAGTTTTCCCCTCTTCCGGGCCGGCAGCCGTGGTTTTGGGCAGCGCAGCAGGTTCCTTGGTGTGTCGCCTTTCAAAATTAGTAATACAACAAGAAAGGGGGGGGAGAGCGAGGAAAGGTCAAGGGACGTCCCTATCCCCAGATTCAATATGCAAACAATGTGGACGTACCCACTGAAGAAACAAAGAATCGGGACTCACTGTGCTAGTAGCAGTGTCACACAACCCTTAGGTTTTATTAAAAGACCCCTCACACGCCAACCTGGTTGGTGTCATGCTTCATCATTGGGGTCCCAACCGGGTGGCCTAATGCCGCCCGGTTGTGCTACAACGCCTGATTACAGCGGAGCTGGTGTAGTGTGATGTGAGATGTGAAATTTAAAAATATCTCTGGGAATCCTTGCCAAATGTATTTAATTGTGGCGGCCCAGGATATGTTAAAATCCAAGAGCGCAACTAATAAAGTTACTTGAACTCGTAGTTGTCTGTGGTAGGTCTACATGTTTCAGCCCCTACAAGAAAGTAGAGGGGGCTTTCATCAGGACCGGGTGAAGAAAAGTGAATGAGTGGCAAAATGTGGCCACGTGAATATTAAAAAATCACAACACACGCGCTAAGGTGAGTTGGAATTTTTTTTTTTAAGGGAGTCGATACTTACGACCCCACTTGAAATAACACTCGATTCAAGTGTCTAGCAGGAAATCAGGGCCCGGGAGGGGAATCGTCTGTAGTCACACTTTCGTCAAGACAAATATCCCGCTACGACCTATTGCAGTCTCCCATGGTCCCGGCTGCTCCACGGCGGCAGCCCGGGGACGGCAGCTCCCTCACGGTCCTCTTCCCGCCTCAGTGGCCAGCCAGCGCGAGTGCCGCCCGCCGGCTCCGCGTTCGCCGCCGCCTCAGTCAGCTCCGGCCGTATGCCGATCCGCGTCGGAGGTCTCAGGCCCAATACCCTCCCGCGGCGGCGACAGTCTCCGCAGCCGGTGGCAGGGCAGGGGCAGTCAACAGGCACCGGGAGGCCAGCGGGCCCCTGATGTTCGGACGCCGCGTCGTCCGGCAGCAGGGCTCCAGCAGCTCCCGTCCGAACTCGGAGTGAGTCAGGTCGCCATTTTGTCCTCCCTGTCGGGCAGAATAACATGCACAGTTTTCCCCTCTTCCGGGCCTGCAGCCGTGGTTTTGGGCAGCGCAGCAGGTTCCTTGGTGTGTCGCCTTTCAAAATTAGCCAGTGGTTCGCAGATTTTCCTGGAGATGAGCAGGATTTTATACGGATGGAGGCCCGAGCTGCAAGAGCCTCACAGAGGTGCGGCCATCTTGCTTGGCGCCCTCTAGCGCCCCCCGCCTGGCAGGTTCCTTGTACGCCAGGGCGGGCGAACTCAGCCGCAGGTGCATGATGGATCACGAGTGTCGTCTTCACTCGGAGGTGGTGCAAGGTCTCTTTCAGCAGTGGGGAGAGCCTTGGTTAGATCTATTCGCCACCGAAGAGAACGCGCAATGTCTGCAGTTCTGCGCGTTGGAATTTCCAAGGCGGCACTCGCTAGGCGACGCTTTTTGTCACGAGTGGAGTTGCGGTCTTCTATACGCCTTTCCACCTATACCACTTCTGCCCAGAGTGCTGAAGATCACGCGCGACCGGGCCCAAGTCATTCTTGTGGCTCCGGATTGGGCACGAAGAGTCTGGTATTCCGAGCTGCTCAACATGGCCATCGATCCTCCGATCCGACTGCCTCTTCGGGAGGATCTTCTGTCGCAGCAGCAGGGGATGGTCCTCCACCCGAACCTGTCCAGCCTCCACCTCCTTGCGTGGAGATTGAGCGGCGGCAGTTGACTTCGTTTGGCCTGCCTCTCCAAGTCTGCGATGTTATCTTGGCAACCAGGTGCCCCTCCACTAAGACGGTATACGCCTGCCGATGGAACAAATTTGTGGCATGGTGCACAGCAAAGGCTGTGGATCCCCTTTCCGCCCCTCTTTCTGAGGTCCTCTTGTTCCTCCTTTCTTTGGGCCAGCAGGGCTCTGCTCTGGGCACTATCAAGGGCTACCTCTCGGCCATTTCAGCCTTCTTAGGCTTCCTGATCAGCCTTCTCTTTTCAAGTCCCCTGTCGTAAATAGATTCCTTAAGGGCCTTACTCATCTTTTTCCTCCTGTTCCCTTCGTAATGCCCCAGTGGGACTTGAACTTTGTTCTTACCTACCTTATGTGCGCTCCCTTTGAGCCACTACATAACTGTCCTCTCAGGCTTCTCACTTTGAAAACTGCCTTTCTAGTGGCCATCACCTCTGCTCGCAGGGTGAGTGAGCTCCAAGCACTTTCTTCCAAGCCTCCTTTTCTGGCTGTTCATCCGGACAAGGTCGTCCTAAGAACTAGACCATCCTTTCTTCCCAAGGTGGTTACTTCTTTCCACATTGGCCAAACCATCACTTTGCCCACCTTCTTTCCGCCTCCGCATCCTTCAAAAGAGGAAGAGAGGCTCCACCATCTGGATCCAAAACGTGCGCTTTCCTTCTACTTGGATCGCACAAAACATTTCCGGGTGGACGACCAGCTCTTTGTTGGTTACGTGGGCGCTAAGAAAGGTCGGGCCTTGCACAAACGGACCATCTCCAGGTGGGTCGTTCTGTGCATCAAAGCCTGCTATTCTTTGGCAAAGAAGGAGCCTCCAGTGGGGCTGTGCACCCATTCCACCAGGGCGATGGCAGCTACCGCTGCTTTGGGATGAAGAGTCCCCCTCAATGACATCTGTCAGGCAGCTACGTGGGCATCGTTGCACACATTTACCAAACACTACTGCCTGGACAGCCAAGTCCGGGAGAGACGGCTTCTTTGGCCGTTCTGTTCTCTAGGACTTTCTGGTGTGAACTTAGTTCGCAGACCCACCTCCCGGGTTGGTATTGCTGGGGTATCTATTCTAAGGTAAGGAATCTATAACTGTTTCTTTCAGATGAACAAGTTACTTACCTTCGGTAACGATATATCTGTAAGAAACATAGGTTAGTTATAGATTCCTTACCGCCCCACCCATCCTCCCCGTTCTGTGAACTGACTTCTAGGGTTAAGGACATCCTTTCAGGGCCCTAGTTTTGTGCACCAGTGGTCAGTGTCTTGCATGGCTCTGCGCTTCTGGCGTGGAAAGTCGTGTACAGAACTGACGTGAGCGCACGAGAGGGCGGCGTCTATGTAGCTACCGCGACGTCATCCGGGCGACCACGACGATGAATGCGAAGTCGACCGACGCGCAGGGGTACTGATGACGAAAAACTTTCCGGATCCAGTCTGACGCCTGGGGGTAATTCTAAGGTAAGGAATCTATAACTAACCTATGTTTCTTACAGATATATCGTTATCGAAGGTAAGTATCTTGTTCTACGGTCCCCCCACACGTGTAGCCATAGCCTGTTGATTTGACATGAGAAGTCACACGGAAGACCCCCGCCAGCACTTATCTGCACCGACCCCTAATAATCACCCCAGTTCAATCCCAAAGTTAGCAGTTAGAGACACGAGCCGGTAGTTCAAAAATCGGCGCCAGTTGGAAGGGAACGCAACCCTGTACACGAGACATTACACCACATCTACAGTAATTTGCGTAGAGAGATATAGCTCCTCAACTAGGGGAATGTCATCCCAGTCATTTTGTGCAGAATATACTGATAAGACAAATTGAATTAATAAGCATGTAATAATTGGAATGTAATAAAGATAATCGCCGATTATGGATAGTACGAACTGTTAATACAATTATGAAGACCAAAGTATGAAAAACACGTGCATGCTTGTAATCTGAATAAGAAATTTGTCAAAGTGTATATGAAATGTTAAAATTCGATATAAACAAATTTAACAAAAAAAAAATCAGTCCTTTCGTGGGGGAAGAGGACGAGGTCAGTTCCAGCAAAGATCGTCCTATCAGTCTTACAGATTTCAGCTGTATTCCCAACAATCGTACAGACCACAATATGGAGGACAGCAACAACAACAGCATTTTCGTGCTTCCAATGTGTCGTACAGCCAACAATCAGCTAGACGTAAGTCTTCGGCACGAGGAAAGTTGCAAGACCCATCTAGAAGACAGTGACGTTTCTCTTTCACCAGCCACCTCATCTCGAATTCAGCCACTGCAGTCCCATCATCTTTCTCCTTTTCTGAGCCAATGGCAAGCCTTTACAAAGGACAAATGGGTACTAGACATCATCCGCTTGATCATGGACCTCAGACAGCTGAACAAATACATCCAGAAACAATCATTCAGAATGTTGTTCCTGCAAGACCTTGTCCTATTGGTGAACAAGGGAGATTTCTTAGTGTCCCTCGATTTCCGCGACGCATACTTCCACATTCTTATTCTGGTGAAACATCGCCAATTTCTGAGGTTCGAGGTGGCTGGGGATCACTACCTGTTCAAGGTTCTGCCCTTCGCTCAGCTCCCAGAGTCTTTACGAAATGTATGGGTCCGGTAGCGGCCTTTTCTGAGGAGGCAGGGCCGTCAGGTTTATCCCTACCTGGACGACTGGCTGGGGAAAGGGCCTACATTCCGCTCTGCAATAGAGTCTACACGGGCTTGTCAAAGGCTGTTCACATCTCTAGGCTTGCAACTCAACGAGGAGAAGTCATGCCTGATTCCAAGTCAGAAACGTATTTTTCTCAGAGCAATACTGGACACCAGGTTGATGAAGGCGTTTCCCACTTCAGAACGCAAGCACAAGATAATGCTCTTAGCAACCCTCCTGCGCGCAAGAGAGTCCACTTCTGTAAGAGTGTTCAAATCTTTAATGGGGATGCTGTCATCATGCATCCCACTAATTCCGAATTGTCTGCTCCAAATGAGGCCTCTTCAAGAGCAGTTGGACAAGCAGTGGATTCAGGCGCAGGGCTCCTTCGAAGACATGATCCTTATCTCTCAGGCAATGAAACAGGCGCTGTCATGGTGGGAGAAGGAATGCAATATCTCTCCAGGCCTATCGTTCCAGTTGGCACAGCCCAGTTATGTAATGAACACGGATGCCTCAATGGACGGCTGGGGAGCGCATCTCCAGGAGTTACAAATCCATGGAAAATGGTCCGTTCAAGAAAAGCAATTACACATCAATCTCTTGGAGTTGAGGGCTGTTTATCTAGGTCTGCAGATGTTCCTTCCGAGAATCCAAGGCTCCTCTGTTCTGGTGAGAACAGACAACACCACAACGATGTTCTATCTAGCCAAGCAAGGGGGCACCAGGTCTCTCACGTTATCGGACCAAGCCCAAGAAATTTGGAGATGGTTAATTCAGCACAAGATAGCGTTGCAGATAGAGCATGTCCCAGGCGTGGACAACGAGTGGGCGGATTCTTTAAGCAGAACCAATTCTCAATGTCACGAATGGGAGTTAGATTGGAAGCAGCTGCGGCGAGTTTTCAAACTATGGGGCACTCCAAATCTGGATCTCTTTGCGACAGCGAGCACCAAGAAATGCCAAAAGTTCGCCAGCAGGTTTCCTCAGGTGAACTCTTGGGGAAATGCTCTGCAGATGCAGTGGACAGGAATGTTTGCATACGCTTTCCCGCCGTTTCCCCTCATCCCAAGGGTGCTGAGCAAAATGAAGAAGGAACCATGTCATCTCATTCTCATCGCTCTGGCATGGCTGAGGCAGTTTTGGCTCCCAGAGCTTCTTCTGCGCTCCATCTCTCCGCACATTTTCTTTCGACCATGGCCAAACCTGCTGTCCATGGACAACAGCCAGATTATTCATCTTCAGATAAAATCTCTGAGTTTATCAGCTTGGAACCTCCCGACTATGAATTTACAAATCTAGACATCGCTCCAGGTTGAAAGTCCATCCTTCAGCGGGCCAGAGCTTCTTCCACTAATGGGGCATACGCTGTGAAATGGAAAAGATTTTGCTACTGGTGCGTAGAAAAGGACATACATCCTTTACTCTCGACCCCGGATCAAGTATTGCCTTACCTACTTCATTTAGCAAAGTCAAAGTTGGCTCATTCATCAATCAAGGTACACCTAGCTGCAATTTCCAGGTTTGGCAGAAAACCAGGGGAACTCTCGCTGTGGTCAACGCGAATTATTAAAGAGTTTATGAAGGGCCTTTTCAGAGTTTTTCCTCCATTAAAACGTCCGGCAGTTCCATGGGAGTTAAACACCGTCGCCTGGTCCGTACAGCTGGAGCTCCGACATCTGTGGGCATTCGTCTTCCGTGCCTCCTGGTCACTCCTGAGTGGCATAGACTCTGTCCCCTCTACTTGCAGGTACTTCTCATCTTGAATCCACCGTTGGGTTCCACCGGACACTTTCACCTTCTCCAGCAGCAGCATCTTCCTGAAGTCCTCCATTGAGTTCGACGGTGGTTTCTGACACCACTTCACACCTATGCACCCGGCTTCCCTGGTGTAGGTATCCAGGTTCCTAGGGTACCCATGGGTAGGTTGGCGGCTCTCCAACCTTCTGTCATCCACGGGGTTTCTTCAGGGTCCACTGGGAAGGGTCCTTCTTCTTTAATATTGCAACCGCGACTTACCCATTGACTTGTATTGAGCCTGTGGTAGTGTTCCCACTCTGCACACGTCCTCCGTGGGGTTCCTGGTTACTTGCCTTGGGTGGTTCCTTGGTTCCCCGACACTTCCACGTCTTCTGAATATATTTTTGACTTGAGTCGTGGTTTGCATACCATTATTTTAGTATATGGTTTGGTCTCCCCCTGGCGACCAATGTGTATTTGTGCTACTTGTCTGTTTATATTGCAAAGTATTGTGTGCATTGTGTATATCTCCGGGTCGGAGATATCTCTATGTGTTAGAGAGTATCTTATAATAAATACATATTTTTATAAATACACTGTGTGGTTCTTTTTCACTTAATCTATACCAATAAGATTATGCTCTAGTAAAACAAGCTGCTTTACACTCCTTCTGGACTAAGCCTGATGGCTGCTCTCCACCACTACCACTTAGAGAGCTTTCTAAGGTTGTCTAAGACCACTAAAATCACCATAAGGGTTGTCTGGACTGGTGCATGGTGCCCACTTACATAAGTGTACGCCATATACCAAGCCAGCTTCTCACAGGCTGCATTGGGTGAGGATGGTAGTCTACAACCCTCTCCTAATTCTGATCTGCTTTCTCCGCCACAAATGGCGACAGAGGCTAGTACACCTTTTGATGAAGCTATAAAGAGAGCTGCTGATGTCTTGAAATTACAGCTTCCTTCGGTGACATTTGTCATCTGATCCTTTGTTGGATCTGCTTCACCAGGATGTGACAGGTGTTGAACCCTTTCTGCCCTATGGAGAGTCTCTGTATGATGTTCTTCTGGGAACTTGGGCGAGGCCAGTGTCCGGAGTCTGTTGATCGTGCCATTTGCCATCGTCCTGTTCCAGACGACCCTGTCTGACTTTCACGACACCCTAATGCTAAGGGATTCGTCGTGCAAACTGCTACGACTTGGCCGAATCCAGATGTTTCTCCTTTACTTCCACCAGGAAGAGAATCTAGGTGGTTGGATGTGTGTGGCCGGAATAGCTTTGCTTAGGCGAGTTCGGCCTTGAGGTAGTTATACAAGTCTTGTGTCTTAGACAGGGCTTCATATGCTTTATGGGACTCTGTCACCCATCTGCTTCCTTCCCTTCCTGAAGGGGTCAGGGTTGAACTCTTTCAGCTTGTGTGAGATGGCATTGAGATGACAAAGTTTAATATTAAGTCGGCAATGGACACCACCGATTCTATTGGCAGAGCTATGGCTCGATCTGGTGCTGTTCGCAGACACGCTTGGTTGTGTGAGTCGAAATTCCCAGATAAGGTTCAGGAGAGTTTGAAAGATATGACCTTTGACGGTGTTTGGTTTTTTTGACAGCCATGCAGATTCAGCGATACAGCTCCTCATGGCTGGTCACTTGTAGTATGGCCTTATTAGGTCTTTTGCGTCTCTTTTATATGGCCACAGTCATTGATCTTTAGGTTTAAGGATTTAAATCCTGCCTCTTCTGTTGTTGCACTTTGTGGTGTTGAAGTATTAAGCACTACTTCTTTCTTACTGCGAGAGTGTTTTGCTCCGAGATTTGACTATTTTAATCTCCGGATTGTCTTTGCAGCTGTGTAGCTGGTTTATTCTTTTATCTTACTCTGATGAGGAGCTTATTCTCAAGTGTTCATACACTTTTTGTGGGTATACGTCTTACTCTACGTGGAGTATTGGTTTGCTATTGTATAACTTATCTGAAAGAGAGACGTTAGTGACAGATTCCTTACCTTAGAATATCCCCAGGCGTCAGGCTGGATCCGGAAAGTTTTTGCGTAGCAGTACCCTTGCGCGTCGGTAGGCGGCGTCGTGCGGCTCCACGTCCGTCATCGGCGTCGTGATCGCCGGGATGACGTTGCGAGCAGTACTTAGACGCCGCCCCTGCGCGCTGACGTCAGTTCTTCTTTTTCCGCGCCAGTAAGCGCAGATCCGGGAAGAGCAGTGCCCTAGTCATTTTTTGACTAACTTTTTGGTGAATTTTTTCACGGTTTCTTTTCGAGTCTATCGACTCCTAGGTGTCGTAGGGATGCCCGGCTTCAAGCCATGCGCGCCTGTGGTCGCATGATGTCGATCACAGACCCGCATCTCGAGTGTCTCTACTGCCTCGGCCGCGACCACGACACGAAGTCGTGTCCTGACTGCCGGAAACTTCACCCGAAGGCTTTGCGAGAGCAGTCTCGAAAGCTACTTGAGGTCCGGCAGTCGGCTCCGCGCCGCACCAAGCCCCGGTCCAAGGAGAGGTCGAGGGGCCGGTCGCGGAACCCCCGCCGGTCGTCGGAGTCCAAGTCTTCGCGCTCCTCGGGTAAGTCGAAACACAAAAAGTCTAAGAAGCATCATCGCTCTAAGACTTCGCCTCGCCGGTCTCGCGACTCGGCAGAGGCCCCTGTCGGCACCGTCCCCGCGGCCCCAGACGTGCCTGTCGAGCCGCCCCCGCATTACCCGTCCTTTCCGGGTTCGGGGGCGACTCCGGCCGAAATACAGGAATTCCTGTCGGCCATGGCACGCCTCTTCGGGCCTTCAGGTCCCTCCGGTGCGCCTTCGGGCCCCGCGGGCCCTGATGGGGTTGCTCCGGCGTCGCCGTCGACTCCGGTCCCGGCGCCGCCTGTCCCGCCAGCCTTCATCCCGGCCTCGGCTCCGGCCCCGGCCTCGATTCCGGCTCCGGTGGTACCGCAACCCCCATCGACGCCGGTTGACCTAACCACGCCTCCGCCGACGCCGATGTCCCCGGTGCCGTTCCTGACGCCGTCCGGGGCTCCGGACGGCGTCGTCCCCCGGATCTCTCCGGCTTCGGACATGGAGCCGGACCGACGTCGCTCGACTCCGGCGCCGATGAGACCTTGGGTCCCAAATGTCCCTCCTCCTCCATATTATGAACCTGAGGAGGACCAGGAGAGCTGGGACGGGTCGGAAGACCCTCTCACACAGCAGTGTGAGTATGATCAGGACTGGGCTGAGGAACTTGGGGATGCCAGTGGTCTCAGACACTTCCCCTGACACTGGCATGCTGTCTCCTCCCGTGGCAACGGAGGAGGGGCAAATTTCGCAACGGTGTTGCGTAGAACAGCTGGAGCCTTGCACCTCCAATTGCCTACTCTGGCTGTCAAGACTAATCTCTTGACGGAAGTGCTTCAGCCGGCAGCTTCCTCCGCGGAGACTGTGCTGCCGTTTAATGATGCACTCACTGACGTTCTTTTGGGCGCCTGGTCCAAGCCCACCACAGGGGTTCCTGTGGATAGGAACGTAGCCCGACGCCATCGCCCTGCTCCGGGCGACCCCTTGTTTCTCTCCCAACATCCCACCCCTGAGAGCTTGGTTGTCCAAGCCTCTGCCTCCCAAACCGCCTTCCCTACCGCCCCTCCGGATAGGGAATCCAAACGCCTGGACCAATTTGGGAAGAAGGCCTTTTCTTCCTCCAGTGCTGGCTTGCGGTCTGTCAACACCGCTTGCCTTTTGGGCCGATATACCCACTCCCTGTGGGATTCGGTGGCGGCTGTTTTGCCACAGTGTTCTGAGGAGGTCCAGACACTGCTTACCCGCACCATTGCGGAAGGAAGAGATGCGGCTAAATACACCATACGTTGTGGCCTTGATACCGCCGACTCGCTGGGCAGATCGCTTGCAACGACGGTGGCGCTACGTCGCCACGCCTGGCTGAGAACCACTGGTTTCTCGGGTGATGTCCAGAATACACTCATGGACATGCCCTTTGATGGAGTCGGTCTTTTGGATCCAAAGCAGACCATGCGCTGGAGCGTTTTAAGGACTCACGGGCTACTGCCAAGTCCCTGGGCCTTTCTGTTGTGCGCCCTCCGCTTACCTCCGCTTACCTCTGCTTTTCGCCCCTTTCGTGGCCACGGAAGGGGCGCCCAGTCACGTCAACTGCCCAGCCACCGGCCCGCGCAGCAAGCGTCTTTGCGTGGCCGAGGACGTGGATACCGCCGTGGCGGTTCGGACAACCAGCGTGCGGGTCAGGCCACTACCTCCAACCCGTCCGCGGCCTCCAAGCCCTCCTAGTCCTTCCTTTCCGGTGCACGGCACGCCAGTAGGGGGCAGGGTCCGCCATCACCTTCACCACTGGCGTCCCATCACCTCGGACAGGTGGGTCTTGGACATTGTCCGAAGGGGCTACTCCCTCCCCTTCGAGACCACCCCCAGCCATGCCACCTCAATTCCACCGCATGTCAGGGGATCACTTGGTGCTTCTGCAGAAGGAAGTCACGGCCCTCTTGGCCAAGAGGGCCACCGAGCATGTTCCGACCCCAGAAGTAGGACGTGGTTGCTACTCCCACTACTTTCTGGTGCCCAAAAAGGACAAGGAGGACATGCGTCCTATCTTAGACCTCCGGAACGTCAATCGCTTCCTCCGGAAGGAGAAGTTCAAGATGCTCACCCTAGCTCAGGTCTTGACTGCCCTCGACCCTCGAGACTGGATGGTAGCGTTGGACTTGCAGGATGCTTATTTCCACATCCCCGTCCTGCCGGCCCACCGGCGTTACCTGCGGTTCACGGTAGGCCTCGAGTATTTTCAGTTCACCGTGCTCCCCTTTGGCCTTACAAGTGCCCCTCGGGTGTTCACGAAAGTGATGGCGGTGGTCGCAGCTCATCTGCGCCGGGCAGGGGTTCCAGTCTTCCCCTACCTCGACGACTGGCTGCTGAAGGCGGGCTCGTCCCAGGCAGTCGTCTCCCACCTCCAGACAACGGCCGAACTCCTGCACTCGCTGGGGTTCTCCATCAATGTGCCGAAGTCGCATCTGATTCCTTCTCCACAGCTCCTTTTCATCGGAGCAGTTCTGGACACGACGCAGTTTCGGGCCTATCCTCCCGAACGGCGAGTCCGGGATATTCAGGCTATGATTCCGATCTTTCAGCCTTTATCCTGGGTTTCGGTACGGATGACCCTGAGGCTGCTGGGCCTCATGGCCTCCTGCATCCTGCTGGTCAATCATGCCAGATGGCATATGCGGGCTCTGCAGTGGGACCTGAAGTTCCAGTGGGCGCAGCACCAGGGCAACCTTTCCGATCACGTCCAGATCTCGGAGGGGGCTGCAACACAGTTGCAGTGGTGGCTCTTGAACCGGCAATGGGTCATGGGCAGATCCCTCTCCCTTCCCCAGCCAGAGCACACAGTTGTGACGGACGCGTCCCTTCTGGGATGGGGCGGTCACATGGGAGAGGCGGAGATCAGAGGCCTCTGGTCTCCAGCGGAGTCCCGGCTCCATATCAACCTTCTGGAGCTCCGGGCGATCCGACTTGCACTCAAGGCATTCCTTCCCTCTGTTAAAGGGAAGGTAGTGCAGGTGTTCACAGACAACACCACCGCCATGTGGTACTGCAACAAACAAGGCGGGGTGGGGTCGTGGACCCTCTGTCAGGAGGCTCTGCGCCTCTGGACATGGCTGGAACATCAGGGCATGTTCCTGATGGTTCAACACCTGGCAGGTTCCCTGAACGCCAGGGCGGACGAACTCAGCCGCAGGTGCATGATGGATCACGAATGGCGTCTTCACTCGGAAGTGGCGCAAGGACTCTTTCTACAGTGGGGAGAGCCTTGGTTAGATCTATTCGCCACCGAAGAGAACGCGCAATGTCATCAGTTCTGCGCGTTGGAATTTCCAAGGCGGCACTCGCTCGGCGACGCTTTTCGCCGCGAGTGGAGTTGCGGTCTGTTGTACGCCTTTCCGCCTATACCACTTCTACCCAGAGTGTTGAAGAAGATTCGGCACGACCGGGCCCAAGTCATTCTTGTGGCTCCGGACTGGGCTCGAAGAGTTTGGTATCCCGAGCTACTCAGTATGAGCGTAGATCCCCCGATCCGTCTGCCTCTTCGGGAGGATCTTCTGTCGCAGCAGCAGGGGACGGTCCTCCACCCGAACCTGTCCAGCCTCCACCTCCTTGCGTGGAGATTGAGCGGCGGCAGTTGATTCCTTTCGACTTGCCTCCCGAAGTTTGTGATGTAATTCTGGCAGCCAGGCGTCCCTCCACTAAGGTGGTATACGCCTGCAGGTGGAACAAGTTTGTGGCATGGTGCACAGCAAAGGCTGTGAATCCCCTTTCTGCCCCTCTTTCTGAGGTTCTTCTGTTCCTTCTTTCCCTGGCCCAACAGGGTTCTGCCCTGGGTACCATCAAGGGCTATCTTTGTGCAATCTCGGCCTTCCTCAGGCTCCCTGATCAGCCCTCTCTTTTTAAGTCCCCTGTTGTTAACAGGTTTCTAAAAGGCATTACACACCTCTTCCCTCCTGTTCCGTTTGTAATGCCTCAGTGGGACTTGAACTTGGTTCTTACCTTTCTTATGTGCGCTCCCTTTGAGCCTCTACATAACTGTCCTCTACGTCTTCTCACTCTGAAGACAGCCTTTCTGGTGGCCATCACCTCCGCTCGGCGGGTGAGTGAGCTCCAGGCTCTTTCATGCAAACCTCCCTTTCTGTCTGTCCATCCAGACAAGGTTGTTCTTAGGACGCGCCCGTCCTTCTTGCCAATGGTGGTTACTGCCTTCCACATTGGGCAGACCATCACTTTGCCCACCTTCTTTCCGCCTCCGCATCCTTCCAGAGAGGAAGAGAGGCTCCACCGTCTGGACCCAAAACGTGCGCTTTCTTTTTATATCAACCGCACACAACACTTCCGGGTGGATGACCAGCTCTTTGTTGGCTACGTGGGTGCCAAAAAGGTCGGGCGGTGCACAAGAGAACCATCTCCCGCTGGGTAACCTTGTGTATCAAAGCCTGCTATTCTTTGGCTAAGAAGGAGCCTCCTGTTGGGCTGCGTGCCCATTCCACCAGGGCAACGGCTGCTACCACGGCTTTAGGCCGCGGTGTTCCGCTGCAGGATATCTGTCAGGCAGCTACGTGGGCCTCGCTGCACACGTTTACAAAGCATTACTGCCTTGACAGTCAGGTCCGGAGGGACGGCTTCTTGGGCCGTTCTGTCCTCCGGGACTTCCTTGTCTGATCTTTGTTCGCAGACCCACCACCGGGGTTGGTATTGCTGGGGTATCTATTCTAAGGTAAGGAATCTGTCACTAACGTGTCTCTTTCAGATGCACAAGTTACTAACTTGTGTAACGATATATCTGTAAGAGACAGTAGTTAGTGACAGATTCCCTACCGCCCACCCATCCTCCCCGTTCTGCGAACTGATTTCTAGGGTTAAGGACATGCCTTTCAGGTCCCTAGTATTTTTCAGACACCTATGTCAGCTTCTTGCATGGCTCTGCGTTCCTGGCGCGGAAAGTCGTGTACAGAACTGACATCTGAAAGAGACACGTTAGTGATAGATTCCTTACCTTAGAATATCCCCAGGCGTCAGGCTGGATCCGGAAAGTTTTGCGTAGCAGTACCCTTGCGCGTCGGTAGGCGGCGTCGTGCGGCTCCGCGTCCGTCGTCGGCGTCGTGATCGCCGGGATGACGTCGCGGGCAGCACTTAGGCGCCGCCCCTGCGCGCTGACGTCAGTTCTTCTTTTTCCGCGCCAGCAAGCGCAGATCCGGGAAGAGCAGTGCCCTGGTCAATTTTTGACCATACTTTTTGGTGATTTTTTCACTGGTTTTTCCAACTTTAAGGTGTCGTAGGGATGCCCGGCTTCAAGCGATGCGGCGCCTGTGCGCGGATGATGTCCGTCACCGACCCGCATTGGGAGTGTCTCTTCTGCCTCGGCCGAGGCCACGACACCGAGTCTTGTCCCGAATGCCAGGCCCTCAACCCGAAAGCTTTGCGAGAGCGGTCTCGAAAGCTCCTCGAGGCCCGGCATTCGGCTCCGCGGAAGCCCCGGTCGCGTGAGAGGTCCAGGGGTCGCTCGCGGAGTGCACACCGGTCGTCGACTTCTTCGTCCGGTAAGTCTAAGCACAAGAAGTCCAAGAAGCATCGTCGCTCTCGGACTTCGCCTCGCCCGGTCTCGCGACTCGGCTGAGGCCCCTCCCGGCACCGTCCCCGCGGCCCCGGACTTGCCTGTGGAGTCGCCCCCGTCATACCCGCCCTTCCCGGGTTCGGGGGCGGATCCGGCCAAGGTACAGGAGTTCCTGTCGGCCATGGCCCGCCTCTTCGGGCCTTCAGGCCCCTCCGGTGCGCCTTCGGGCCCCGCGGGCCCTGATGGGGTTGCTCCGGCGTCGCCGGCGGCTCCGGCCCGGCGTCGCCCGAGCCTCCGGCCTCGATCCCGGCTCCGGCTTCGGCCCCGGCCTCGATCCCGGCTCCACAACCCCCATCGACGCCGGTCGACCTCACGACACCTCCGCCGGCGCCGATGTCTCCGGTGCCGTTCTCGACGCCGCCCTGGGCTCCGGGCGGCGTCGTCCCCAGTTCCTTCCGGCTCCGGACATGGACCCGGAGCGACGTCGCTCGACGCCGGCTCCGGCGCCGATGGGACCTTGGGTCCCAAATGTCCCTCCTCCTCCTTATTTTGAACCAGAGGAGGACCAGGAGGACTGGGAGGGGTCTGATGACCCTCTGACACGCAACTGTCAGTATGATGAGGACTGGACAGAGAGTCTAGGGAGGCCAGTGGTCTGGATACTTCTCCTGACACTGGCATGCTGTCTCCTCCCGTGGCTACGGAGGAGGGGGCCAATTTTAGTACGGTGTTGCGTAGGGCTGCTGGGGCCTTACGTCTCCAGCTCCCTACTTTGACGGTCAAGCCTAACATCTTGACAGAGGTGCTTCAGCCGGCAGCCTCCTCTGCGGAGACTGTGCTGCCGTTTAACGACGCCCTCACTGACGTTCTTTTGGGCGCCTGGTCCAAGCCCAACACAGGGGCTCCTGTGGATCGGAACGTGTCACGACGCCATCGCCCCGCTCCGGGCGACCCCCTGTTTCTTTCTGTCCACCCCACTCCTGAGAGCTTGGTTGTCCAAGCCTCCGCTTCCCAAACCGCCTTCCCTACCGCTCCTCCCGGATAGGGAATCCAAACGCCTGGATCAGTTTGGGAAGAAAGGTTTTTCTTCCTCCAGTGCTGGCTTGCGGTCCGTTAACACCGCTTGTCTTTTGGGCCGATATACCCACTCCCTGTGGGATTCGGTGGCGGATGTTTTGCCCCAGTGCCCTGAGGAGGTCCAGGCACTGCTTTCCCGCGCCATTGCGGAAGGAAGGGATGCGGCCAAATACACTATCCGTTGTGGCCTTGACACCGCCGACTCGCTGGGCAGGTCGATTGCAACGACGGTGGCGCTCCGGCGCCACGCCTAGCTGAGAACCACTGGTTTTCAGGGGATGTCCAGAATACTCTCATGGACATGCCCTTTGATGGAGTCGGTCTTTTTGGGTCCAAAGCAGACCATGCGTTGGAGCGCTTTGAGGACTCACGGGCTACTGCAAAGTCCCTGGGCCTTTCTGCTACACGCCCTCCGCTACCTTCTGCTTTTCGCCCCTATCGTGGCCACGGTAGGGCGCCCCTTCACGTCAGCAGCCCAGCCACCGGCCCGCGCAGCAGGCGTCTTCGCGTGGCCGAGGACGTGGATTCCGCCGTGGCGGATCGGGCAACCAGCGTGCGGGTCAGGCCACCACCTCCAACCCGTCCGCGGCCTCCAAGCCCTCCTAGTCCCTCCTTTCAGGTGCACGGCACGCCAGTAGAGGGCAGGGTCCGCCATCACCTTCCCCACTGGCGCACCATCACCTCGGACAGGTGGGTCTTGGACATTGTCCGAAGGGGCTACTCCTCCCCTTCGAGACCACCCCCCAGCCATGCCACCTCAATTCCACCGCATGTCAGGGGATCACTTGGTGCTTCTACGGAAGGAAGTCACGGCCCTCTTGACCAAGAGGGCCATCGAGCATGTTCCGACCCCAGAAGTAGGGCGTGGTTGCTACTCCCACTACTTTCTGGTGCCCAAAAAGGACAAGGAGGACATGCGTCCTATCTTGGACCTCCGGAACGTCAATCGCTTCCTCCGGAAGGAGAAGTTCAAGATGCTCACCCTAGCTCAGGTCTTGACTGCCCTCGACCCTGGAGACTGGTTGGTAGCGTTGGACTTGCAGGACGCGTATTTCCACATCCCCGTCCTGCCGGCCCACCGGCGTTACCTTCGGTTCACGGTAGGCCCCGAGCATTTTCAGTTCACCGTGCTCCCCTTTGGCCTTACAAGTGCCCCTCGGGTGTTCACGAAAGTGATGGCGGTGGTCGCAGCTCATCTGCGCCGGGCAGGGGTTTCAGTCTTCCCCTACCTCGACGACTGGCTGCTGAAGGCGGGCTCGTCCCAGGCAGTCGTCTCCCACCTCCAGACTACGGCCGAACTCCTGCACTCGCTGGGGTTCTCCATCAATGTGCCGAAGTCGCATCTAATTCCTTCTCCACAGCTCCTTTTCATCGGAGCAGTTCTGGACACGACGCAGTTTCGGGCCTATCCTCCCGAACGGCGAGTCCGGGATATTCAGGCTATGATTCCGATCTTTCGGCCTTTATCCTGGGTTTCGGTACGGATGACCCTGAGGCTGCTGGGCCTCATGGCCTCCTGCATCCTGCTGGTCAATCATGCCAGATGGCATATGCGGGCTCTGCAGTGGGACCTGAAGTTCCAGTGGGCGCAGCACCAGGGCAACCTGTCCGATCACGTCCAGATCTCGGAGGGGACTGCAAAACAGTTGCAGTGGTGGCTCTCGAACCGGCAATGGGTCATGGGCAGATCCCTCTCCCTTCCCCAGCCAGAGCATACAGTTGTGACGGACGCGTCCCTTCTGGGATGGGGCGGTCACATGGGAGAGGCGGAGATCAGAGGCCTCTGGTCTCCGGCGGAGTCCCGGCTCCATATCAACATTCTGGAGCTCCGGGCGATCCGGCTTGCACTCAAGGCATTCCTTCCCTCTGTCAAAGGGAAGGTAGTGCAGGTGTTCACAGACAACACCACCGCCATGTGGTACTGCAACAAACAGGGCGGGGTGGGGTCTTGGACCCTTTGTCAGGAGGCTCTGCGCCTCTGGACATGGCTGGAACATCAGGGCATGTTCCTGATGGTTCAACACCTGGCAGGTTCTCTGAACGCCAGGGCGGACGAACTCAGCCGCAGGTGCATGATGGATCACGAATGGCGTCTTCACTCGGAAGTGGCGCAAGGACTCTTTCTACAGTGGGGAGAGCCTTGGTTAGATCTATTCGCCACCGAAGAGAACGCGCAATGTCATCAGTTCTGCGCGTTGGAATTTCCAAGGCGGCACTCGCTCGGCGGCGCTTTTCGTCGCGAGTGGAGTTGCGGTCTGTTGTACGCCTTTCCGCCTATACCACTTCTACCCAGAGTGTTGAAGAAAATTCGGCACGACCGGGCCCAAGTCATTCTTGTGGCTCCGGACTGGGCTCGAAGAGTTTGGTATCCCGAGCTACTCAATATGAGCATAGATCCCCGATCCGTCTGCCTCTTCGGGAGGATCTTCTGTCGCAGCAGCAGGGGACGGTCCTCCACCCGAACCTGTCCAGTCTACACCTGCTTGCGTGGAGATTGAGCGGCGGCAGTTGATTCCTTTCGACTTGCCTCCCGAAGTTTGTGATGTGATTCTGGCAGCCAGGCGTCCCTCCACTAAGGTGGTATACGCCTGCAGGTGGAACAAATTTGTGGCATGGTGCACAGCAAAGGCTGTGAATCCCTTTCTGCCCCTCTTTCTGAGGTCCTTCTGTTCCTTCTCTCTCTGGCCCAACAGGGTTCTGCCCTGGGTACCATCAAGGGTTATCTTTGTGCTATCTCGGCCTTCCTCAGGCTCCCTGATCAGCCCTCCCTTTTCAAGTCCCCTGTTGTTAACAGGTTCTTAAAAGGCATTACTCACCTCTTCCCTCCTGTTCCGTTTGTAATGCCTCAGTGGGACTTGAACTTGGTTCTTACCTTTTTAATGTGCGCTCCCTTTGAGCCTCTGCATAACTGTCCTCTTCGTCTTCTGACTCTGAAGACTGCCTTTCTGGTGGCCATCACCTCCGCTCGGCGGGTGAGTGAGCTCCAGGCTCTATCTTGCAAACCTCCCTTTCTGTCTGTTCATCCAGACAAGGTTGTTCTTCGGACGCGTCCGTCCTTCTTGCCAAAGGTGGTTACTGCTTTCCACATTGGGCAGACCATCACTTTGCCCACCTTCTTTCCGCCTCCGCATCCTTCCAGAGAGGAAGAGAGGCTCCACCGTCTGGACCCAAAACGTGCGCTCTCCTTCTATATCGACCGCACAAAACACTTCCGGGTGGATGACCAGCTCTTTGTTGGCTACGTGGGCGCCAAAAAGGTCGGGCGGTGCACAAGAGGACCGTCTCCCGCTGGGTTACCTTGTGCATCAAGACCTGCTATTCTTTGGCCAAGAAGGAGCCTCCTGTTGGGCTGCGTGCCCATTCCACCAGGGCAACGGCTGCTACCACGGCCTTGGGCCGCGGTGTTCCGCTGCCGGTTATCTGTCAGGCAGCTACGTGGGCCTCGCTGCACACGTTTACTAAGCATTACTGCCTTGACAGTCAGGTCCGGAGGGACGGCTTCTTTGGCCGTTCTGTCCTCCAGGACTTCCTTGTCTGATCTTTGTTCGCAGACCCACCACCGGGGTTGGTATTGCTGGGGTATCTATTCTAAGGTAAGGAATCTATCACTAACGTGTCTCTTTCAGATGCACAAGTTACTAACTTGTGTAACGATATATCTGTAAGAGACAGTAGTTAGTGATAGATTCCTACCGCCCACCCATCCTCCCCGTTCTGCGAACTGATTTCTAGGGTTAAGGACATCCCTTTCAGGGCCCTAGTATTTTTCAGACACCTGTGTCAGCTTCTTGCATGGCTCTGCGTTCCTGGCGCGGAAAGTCGTGTACAGAACTGGCGTCAGCGCGCAGGGGCGGCGCCTAAGTGCTGCCCGCGACGTCATCCCGGCGATCACGACGCCGACGGCGGACGCGGAGCCGCACGGCGCCGCCTCCCGACGCGCAAGGGTACTGCTACGCAAAACTTTCCGGATCCAGCCTGACGCCTGGGGATATTCTAAGGTAAGGAATCTATCACTAACTACTGTCTCTTACAGATATATCGTTACACAAGTTAGTAACTTGTGCGTCAGCGCGCAGGGGCGGCGTCTAAGTACTGCCCGCGACGTCATCCCGGCGATCACGACGCCGACGACGGACGTGGAGCCGCACGACGACGCCTACCGACGCGCAAGGGTACTGCTACGCAAAAACTTTCCGGATCCAGCCTGATGCCTGGGGATATTCTAAGGTAAGGAATCTGTCACTAACTACTGTCTCTTACAGATATATCGTTACACAAGTTAGTAACTTGTGCTTTAGGTGTAATACCTACATATTCTATTTGTTTACGAATAAATAGTTTTCTCTGAGTACCCTGTCCTTTGTGGGCATCACTCAGCTATACAGCTTAGTCCTTCTTGGACTCCGTTATATGCTCTTTTAAGGGCTATTATTGTAAGTTAATAGCCGTTCTTTTCCTCTTGTGATACCCTTTTTTGGGGTTCTGTTACTTTTACACGCCCCTCTGGTTTTTCTTAGCCAGGGAAATCAGTGCAGTTCTTTTTCTCTGCTTGAGCGGACTGCATATTTATTATAAGTGCTTCAATTTTTAAAGAGTTGTGCTGGTAAATTCAGAGTTTATGGTGCATTCTTCAGAATACCCGAGTTAGTGGGCTTTCTTCTTTGTGGGGAGGGTATAGGCAATTCCTTTGTTCGATTTTGGAACATGGTAGTGGGAACTCTGTGACTTAAGCTGTCTGATAGGCAGTGTCTGAAACAGTTCAGGCTGTTTTCGGTCATGCAATTTCATGGTAGGAGGTTTTTAGGCTTTATAGAATGCTCTTCTTGTTATTCTCCTACAATGTTTTTTGCATATATTATTTCTGTCTGTAGGTTAGATATTACCTGTCTTCTTGAGGTATGTATCTCATTTTCTCTGTACTTAACAGTCCTTGAGAAATCATGGCTGTTGCTTCTTGAAGTGTAAATGATATATATATAGTTGTATGTATGTATATATATATTCACTGAAAAAACCATAGGTTTTAGGGACAGTTATAGTTAGTTGGACATTGTACTCGTACAAAACCCGGGAAATTCCCCCGTTATAGTTAGTTCAGGTAACTATAACTCGCGCCCCCGCTATGCACTGCTGATGACGTCACATATTACATCACACATGACATGGTCAGTGACATCACTGATGACATCACTGATGACATCATCCAGTGACTGTGTGTTTCTGTAAAGTTTAAATATGTTTAATATATATAGGGAAAGGCGTATTGAAGAATGAGTGGGTGTATAAGTGTCTGAATGGATGATTTAGAAGGTGCGTGACTAACTCTATAAGTGAGTGATTAAACGTATCTTACTGAATGCATGGGTTAGTGACTAAACTGGGTGAATGTCTGTATCCGTCTGTCTGTTGCTGTGTAAGTGGCAGCATGGGTTTGTGAATAGCTATATGAGTGTCTATATGAGTTATTGATTGGTTGGCTGAGTATCTGTATGGGTGCCTGAGTGTTGTTCAATCTTTAAAATGTCTGCGAACCTCCTAGCTTAAATCCTGTCTCTGATGAGCAAGCGCCTTGACACCCTTGGGTGATTGTTTCGCGCTCTACAAATCTCCATTTCATTCATTTCATTTCATTTCATTTCAGTTCATTTGTGTGGGTGGGGTGTGTGCGACTCTGTGCATAGATGTGTGAGTGGGTGATTCACTGGGTGGATGGTTTCAAGAGTACATCTGTGATAGACTGTATGGGTGGGTAAGTGTGTGTAAGAGTGTGTTAGTGAGTGAATGTATGTCCCAGTGGTACATGTGTGAGTAACTACGTATGTAAAAGGCAGTATATATGTGTGTTGGAGTATATAAATAGCTATAGCGAGAGTGTGTGATTGTGAGAGTGACTGTATGGATGAGTGTGTGCTTGTATCAGAGATTGTATAAGAGCGTAAGAATGTGCTACTATTTGTATGAGTAAGTGAGCTGGTGTGTGTATAACTGTATAGGTGAGTAAATGGGTGTGTGCTTTATTTTTGCATGACTGACTAGGTGTGTGAGTACCTCTATGGATGAGTGGCGGTGTGTGAGTGTTTATATAGGTGTATGAGTGCATATAATAGTCCTGTACTGAGTGACTATACGTATGAGTGACTGTACGGGTGAGTAAGTAGATGTGTGTGTGTGTAGACCTAAGAATCAGTGAGTGTGTATATAGTAATTGGTGTTGGAGTGTCTATGGTTTTGACAATGGCAGTCTGTAATTTACAGTGGGTGTATCAAAAGTTATATTAGGGTGTGAGAAGATGCATCAAATTATCACATGGATGATGTCATCAGTGATGTCATCAGTGATGTCATTTGAGATGTCATCAGTGATGTCATCAGTGATGTCACTGACCATGTCATGAGTGATGCAATATGTGACGTCATCAGCAGTGCATTGCGGGGCGCGAGTTATAGTTACCTGAACTAACTATAACGGGGGAATTTCACGGGTTTTGTACGAGTGCAATGTCCAACTAACTATAACTGTCCCTAAAACCTATGGTTTTTTCAGTGAATTTGTAAGGTTTTTAAATGCTAATTTCTAACTATAACGTGCCTGAAACCTATGGTTTTTTCAGTGAATTTCAAAGGTTTTTTAAATGCTAATTCCTAACTATAACATGTCTGAAGCCTATGGTTTTTTTCAGTGAATTTCAAAGGTTTTGTAAATGACAATTTTTAAATGTATTAATTGTTATATTTATTTTTTTGATACTGATTTACTACATTTTTTTAAACTATTTATTTTTAGATATTTTATTTTTTAAAATACATTGTAATTACATTATACATTACATTACAAAATATACTTTCTCAGAATGATTTACTTTAGTTTAAATACTTTGCAAATAGGCAATAGACTTTTAAGTACAGTAGTTACAGTTGTTGCAATGGGCAACACAATTTCAAACACAATGCAACATTGAGCTCAATGTGAATTTCAAGTTAAATGCAATTAGTTACTTTATGGATTACTTTTCTAACCACAGGACTGGATCCTAGATTCAGTCCTGGGACATCTCCTGTAAACAGTTTAGTAAAAGCGTTTTGGTTACAGTAGTGATTTTTAAGGAATATTATTGTATTTTAAAAGTTGACACTTAGAAACTTTTTCACATAGAATCACCAATGTTATCCTATGGGAGGAAATTTACTTAGCAGGTAAGTAGTGTTATCGTTACTTTTTCTTACTCAGTGTTGGATCCTGGATACAGCACTGGTGCATCTCCTGTAAACAGTTGAAAGAATGCGTTTAAGTCATACAGGCGATTTTTAAGGAATATTTGTAGTTTGTGAAAATCGACACTTTGAAACTTTTCTGCTGAAAACCAGACAATGGATTCCTATGGAAGAAAATATAAGTTACTGGTAAGTACGGTTAGAATTACTTTTCAGGGTGAGTGCTGGCCTAAAAGATGCAGCACTGGGTTCTCTCCTGATAACAGGTGAGTAAATCGGAATTTGTAGTTCGGCTGATTTTAGAGGAATATTATAAAGTTCCAAAACTCCACACTTTGAAGAATTTCCAAGTGAAACCAGTCAATGTTAGCCTATGGAAGGAAATTCAAGTTACTGGTAAGTACGGTTAGAATTACTTTTCAGGATCTGTACTGGGCTCAAAGATGCAGCACTGAGGTCTCTCCTGATAACAGGTGAGTAAATCAGAATTCGTAGTTCTGATGATTTTAGAGGAATATTTCTATGTTTCAAAAATCGACACTTTGAAACTTTTTCAGCAAAAAGCAGGCAATGATATCCTATGGAAGGAAATACAAGTTACTGGTAAGTACGGTTAGAATTACTTTTCAGGATCTGTACTGGGCTCAAAGATGCAGCACTGAGGTCTCTCCTGATAACAGGTGAGTAAATCGGAATTCGTAGTTCAGCTGATTTTAGAGGAATATTATAACGTTCCAAAACTCCACACTTAGAAGAATTTCCAAGTGAAACCAGTCAATGTTAGCCTATGGAAGGAAATTCAGGTTACTGGTAAGTACGGTTAGAATTACTTTTCAGGATCAGTACTGGGCTCAAAGATGCAGCACTGAGGTCTCTCCTGATAACAGGTGAGTAAATCGGAATTCGTAGTTCGGCTGATTTTAGAGGAATATTTGCACAATGGTGAAGGGAGGGCGGGGCCTGAGGTGACATCTGTGCAAACGCGCCCCGTGGCGCGTTTTTAGTTGGGGATTAAGTCCCCTTGAATCATGAGGGTCCCTGGGGTCCAACTAGCCCACCCTGTACCTCCAGTATGCGCCAGGGAGCTGCGTTGCAGAGAGGTGTTCAGAGGCCACGCCCCTTTTTGCACCTCTCTGCAACGCAGCTCTGTGGCACTTTCTGGACATACCTGGTGGGCTAGTTGGCTCTCAGGGACCCTCAGGATTGAAGGGGATTTAATTCCCCATCTTAAAACGCGCCACGGGGCCTGTTTGCACACATGTCACCTGAAGCCCGCCCTACCTTCACCACTGTGCAAACGCGCCCCGTGGCGCGTTTTAAGTTGGGGGATTAAGTCCCTTGAATCCTGAGGGTCCCTGGGGTCCAACTAGCCCACCAGGTACCTCCAAAAAGCGCCACAGAGCTGCGTTGCAGAGAGGTGTAAAAAGGGCGTGGCCTCTGTACACCTCTGTGCAACGCAGCCCCCTGGGGCATACTGGAGGTTCCTGGTGGGCTAGTTGGCCCCCAGGGACCCCCAGTATTTAAGGGGGCGTGGCCTCCGGCGCCATGCCTGTATTTAAAAAAAAAAAAACATTTAAGAAGGGGGGCTGTGTGGCCCCCCTTATTTTTCTAATTTTTTGGCCCTGGGGACCCCATCCCCCAGGGCCTGCCCCCTAATATTTTGTTTTAAAAAAAAAAATAAAAAATTGAAAGGCGGCCGCGTGGCCCCCTTCCCCAGGCCTTAATCGGCCCCGGGGACCCCATCCCCCGGGGCATGGCCTTCTTTTTTTTTTTTAATGTTATGGAGGGGGGCTGTGTTGCCCCCCTCCTTAGGCCACTTATGGCCCCGGGGACCCCATCCCCCGAGGCCGGCCCTCTCCTTTCGGGACCGTGGGGTTCCCCAATCCTCCCACGGTCCCGCCAGCTCCCCGCGTCCCTCGGGAGCCGGCATTGCTTTTCCACATGGGGAGCTGCTAAGATGCAGCTCCCCATGTGGAAAAGCAATTGTCTTTGAATTTTGGAAGAGAGAGCAGGTTTCCTGCTCTCTCTTCCAAAATCCAAAGCAGTTTGCAATGGCAGGACGGGAGCCGCGAGGCTCCCGTCCTGTCATAGCAAACTACAGTGTCCCGGGGGTAGGCACCCCGGGACACTGCAGGAGCCGGCCCTGGGGGTGGCGGTCCCCAGGGCCATCAAGGGCTCCAGGAGGGGGCCGCGCGGCCCCCTCCCACATCTGCAAAGCCCCGGGGAGGTGGTGGTCCCCGGGGGTCCAAAACAGACCCCCATTTTAAATTTGTAATTGCCCTAGGGAGGTGGCAGTCCCCGGGGTGTGTGGGGGGGGGGCTGGAGCCCCCCCACACAGGTGATTTAAATTTAAAAAAAGAAGCCCCGGGGGATGGCGGTCCCCGGGGCTGCGGGAGGGCTCAGAGCCCTCCCGCACCATTTATTTTTAAAGCCCCGGGGGGGTGGCGGTCCCCGGGGCTTGGGGGCCCCCACATATTATAAATAACCCCCCCCGCATGCCCCGGGACTTGGCCCACCCGGGGCAATTAACAACGAGCGCGGAGACCGCGCTTCGCTTTTTTTTTCGGCGGGATCCGCGCACCCGCCGTTTTTTGTTTTTAAAAAATGCTTTTTCTGCCCAGGGGTCCTTGTGGGACCCCCTGAGCAGACCTAGAGGTCAGGGTGTTTCTACCCTGCCCCCTTTGTGCGTTTGCTCACTTGTTTCTTTTTTTTTTCTCGGCGGGATCCGCGCACCTAAGCGCATCCCGCCGATTAAAAAAAAATGCTTTTTCTGTTCAGGGGTCTTGCGGGACCCCCTGAGCAGACCTAGAGGTCAGGGTGTTTCTACCCTGCCCTCTTTGCGCTTTGCGCACTTGTTTCTGTCCCTCGGTTCTACCGAGGACAAAATGACTGCCAACACTTCCTGATTTGGAGTGTTGACAGCCAGTAGCATGCAGCTCGTGATCGGAAGGGTACGCGGACCCTACTCGGCCATAGATATATATGTGATTTTATTTGTGATTTTCTCAGAAACTACTGAACGGATTTACACCATTTAAGCAAAAGGCACAACTCTGAACCAAGGGCTACCTCTTTGCCAAATTTGGTGTAATTCCGTTCAGCAAGTCGAGCTGTAGCCGCGATGAAAGGATCCTATGGAAAAATGAATGGGGAAAACGCGTTTTGGGACCCCCTTTTTCTCGGCCCCGCTTGCGAATCAACCCGAGACTTTCAGGCTAGGAGCGGAGCGCCCCAACAAGTTGGAAGCTTTGCGAAGATTCGTCAACCGGCGCAAGAGTTATTTCAAATAGAATGTCGCGGATTTCCTATGGAAAATAGGTCCTAACTATAACTATCTACTGGCGACCGCCAGTAGATAATATATTATCTACTGGCGGTCGCCAGTAGATAGTTATAGTTAGGACCTATTTTCCATAGGAAATCCGCAACATTCTATTTGAAATAACGTTGGCGCCGGTTGACGAATCTTTGCGAAAGTTTCCAACTTGTTGAGCGCTCCGATCCGCTCCTATCCTGAAAATCTCGGGGTGATTCGTCAAGCGGGGCCGAGAAAAGAGGGGACCCAAACGCGTTTTCCCATTCATTTTTCCATAAGAACCTTTAGTCGCAGCTACAGCCCGAACTGCTGAACGGAATTACACCAAATTTGGCAAAGAGGTAGCCCTTGGTTCAGTGTCGTACCTTTTGCTTAAATGGTGTAAATTCGTTCAGTAGTTTGAGAAAATCACAAATAAAATCACATATATATATCTATGGCCGAGTAGGGTCCGCGTACCCTCCCGATCACGAGCTGCATGCTAATTGGCTGTCAACACTCCAAATCAGGAAGTGTTGGCAGCTATTTTGTCCCTCGCTAGAACCGAGGGACAGAAACAAGTGCGCAAAGCGCAAAGGGGGCAGGGTACAAACACCCTGACCCCTAGAGTCTGCTCAGGGTGTCCCACAAGGACCCCTGGGCAGAAAAAGCATTTTTTTTTTTAAATCGGCGGGATGCGTTTAGGGTGCGCGGATCCCGCCGAGAAAAAAGAAACAAGTGCGCAAAACGCACAAAGCGGGCAGGGTAGAAACACCCTGACTTCTAGGTCTGCTCAGGGGTCCCACAAGGACCCCCTGGGCAGAAAAAGCATTTTTAAGAAAAGAAAATCGGCGGGATGCGCTTAGGGTGCGCGAATCCCGCCGAAAAAAAAAATCGAGCGCGGTCTCCCGCGCTCGATGCTATTGCCCCCGGGTGGGCCAAGTCCCGGGGGCATGCGGGGAGTGGGTTTATATTTAATTTTGGGGGCCTTGAAGGCCCCCAAGCCCGGGGACCGCCACCCCCGGGCTTTAAAAATAATGGTGCGGGAGGGCTCTTGGCCCTCCCGCAGCCCCGGGACCGCCACCCCCGGGGCTTCTTTTTTAATTTTTAAAATTACCTGTGTGGGGGCTCGAGCCCCCACACGCCCGGGACCGCCACCTCCCGGGGCACTAAAAATGTCAATATGGGGGTCCATTACGGACTCCCAGAGCCCCGGGGACCACCACCTCCCGGGGCTTTGTCAATGGAGGGAGGGGGCCGCGCGGCCCCCTCCTGGAGCCTGTAATGGCCCTGGGGACCGCCACCCCCAGGGCCGGCTCCTGCAGTGTCCCGGGTGCCTACCCCGGGACACTGTAGTTTGCTATGACAGGACGGGAGCCTCGCGGCTCCCGTCCTGTCATAGCAAACTGCTTTGGATATTAGAGCGAGAGCAGGAAACCTGCTCTCGCTCCAATATCCAAAGCAAATTGCTTTTCCACATGGGGAGCTGCATGTTAGCAGCTCCCATGTGGAAAGCAATGCCGGCTCCCGCAGGAGGCGGGGAGCCGGCAGGGTCCGTGGGGGAGTTGGGGTCCCCCACGGACCCCAAAGGATAGGGCCAGCCCCGGGGATGGGGTCCCCTGGGCAAGTAGTGGCCCGGGAGGGAGGCCACGCGGCCCCCTCCCCAAATATAATTTATAAAAATAAAAGGGCTGCCCCGGGGATGGGGTCCCCGGGGCAAAAGGAGGCCTGAGGAGGGGGCCACGCAGCCCCCTCCATAAAAATTTATTTAAAAGTGTGGCCATGCCCCGGGGATGGGGTCCCCGGGGCCGGATTCGGCCACGGGAGGGGGCCACGCGGCCCCCTTCCCGTTTAATTTTTTTAAATTAAAAAAAGGGGTAAGGCCCTGGGGGATGGGGTCCCCAGGGCCCAAAAATAGGAAAAAGGAAGGGGGCCACACAGCCCCCTTCAAGGAAAAAAAAAACAAAAAACGATCAGGCCGCAGGCCCCGCCCCTTCCTTTACCACTCTGCAAACGCGCCCCTGGCGCGTTTGCAGATGAGGGAACGAATTCCCCTTCAATACTGGGGGTCCCTGAGGGCCAACTAGCCCACCAGGAACCTCCAGTATGCCCAGGGAGCTGCGTTGCAGAGAGGTGTACAGAGGCCACGCCCCTTTTACACCTCTCTGCAACGCAGCTCTGTGGCGCTTTTGGAGGTACATGGTGGGCTACTTGGACTCCAGGGACCCTCAGGATTCAAGGGGACTTAATCCCCCAACTTAAAACGGGGCGCGTTTGCACAGTGGTGAAGGGAGGGGGCGGGGCTTCAGGTGACATGTGTGCAAACAGGCCCCGTGGCGTGTTTTAAGATGGGAATTAAATCCTCTTCAATCCTGAGGGTCCCTGGGGCCAACTAGCCCACCAGGTACCTCCAGTAAGCGCCACGGAGCTGCGTTGCAGAGTGTTGTAAAATGGGCGTGGCCTCTGAACACCTCTCTGCAATGCAGCTCTCTGGCGCATACTGGAGGTACCTGGTGGGCTAGTTGGCCCCTAGGGACCCTCGGGATTGAGGAGGAATTAATTCTCCAACTTAAAACGCGCCACAGGGCGTGTTTGCAGACATGTATCCTCAGGCCCCACCCCCGTTATTCACCATTGTGCAAATATTCCTCTAAAATCAGCCGAACTACGAATTCTGATTTACTCACCTGTTATCAGGAGAGACCTCAGTGCTGCATCTTTGAACTCAGTACTGATCCTGAAAAGTAATTTTAACCGTACTTACCAGTAACTTGAATTTCCTTCCATAGGATATCATTGCCTGCTTTTTGCTGAAAAAGTTTCTAAGTGTCGATTTTTGAAACTTACAAATATTCCTCTAAAATAAGCAGAACTACGAATTCCGATTTACTCACCTGTTGTCAGGAGAGACCTCAGTGCTGCATCTTTGCGCCCAGTACCGATCCTGCAAAGTAATTCTAACCGTACTTACCAGTAACTTGAATTTCCTTCCATAGGCTAACATTGACTGGTTTCACTTGGAGATTCTTCTAAGTGTGGAGTTTTGGAACTTTATAATATTTCTCTAAAATCAGCCGAACTATGAATTCCGATTTACTCACCTGTTATCAGGAGAGAACCCAGTGCTGCATCTTTTAGCCCAGCACTGACCCTGAAAAGTAATTCTAACCGTACTTACCAGTAACTTGAATTTCCTTCCATAGGAATCCATTGTCTGGTTTTCAGCAGAAAAGTGTTTGTGTCGATTTTCACAAACTACAAATATTTCTTAAAAATCGCCTGTGTGACTTAAACGCATTCTTTCAACTGTTTACAGGAGATGCACCAGTGCTGGATCCAGGATCCACCACTGAGTAAGAAAAAGTAACGATAACACTACTTACCTGCTAAGTGAATTTCCTCCCATAGGATAACATTGGTGATTCTATGTGAAAAAGTTTCTGTCAACTTTTAAAATACAATAATATTCCTTAAAAATCACTACTGTAACCAAAACGCTTTTACTCAACTGTTTACAGGAGATGTCCCAGGATTGAATCTAGGATCCAGTCCTGTGGTTAGAAAAGTAATCCATAAAGTAACTAATTGCATTTAACTAGAAATTCACATTGAGCTCAATGTTGCTTTGTTTTTGAAATTGTGTTGCCCATTGCAACAACTGTAACTACTGTACTTAAAAGTCTATTGCCTATTTGCTAAGTATTTAAACTAAAGTAATTCATTCTGAGAAAGTATATTTTGTAATGTAATGTATAATGTAATTACAATGTAATTTAAAAAATAAAATATCTAAAAATAAATAGTTTAAAAAAATGTTGTAAATCAGTATCAAAAAAATAAATATAACAATTAATACATTTAAAAATTGTCATTTACAAAACCTTTGAAATTCACTGAAAAAACCATAGGTTTCAGACACGTTATAGTTGGGAATTAGCATTTAAAAAACCTTTGAAATTCACTGAAAAAACCATAGGTTTCAGACACGTTATAGTTAGGAATTAGCATTTAAAAAACCTTTGAAATTCACTGAAAAAACCATAGGTTTCAGGCACGTTATAGTTCGAAATTAGCATTTAAAAAACCTTAGAAATTCACTGAAAAAACCATAGGTTTTAGGGACAGTTATAGTTAGTTGGACATTTCACTCGTACAAAACCCGTGAAATTCCCCCGTTATAGTTAGTTCAGGTAACTATAACTCGCGCCCCGCGATGCACTGCTGATGACGTCACATATTACATCACTCATGACATGGTCAGTGACATCACTGATGACATCACTGATGACATCTCAAATGACATCACTGATGACATCACTGATGACATCCATAAGATAATTTGATGCATCTTCTCACACCCTAATATAACTTTTGATACACCCACTGTAAATTACAGACTGCCATTGTCAAAACCATAGACACTCCAACACCAATTACTATATACACACTCACTGATTCTTAGGTCTACACACACACATCTACTCACTCACCCGTACAATCACTCATACTTATAGTCACTCAGTACAGGACTATTATATGCACTCATACACCTATATAAACACTCACACACCGCCACTCATCCATAGAGGTACTCACACACCTAGTCAGTCATGCAAAAAATTAAGCACACACCCATTTACTCACCTATACAGTTATACACACACCAGCTCACTTACTCATACAAATACTAGCACATTCTTACGCTCTTATACAATCTCTGATACAAGCACACTCATATCCATACAGTCACTCTCACAATCACACACTCTCGCTTATAGCTATTTATATACTCCAACACACATATATACTGCCTTTCACATATGTAGTTACTCACACATGTACCACTGGGACATACATTCACTCACTAACACACTCTTACACACACTTACCCACCCATACAGTCTATGACAGATGCACTCTTGAAACCATCCACCCAGTGAATCACCCACTCACACATCTATGCACAGAGTCGCACACACCCCACCCACACAAACACTCAGGCACACATACAGATACTCAGACAACCAATCAATAACTCGTATAGACACTCATGTAGCTATTCACAAACCCATGCAGCCACTTACACAGCAACAGACAGACGGATACAGACATTCACCCAGTTTAGTCACTAACCCATGCATTCAGTAAGATACGTTTAATCACTCACTTATAGAGTTAGTCACGCACCTACTAAATCATCCTTTCAGACACTTATACACCCACTCATTCTTCAATACGCCTTTCCCTATATATATTAAACATATTTAAACTTTACAGAAACACAGTCACTGGAATGATGTCATCAGTGATGTCATCAGTGATGTCATTTGAGATGTCATAAGTGATGTCATCAGTGATGTCACTGACCATGTCATGAGTGATGTAATATGTGGCGTCATCAGCAGTGCATTGAGGGGCGCGAGTTATAGTTACCTGAACTAACTATAACGGGGGAATTTCACGGGTTTTGTACGAGTGCAATGTCCAACTAACTATAACTGTCCCTAAAACATATGGTTTTTTCAGTGAATATATCTATATACATATATATATATATATCCTTGTCGGACTTACGATCAAATTTTGTTTTATATCACAAGTGTGGTCGCTTGTGCTTGATGCTAGCAAGGAATCATTGTATATATGGTTTCTATTTAATGTTTCTATTTTTCTTTATGATATATTTTGGTACTGCACTAATAGGTGCGATTCCTTTTTCAATAATATTGTAAAGTATTTTTGGATTGATTTCTCAGTTCTGTTTAGCTATTATGTACACAGAGTATACATGGCTGTGTGCATGTGTGTTAACACATATTTGGTCTTCGATATAAAAAAAAACAAAAGAGAACAGAAAGATGTTTTAATGTGAGATGTGGTTGCTTCTCTTTTCTCGTTTATCTTGGTGCCTCAAGTGTGTCCATGACTCGAAGTCATGTTCAGACTGTCAGACCATGGCACTGAAGGCCATGCGGCCAAGCTTTGTAGATCCTTGCGGTCTGGCAGTAGACATTGGGCAACAAAATTCTGTGCGTTATCGGGCCACTCGGAGTCCTGGTGCGACATATATATAAATATATCTCAAAGAAGAAAAAACGTCCTTGTGGGGACATTAAAGCGGCACTTCACACAGATGTTAAAAATATTTTCTTATTTCTCACACAAATCATTTCATCAACGCGTTTCGGCTGACACAAACAGCCTTGTTCACGATGAAACATGTTTCCTATACAACTCATTTAAAGGGCTCTTTTGCTTCATCAACAGTGACGACAGACAAAACATCTACTAACAGTGAAAAGCCACTATGACAGTTTTCATCAGCACCATCTTTGAATGTGCAAATACCGCAATCATTAAAGGCTCGCATATCACTCTATAAGAGCATTTCACAAAACTTGAACTAAAAAGCGATGTTATAAAAACACTTTAATCAATTGTGACCACTCCTTAATTCATCATTTTTTTTTTTCTTTCTCTATTAGGCATGGATAAAAGTATATATAAAACCTGCACTAGTATCATATGGCAAGTGCCACTGTATTAAATGATAACTTCAGAATTGTCCTATTTCAGGTTACGTCAGCACCATATACAAGTGTGCAAATATCGCAATTATTAGGGCCTCCCATGCCACTTTTTAAAGAAACATTAAACAAAGCTTGAATATTAATCATAGAATTGCCTTAACATTTCAGTGTATCGCAAATACTCCTTAAATCATTATTTTATTAATCCTAATTTAACATGGATTAAAACATTAGGAACCTATATCGTGTGGCAAGTGCCCAATTAAACATGCTTGAAAACACCTTCATAGTAAATGCCTCATTCCACACATTTCAAAGACTAAAGTGCTGTAGTGTCTCGTCATATGGCCCGTGCCCTTAGAATAAATTGCCTTATACTACAAACCTTTCACTGACCTCTAGTACCCCCCAAGTAAACATGGAAGGACTAGGGCTCATTAAAACCAATTCCTGTACTTAGTAGATTCTACCCAAAAGTGACTATGTGCTTCCCTTAAAAAACCTAAAAAAGTTTTGTCTTACATTAAAATGTCTTAGCCTTCTTAGTTCTTTTTCCCTATCCCCCCTCTTTTCTTCTTCGGGGGTTTGTGCAGTGCAACTATACTTCAAATATACTGCGTTGCTTTGGTGACACTTCTCAAAATGTCTAGCTATTGGATAGCTACGATCGTTGTTGGATATTGCACGGATATGTTTTAAAATTCTCTTATGTGCTGGTAAGGTGGTACTCCCAACATAGTTTTTCACAGGGGCATTTAAGGATATATATATATATATATATATATATATATATATATATATATATATATATATATATATATATATATATATATATATATATATATATATATATATATATATATATATATATATATATATATATATATATATATATATCTCCAAATGTACATCTTTGTGGCAAAATTTTATACAACTGGCATAATTGATGAATATCTATAAGAGATTCAAATCTGTTTGGTGTCATTTTAGCTTCTTTACAGTGCATTATGTAATCTTCGAGTGGTCATTTTGTTCAAACAATATTCTTTATACCATGAAGGTATTATTGTTCATCTTTCTTGGTTTACGTATTATACCCTCCAGTTTTTGCGTTGATGTTCATTCATCTTGGTATAATGGGAATGGGTTCTGGGAGTCCTTCTTTTTGGATTTTATCAGGACATTGATATTTCTTTATTGTCGTGAAGAATGCGGATTACATGTCTCTTGTCTGGCACTTGGCCCTTTTGGTCAACGAGTTCTCTTTCCCCTTGGGGGATAGAGGATAATGTCTGATGACTGTCAGATGGTTGTTTAGGGGTTTACCCCCTTTTTCTTCAAGGCCCGATTCTTTCAGGCTTGTAGGGTTGTTTATTATTTATATGTTCTGTGACAGAGATCATGGTTTCTATTAAGAGCCAAGTTCTTGTTCTGCTATTCCTACGTGCATTTGGTTGGTTGTTAGTTATGACCTGCTGGTTCTCTTTGAGAACTTTCGTAGGGTTAGTTCACAGACCCTCCTCCAGGGGGGTACAGCTATGGTATTTAATTCAAAAGTTAAGGAACCTGCGTCTAGATGTCACCATCAGATGTTCAAGTTACTTACCTTTGGTAACGTAATATCTGGTAGAGACACAGTCTAGCCGCAGATTCCTTAATGCCCTGCCCATCCTCCCCACTCTGCGAACGACTTATGAGATAAGGGTTATACCCCTTTTTCTGTACTGGGATTATATACCGGTGATCACGGTCTCAACTAATGTTGGGACTGAACAGACCACTTGGTCTTGCCACATAGGTTTTGTTTAGATGTTGCCATATCCATTTCCAATGGTGAGTGATTGATCGGTGGAGTGGGGGGTGTTTTCTATTTCACACTGGATTAAACACCAGTGATCAGTATTGATTCATTTGGTTCTTTCTTTCAAAGTCTTTGTCTAGTATCATCATACCTTGTATTGGCACTGTCACTATGTCACATAATGGTGTGATTCAACAAACAGCTTGGTGTTGTTTTTATAGGTTTTGTTTTGCTGCTACCATGCCATTCATTACCATTGATGGAGTGTAAGGTTTTTTCCCTTGCATGCTGGTTATTTACCAGGGTGCAGGGTTTTACGTAGCCCTGTGCTTCGTTGATTATTTTGGGGTTTTCTTTAAAATCCATGTCTGGTATTAACATACCATTTGATGTTTCTTCTTTATTAATGTTTCAAAGATCTTTGATCTTTTTGGCACACTGTTTCCACAACCAGTTTCTATAGTGCCTCCACGATCTGAAAGAGACCGTAGTTATAGATTCCTTACCTTAGAATTACCCCAGGCGTCAGACTGGATCCGGAGAAATTTTTTCGTAGCTGTACCCCTGCGCGTCGGTAGGTGGCGTCGGTCGACTCTGCGTCCGTCGTCGGTGTTGTGGTCGCCGGGATGACGTTGCAGTATCTAATTAGACGCCGCCCCTGCGAGCTGACGTCAGTTCTTTTTCCGCACCAGCCAGAGCAGATCCGGAGAGAGCGTGCACCTTAGTCATTTTTTGACTAACCCTTTTTCGACTTTTGTCGACGTCTTTTTCGAGTCTTCGACTCCTGGTGCACGAGGGATGTCCCATCGTCGGACCGGCTTCAAGCCATGTGACTCCTGTCACAAGCTGATGTCGGTCACCGATCCGCACCTCGTGTGCCTTTGGTGCCTGGAGCGCGACCACGATCCGAAGTCGTGCTCTGACTGCCAGGTGCCGGGCCATGAACCTGAAGTCCTTGCGGGAGCGGTCCCGAAAGCTTTTGGAGGCCCTGCAGTCCGCTCCGTGCCGTTCAAGGTCCCGGTCGAGAGTAAGGTCGCGTGACCGGTCGCGGACTCATCACCATTCCTCCACGAAGTCTTCGCACTCCTCCGGTAAGTCGAAGCACAAGAAGAAGGAGAAGAAGCATCGTCGCTCTTCGCCTTCGCCCCGTCCGTCGCAACGCGGGACCCGGAGGATCGTCGCACTCCTGCTCCATCTTTGGAGCCCGCTGGGACGGCTCCGCGCTTCCCTCCGTTTCCCGGAGCCGTAGCGCCCCCCTGCCCAACTTTGTGCTTTTTGGGAAGCGCTCCATAGCATTTTTGGGCAGCTCGACTCCGCAGGCGTGCCTTCGGGCCCTGCTGACTCGGCTGGGAGCCCTGAGCCTTCGATGCCGGCAGCTCCGGCCTCTGCGCCAGAGGGCCCCCATGGATCCATGCCTGGGTCCGGATCGGTGCCGGTCGACCTCACAGTACCTTCCCTGGCGCCGATTCCAGTGATGACGCCCCCAACGCCGGTTGTGCCCCCAACCGGCGTCGACCCAAACCTCAGCCCCGACTTAGACCCGGTGCCGGACGGCGTCATTTGACGTCGGTACCGGCGCCGAAGGGTACTTTTGTACCGCTGTTCATCCCTGCCGTTCCCTATCACCCTGAGTGGCAGCCAGAGGAGGGTGAGGAGGACTAAGAGGGGTCTGTTGACCCTCTAGCTGATCAGCTTGAAGAGCCGGACTGGCGAGAGGAGCTGGGTGACGCCAGTGGTTTGGATACCTCCCCAGACCTTGTGATGCTCCCCCCCCCTACCGTGGCTACGGAGGAGGGAGCTTCCTACGCTGTGGTGTTGCGTAGGGCGGCTGAGGCCTTGGGCCTCGAGCTTCCTACGGTGGCAATCAGGACTAACCTCCTGATAGAGGTGCTTCAGCCGGCAGCTGCCTCTTCGGAACCCCTGCTGCCTTTTAACGAAGCCCTAACCGACATCCTTCTGGGCACTTGGTCCAAGCCCAGCACAGGGGCTCCTGTGGACAGGATGATTGCCTGATGCCACCGCCAGGCCCCGTGCGACCCACTTTTCCTCTCCCAACACCCCACCCCCGAGAGCTTGGTGGTCCAAGCCTCGTCCTCGAAAGGCGCATTCCCTACTGCTCCCCCTGATAGGGAATCTAAGAAGCTGGACCACCTTGGTAAGAAGATGTTTTCTTCCGCTAGCTTAGGGCTGCGGTCGGTGAACACCGCATGCCTCTTGGGCCGTTATACCCATACGGTGTGGGATACGGTTGCGCAAGTGCTGCCACAGTGCCCGGAGAAGGCCCAGGCCATGCTTACCCGCGCAGTTGCTGAGGGTCAAGATGTAGCTAAGTTCACCATCAGGTGTGGGCTGGATACCGCTGACTCTCTGGGCAGAACGGTTTCCACGTCGGTAGCCCTAAGGCGCAACGCCTGGTTGAGGACGTCTGGTTTTTCGGGGGATGTCCAATCTACCCTTTTGGACATGCCCTTTGATGGCCGTCGCCTGTTTGGTGACAAGGGGCACTCAGCGCTCGAGCGCTTCAAGTATTCCAGGGCTACGGCCAGATCCTTGGGCCTCGCAGCCACCTCTCGCCCCCTCAGCCTGCCTTTCGTGGCTACGGAAGAGGTGCCCCACCACGTTCCACCCAATCGAGCCACAGGGCCGCGCAAGCTACCCACCCTATGCGTGGCCGCGGACGTGGCACCCAGCGACGCGGGTCTGGGGGCTAGCGGGCGGGCCAGTCCACCCATACCCCCCCTGCAGCAGCCTCCAAAGCTTCCTAGTCCGACCTTTCAGGGCCACCAGAGGCCAGTGGGCGGCAGGATTTGCTATCACCTCCCCCACTGGCAAAACATTACGTCGGACAGCTGGGTTTTGCAGATAGTCTGAAGGGGCTACTCCCTCTCCTTCGAGACTACCGCTCCCTCCATGCCACCAGCACTCCATTGCATGTCGGAGGATCACTTGGCCCTTCTCCGTCAGGAAGTTGCGGCTCTCTTGGCCAAAGGAGCTATTGAACGGATCCCTGTGCCAGAAGTAGGTCGTGGTTGCTATTCCCACTACTTTCTGGTACCCAAGAAGGACAAAGGCCTGGGTCCTATCTTAGACCTCAGGTCAAGATGCTCACGTTGGCTCAGGTCCTCTCTGCCCTCGATCCCAGGTACTGTATGGTAGCGCTGGACTTGCAGGACGCCTATTTCCACATCCCCGCCCTGCCAGCCCACAGGCTTTACCTACGGTTCACGGTAGGCCACAAGTATTTCCAGTTTACCGTGCTCCCCTTTGGCCTTACCCATGCCCCTTGGGTGTTCACAAAAGTGATGGCAGTGTTCGCTGCTCATCTGTGCAGATCAGGGGTTCCAGTCTTCACCCTATCTCGACGACTGGCTGTTAAAGGCGTCCTTGCCCCAGGCTGTCGTCTCCCACCTCCAGACTATGGCGGACCTCCTGCATTCGCTGGGGCTCACTATCAACGTGCCGAAGTCGCACCTGATTCCCTCTCAGAAGCTCCTTTTCATCGGAGCAGTTCTGGACACAGCGCAGTTTCGGGCCTATCCTCCCGAGCAGCGAGTCTGGGATATTTTGGCTACGATACCGATGTTTCAGCCTCTATCCCGAATTTCGGTGAGACTGACCCTGAAGGCTGCTGGGCCTCATGGCCTCCTGCATCCTGCTGGTGGATCATGCCAGATGGCATATGCGGGCTCTGCAGTGGGACCTGAAGTTCCAGTGGGCGTAGCATCAGGGGAATCTTTCTGATGTCGTCCAGATCTCGGAGGGGACTGCAAGTCAGTTGCAGTGGTGGCTCACGAACCAAGATTGGGTCAGCGGCAGATCCCTCTCCCTTCCTCAACCAGAGTTCACAGTGGTGACGGATGCGTCACTCATGGGATGGGGCGGCCACATGGGAGAGGCGGAGATCAGAGGTCTCTAGTCTCCGGCGGAGTCCGAGCTCCACATCAATTTTCTAAAGCTTCGGGCGATCCGCCTTGCACTGAAGGCATTCCTTCCTTCTGTCAAAGGAAGAGTAGTGCAGGTGCTCACGGGCAACACCACCGCCATGTGGTACTGCAACAAACGGGGTGGGGTCATGGACTTTATGTCAAGAGGCTCTTCGGCTTTGGACATGGCTGGAACCCTGTCGGGTTCCCTGAACGCCAGGGCAGACTAACTCAGCTGCCGGAGCATGATGGATCTCGAATGGCGTCTTCACTCAGAGGTGGTGCAAGGTCTCCTTCAGCAGTGGGGAGAGCCTTGGTTAGATCTATTCGCCTCCGAAGAGAACGCGCAATGTCAGCAGTTCTGCGCGTTGGAGTTTCCAAGGCGGCACTTGCTCGGCGACGCCTTTCATTGCGAGTGGAATTGCGGCCTCCTGTATGCCTTTCCGCCTGTACCACTTCTACCCAGAGTGCTGAAGAAGATCAAGCGCGACCGGGCCCTAGTCATTCTTGTGGCTACAGACTGGGCACGAAGAGTCTGGGACCCCGAGCTCTTGAGCATGGCCATAGATCCTCCGATCAGACTGCCTCTTCGGGAGGATCTTCTGTCGCAGCAGCAGGGGACGGTTCTCCACCTGAACCTGTCCAGCCTCTACCTCCTTGCGTGGAGATTGAGCGGCGACAGTTGACAGCTTTCGACCTTCCTCCCGAAGTCTATAACGTCATCTTGGCAGCCAGGCGTCCCTCCACTAAAACTGAATACGCCTATAGATGGAACAAATTTGTGGCATGGTGCACAGCAAAGGTTATGGATCCCCTTTCTGCCCCTTTTTCTGATGTTCTCCTCTTCATTCTTTCTTTGGCCCAGCAGGGCTCTGCTCTGGGCACCCTTAAAGGCTATCTTTCGGCCATTTCGGCCTTTCTTCGCCTTCCTGATTAGCCCTATTGTTAACAGATTTCTGAAGGGCATTACTCATCTCTTTCCTCCTTCTCCTTTTGTAATGCGCCAGTGGGACTTGAATCTTGTCCTTACTTATCTTATGTGTGCTCCTTTTGAGCCACTACATAATTGTCCTCTGTCTTCTTACTTTAAAGACTGCTTTCCTTCTTACCATCACCTCTGCTCGCAGGGTGAGTGAGCTTTAGGCTCTGTCCTCCAAACCTCCCATTCTTGCTGTCCATCCGGACAAAGTTGTTCTTCGTACTAGGCCGTCTTTTCTGCCCAAAGTGGTTACCTCTTTCCACATAGGTCAGACCATCTCTTTGCCCACCTTCTTCCCGCCCCCGCACACCCCCCAAGGAGGAGGAGAGACTCCACCATCTGGACCCAAAACGTGCGCTGTCCTTCTACCTTGACCGCACTAAAGATTTCCAGGTGGACGATCAACTTTTTGTGGGTTTTGTGAGCGCCAAGATAGGTCGGGCCGTGCACAAACGTGCCATCTCTCGATGGGTTGTCCTATGCATCAAAATATGCTACTCTTTGTCAAAAAAGGAACCTCCAGTAGGTTGACATCTGCCAGGAAACCACGTGGGCATCCCTGCACACGTCCACGAAACATTACTGCCTGTACAGCCAAGTCCGGAGAGACGGCTTTTTCAGCCGTTCTGTTCTCCAGGACTTCCTGGTGTGAACTTAGTTCGCAGACCCACCACCAGGGTTGGCCTTGCTGGGGTATCAATTCTAAGGTAAGGAATCAATAACTACGATCTCTTTCAGATGAACAAGTTACTTACCTTCGGTAACAATGTATCTGTAAGAGACATATGTAGTTATTGATCCCTTACCGCCCCACCCTTTCTCCCCGTTTTGCGAACTGACTTCTAGGGGTAGGGACTTCCTTACAAGGCCCTAGTTATGTGCACTAGTGGTCAGTGTCTTGCATAGCTCTGCGCTTCTGGCGTGGAAAGTCGTGTCAGAACTGACGTCAGCGCGCAGGGGTGGTGTCTAAGTATACACTGCGATGTCATCCTGGCGACGCCGACGACGGACGCGGAGTCGACCAATGCCACCTACTGACGCGCAGGGGTACAGTTACGAACAAATTTCTCCGGATCCAGTCTGACTTCTGGGGGTAATTCTAAGGTAAGGAATCTATAACTACATATGTCTCTTACAGATACATTGTTACCGAAGGTAAGTAACTTGTTCTTCTGGCACGGAAGGTTTCACAGAAGAAACTGACGTCCGCGCGCCAGAGGGGACTTATATGGCTCCACTGACGTCATGACCAGAGTCGACGTCATCACTGAGCCGTATGACACCGTCCCCCGGCGCGCAGAGGTATTGCTGTAAAATTTCCGGATCCAGTCTGATGCCTAGGGAGAATTCAAAAGTTAAGGAATCTGCAGCTAGACTGTGTCTCCACCAGATATTACATTACCAAAGGTAAGTAACTTGAACGTTAGGACCTTGTGTTAAGTACCCCCGTCCTTTGGTATTAGACATTTAAAAAGTGTAATAGTTAGTGAGGCCTTAAAAGTCTGTTTAGATTTTTTTTCCAATTTTCTAGAAAGGTTACAACTTTACTAGAACTGACTTCCAGAGGGGAGATGGTTAAAGAACTTGACCTGACCCCTTATCTGCAGCTTAAGACACAGCAGTTATGGCTCCTCTGTAAAAACTATAACGTCAAAACTGGTTCAGATCCTACCAAGGTCAACCTCCAGGAGCTCTTGGCAGAGTATGATTTAGCCTATGCAACAGGAGACACTGGCAGTCCTGAAGGGCAGGATTTGGGCAATGAGCATGAGGATGATCCTCGTGAGTTAAGTATAGAGAGTGATGTAATGCCTGCACACATCTACATAATAAATGTACATGGAGTGGCTTCCTCTACCAAAGGTAGGTCAGTCAACTCAGGGTCCAGAGAAGGGCTATAGTATGAAGATATTGCTCTTGAGAGACTAGCCAGAAGGGCAGCCATGGAAGCCAAAATCCGGGCTATAGAAAAAGAAAGGGCTGAGATGTGCCTAGCACCCATCAATGGTGGCAGCAAGGTAAATAGGGTGAAAGTGCAATCTTTTGATCCCAAACTCACCAAAGATATTGTCCCTAAGTATGTTGAGGGTGATGACATTACCAAATGGTTTACTGCCTTTGAGAGGGCATGTAAAATGAGGAGGTTACACCAGAGACACTGGGGCTCTCTACTTTGAGTTGTTCTCTGGAAAGTGCAGAGATAGACTTGTGATACTGGATGAGGCAGATGCTTAGTCTTATGACCTCATGAAGGATACCCTGAATGAGGACTTTTGGACTCACCACTGAGGAGTTCAGGATTAAGTTCAGGGAGCCTCACAAAACCTTAAGTCTATCCTGGGTAGATTTTGTTGACTTCTCAGTCACACTAGGTTGCTGGTTGAAAGGAAGTAAGGTGCAAGACTATGAAGGACTTTACAATTTGCTAATGAAAGAGCATCTGTTAAGTAATTGTGCCTCAGAAAAGCTACATCAGTACCTAGTGGATCTAGGGTTAGCTCCCCAAAAGCTGGGGAAGAAGTCTGACCATTGGGTACCAGGGTAACAGCTGGGATCCCAAAAAGGCTTGGTATTTCAACTGTAAGCAGAATGGACACCGAACTGGGGACTCTTACTGTATCAAAAAGGTCTCCACTAGTGCAGCACCTTCAGGGGTTGTGAGTTTCCAGCAGGCACTGACTGCATCTGCCCAGTACGGTGTTCGGTTGACCTCCAGGCCCACCGAGGGAACAGTGCCCCATAAGAAGGTCTTTGAGGCTTCCAGAGGTCAGCCCCAGCTCCGCAACACGTACTGAGCTGCTAGACCCTCCAGGTGCCCCCTGCACCAATACCTGGGGTACCAGAGCCAGTTGCAGGCACAAAGGCTTGTTTGTGTTCATTCAGAACAACACCGCCGCTAAACTTACCTGCACGTCGAGGGACTTCAAGAGAGGCCAGCTCCACACTGAGTGGCCCTGCTGTTTCTTTTCCCTCTTCTGCAGGTACACCAACAACCGTGAGAGCCTCTAACTCACCGAACCGCCGGACAAAACACCACTGCACCCGAGCTTCCCAGCCTGGGCTCAAGTAAGCAGACAGTGTCTCTGTGGTCCTGAGACCCTCAAGAGCCGAGCCCCCCCTTGGGTTCTGACTGGTCCCCCAGTCCCCACTTGCAGCCTTTTTCTTACAGGTACTTTTTCCATTTACTTTAGCTTGCAGCATTCAAGGCTACCTCTGCGTACATCACCTCTGCTCCTGGACACCCCAGGGCAGGTAAACTTGAACTGCTGGTGCTTTTTCGGACCTTGGCCCCTACTTACCTTAAATCCAGACGAACAGTCCTGTAAGTCATCAGTAAGTGTACCTCTGCAGTGAATGTTTCTCCCCTAGGATAAATTTACAACATTTGAGGCTCATGCCTCAAATCTGACAGTTGTGATTTTCTAGGGTTTTCATTGTAAAAATCTATAACGTTTAAAGTACTTAGCTGATTCCGATGATTTTGATTTGTAAAATTATATAAAAAGCTGTTATTTTTCTAAATTGGTCTCAAGTTTCTTCTTGAGTGTGTGTCACATTTATTGACTTTGTGTGTACAGCAAATGCTTAGCACTACCCTCTCATAAGCCTAACCTGCTTGCCCACACTGCCACAAATAGAGCATTTGGTAATATTAATTTAAGCCCTGTAAGCCAATATGGGTTTTCTGGATTTTCTACATAGTATACCTTATTTTGGTGCACTACATAAAAAGCCAGCTTCCTACACCAGGAGAAAAGTTTTTCTAAAAATAGCTCGGCAAAAAGTCAAAAAAGGTCAGTTAAGAATTGACTGGGGTTAGCTCCTCCAGATTTGCGCTGAGTAATATGGAAAGAAAAGAACTGACGTCAGCACTCTGGGGAGGTGTCTATATAGGCACCGCGCACGTCACTTCTGGCGTGGCCGACGCAGAGACAAACGACGCCACCTCCCAGCACACAGGGTACTGCTCAACAATTTTCAGATCCAGTCTGATGCCTGGTGATAATTCTAAGGTAAGGAATCTGTGGCTAGATAGTCTCTACTATATAAGGCGTTACCGAAAGTAAGTAACGTGTTTTTCAGCATTGGTACGTGTTAGACGTGTCATGCTTAGTGTGCTCTTCCCTCAAAGTTTTTGCCTTCACCCATCCTGTTTTCTGGATTTTGTTTTTGTTGACATTAGGACTCTGTGCACTTTACAATTGCCAACCAGCGCTAAAGTGATTGTGCCTATTCCTTAAAACATGGTAAGATAGGCTTACAACTGATTGCTACATTTAATTTACTTGTAAGTCCCTAGTATATGGTACTATATGTACCAGGGCCAGTAAATTAAATGCTACTGGTGGGCCTGCAGCACTCATTGTGCCACCCACTACACTAGCACTTCTGTCTCAAGCTTACCATTGCAGACTGTAGTGCAGTTTTAAACTGTCAATTCAACCTGGCAAAATAAACCTTTTGCCAGACCGAAACCTTCCTTTTTAATACAGGTCATCCACCTCTAGGGTAGGCCATAAAAGCCCATATGACAGGGTGCATTGCATTTAAAAAGTAGGACATGTGTTTTTAAGTTTCACATGTCCTTGTGGTGAAAAACTCCTTGTAAGAAAATGCCTCTTTTTCCATGATCACCCCCAAGTTTTGTACTGATGCTGCTGGTTTTGCGACTCAGAGTGTACTGAGGCCTGCTAATCAGACCTCAGTGCCAGTTTTCTAACTCCTTAGAAATTCACTTGTTGAATTGGCTATCCCCAGTTGGCATAATAAACTGACCTTCCTATAAGTCCCTAGTATATGTTTCCCAGGGTACATAAGACAGAGTATCAACCCAGTGCAGGAAACCACTCAGGCGGGAATAGACAAGGGAGACTAATACCCAAACCAGTTTTCCCGTGAGCTAGTAGCCCACAGGTAGCCACACCTCTAGGATGGGGTACCAAGCTCTTAACATCCAAGAAAGTGTTCAGACATCTTGGCAGTGGGCAGAATAGTGCACTCTGGGTTTACTAGATGCCACACATAGGCGGAAGTCGCAACAGAGCGGAAGGGATCTTGGTAGCCCATTGGCTAGTGACCGCATCATCCCCTCCAGGGCACTCTCTGGGCCCCCTGGCACCCTGAACCTCAGATCACTATGGAACTGGAGGGAGGACCGAAGGAGGACTGCCCTGCTGACCCCTGGACCTGGCAAAGAGAGGCTGCGCCATCTGCTGGACTGCACCTGCCACACCTTGTACTAGCGAAGAGAGGACTGTGCCTGTTGCTCCTGGCTTGAGGAAAAGCCTCTCCCAAGTCCCAGAGCAAAGAAGTGACTACAAGAGTCAGTCGGCTGAACCCCTTGAACCAGTACCAGGGCCATCAAAGCTGTAGAAGCCCAACTCAGCAAATCAGTAGCCCCTTCTGGATAATCACCTCTGACCGCCACTGGACACCCCAAGAGACCGATCCTTGATGGCCAAAAGTTGCACCGGAGTCTGCCGAACCTAGGAGTGTCATCTGAGTCCAGATTGGTCGCCCGGGAGGGACACCTGCTTCCACCAAAGGGTACTGTTGGTCCTGCTGTGAACAGAGATCGGTAGCCCAGCAGCAGCTGGCCTTCTACTGGCTCAAAGAGGACTTTGAGGAACTCCGACCTCTGTGGCCAAAATGGCCCCACCTGACCGTGGACCGAGGAGTAAGCGCAGGACACCCCGTCGACCCTCCCCCCCCCTCCCCCCACAGCACCCAGAGCATCCCCGAGCATCCTTCATCTCCTGCATCGGGACCACCTTGGTAAAGTATGTGGCAGTTGTGATGTTAAGTTCAGAACTGGACTAGAGAACGCTTTGGTAATCCAGTAACTGTCCAAATACTCCTAGTGGCCCCTCTGACCTTCTCCCTGCCAAATTTGGTCACCCTAGTGTAGGCAGAGTGGCCAAACACAACTCTTTCAAGATTTTCCAAACTTTACGGTTACCAGTACTTGTTTGTGGTTGTGACTAATAGAACTGAGATTTATGTTTACTTTAAAAATCTATATCTCCGAAACACTCCGGTGGATTTTGCTCATCTTGATTTCTAAATAAAATTCATAAAAATATACATTTTTATAAATTGGTGTTGAATTTCTTTTGTGTTGTGTGACTTTCTTATTTTGTTGTTTGCTGCTTCTAAATGCTTTAAACTAGTTCCTTGTTTAAGCCATGCTGCTCGAAGCCACAGCTACCCAGGGTTGAGCTAAAGGTTTTGCAAACTAACCTGACTGGACGCAACACAGTTTTGCGAGTGTATTATACGATAAGGTCACACAACCATACAGTATAATACACCCCAATCCTCACACTCCTAAATTAGTTTTTTCACTACTGTAAATCCTGTCTCTCCCATTGGATAATATTGGGTTACCATAAGTGCTAACTTTTGATTATTCGGAGCAGGTTGAACTATCGTGTGGACTCAAATGAATTGTAATTTAAAATGCTCTTTAATGGTAAATGTAGATTTTAAGTCCCAATTCTGAAATTGCCACTTCCAGAGGCCTGCCCTGCTGCTACCAGAGGGCTGCCCTGCTGCTTGAGGCCTGGTTTGATACCCAGAGGACTGCCTTTCTGCTAGAGAACCTGTCATTCAGCTTGAACCCAGGACTGCCGAAATGGGGGCAGTCCAGTATGCCCCCAACATCTCATTCTGGAAAGTTCTTCCCTTCCCCTGCCAAGGCTCCAAGAAGTCTGGTGTGACAAAAGACTGGGGTCAGGTTTCTTTGTGTGTGCTGGACACAAGACCTTTGAAGTATACATGGGGCAGGGGACAGCTCTGCCCCAGCCATCTAGGCATGATGGCCATCCTGCCTACACCCAGTCCCCTTTGTCTCAATGTCTGGCAGGAATGTGCACACCTCAACAGCAGAGCTATTCACATTCAGGTGACCCAGGACACTGTTAGAGGCACAAAAATGGTTAGGGCAGGAAAATGCCAACTTTCTAAAAGTAAAAACAACAATTGATGGACAGAATGCAGAACAATGTCGTACATTCACCCCAGTACAGAGATCTGGGCCTAAATCCATCGTTTTTTTGCACACCATGCCATTCCAGTTTGGACCCAGCCATATGCAAATCAGTCTTGACCCTGCGCCCAATGGGAACAGTCCAGCCCGAACTGCCAGGCCAGGTCCTCCCTGGACTGGAAACAAGCATCCTAGGACCGGTTTCGGGCTTTCAGCCCTCATCAGCCAGGATAGCTTGACTCCAGTGGCATGGAGAGCACGGGACCCACGTCTGGGCAAAAGAACGATGGATTTAACCCAGATCTTTTGACTCGGGGAGAATGTTTGCATTGTCAGCATTCCGTCCATCATTTGTTTGCTGTAACACTTTTCGCCCTAAGTGGGATGGGTATGCCCAGACGTGGGTCCCTTGCTCACTGTGCCACTGGATTCAAGCTAGCCTGGCTGAAGAAGGGTGACATACCCTGAAACCGGTCCCAGGATGCTTGTTTCCGATCCAGGGAGGACCTGGCCTGGCAGTTCGGTCGGGACTGTTCCCATGGGGCACAGGGTCAAGACTGATTTGCATATGGCTGGGTCCAAACTGGGTTGGCGTAGTGGGCAAAAGAACGATGGATTTAACCCAGATCTTTTGACTGGGGGAGAATGTTTGCATTGTCAGCATTCCGTCCATCATTTGTTTGCTGTAACAACTTTCTAAAAGTGGCATTTTCAGAGATGTGACTTAAAATCCAGCTTTACTATTAAAGAGATTTTTAAATTACTATTCATTTGAGTCTTAACATTTCTACCTGCTTCCAATCAAAGGTTAGCACTTTATAAATGTAATAAGGTAACCCAATGGGAGAGGTGGGCTATACTTTAGTGAAAAGGCTATTTTAGGACTACCTGGACGTGTACAACTTACACCCACATGTCCTGCTTTTTTAAATACGATGCACTTGCTCTATGACTTTGATAGCCTCCTCAGGGTTGATATTTATGTATTAAAAAGGAAGGTTTAGGTTTGGCAAAAGGTTTATTTTGCCAGATCGAAGTGGCAGTTTAAAATTGCACTACAGGCTGCAGTGGCAGGCCTGAGACAAGTTTTAATGTGATACTTCAGAAGTTGGCACGAGTGCTGCAAGCCCACTAGTAGCTTTTAATTTACAGGCCCTGGGTACCATGTAGTACCATATTCTAGGGACTTATACGTAAATTAAATGTGACAATCAGGTGTAAGCCAGTTTTACCATGTTTTAGGGAGAGAGCACAAGCACTTTAACACTAGTTTGCAGTGGTAAAGTGCACAGAGTCCTAATGCCAACAAAAACAAATTCAGAAAACAGGAGGATTGAAGGCAAAAAAGTCAGGGAGAAGACCACACCAAGAATGTCAGGGCTAACAGGAGTCATCCTTGATACAGTGCAGTTTCAGGCCTTCCCTCCAACACAAGTTTGAGACATCTGGGCTATGTTCCCAATGTTTCAGTCTCTGTCCTGGGTCTCGGTGAGAGAGCTTCTGAGCCTCTAGGCATCCTGCTTGTCGACTGTGCCTGGTGGCATATGTGTACCCTGCAGTTGAACCTGAATTCTCAGTAGGAGCAGCACCAGGGGAACCTGTACAATTCCATCCGGTTTTCATTGGAGACCAGAAGTGGTGACTCAACTGCAATTGAGAGGAGGCAGACCCCCTCCTCCTTGCCCCACCCACAGCTGATGGTAGTGATGGATGCGTCACTGCAGGGGCGTGGATGTCATCTAGAAGAGTTGGAGAGCAGAGTATTTTGGTTTCCGGCAGAGACTTGTCTCCACATCAACCAGTTGGATTTGCGGGGCATTCACCTGATGCTGAAAACCTTCCTACCGTTCATCAAAGGGAGGCTGGTTCATGCTCTCTTGGACAACACCACCATCCTGGGTCATGTGCCAGGAGGCGCTTTGTCTGCTGAGCTGGCTGGACACCAGGGCATCTGCCATTTTGTGAACCACCTGGCTAGATCTTTGAATGCCTTGGCAGATGAACTCAGCGCCTGGTGGATAACGAATTGCAGAAGAACTCCAAAACGGCACAGGGCATCGTCAAGCAATGGGGGGAAGCCCTGGCTAGATCTTTTCGCCACTGCAAAGAACGTGTAATATCAAACTTTTGCATGTTGAAGTTTCCAAGATTGATCTCTCCCCAAGACTCTTCAAACAGAGTGGCATGCAGGACTCCTGTATGCCTTTCTGCTGCTGCCTCTCCTGCCCCGAGTTCTGAACAAGGTCAGGAACAACCGGGTGCAAGTCATCCTAGTGGCTGTGGTTTGGGCCAGGAGAATGTGGTACCCAGAACTTCTGGGCATGAGCGTCTGTCCTCCATTCAGGCTACCACTACAGGAGGATCTCCTGTTGCAGCAGCAGGGCATGGTCCTGCACCCGAACCTGCACAATCTGTACCTCCATGTGTGGAAATTGAGCTGCGACAGTTGACTTTATTTTTCTTCCCGAAGTTGTGGACGTCATTCTTGCTGCCACGCCCCTCTACAAAGTTTGTCTACGCCTGGTGGTGGGAGAAGTTTGTAGCCCGGTGTGGCACCAGCAACACTGATCTGTTACTGGTCAAATTGTTGGATGTCATGTTGTTCATTTAGTCGCTGCCAAGTATAGATGTGCAGTGGGCACCATTATACGTTATTTATTTTTAATTTTCATAGGCAGACAAAATGAACCATAATATCAAGATATAGGCACTCCAAATCAATATACGGAAAGCCTATCTAATGGCTGCAGACAAGGTTAATATAAGCTTACACATATCCAACATCATATAATAGCCCTCCTAATGAACATTTCTGTGTGATAAAGTCATCTATTAGTCTAAGACTATACAAGAGTAATGTCCAAGGCGGCACTAGCTCGGCGATGCTTTTTGTCTCGAGTGGAACTCAGGCCTCCTGTCCGCCTTTCCGCCAATGCCACTCCTGTCCAGAGTGCTCAAGAAAATCAGGAGCGACTGGGCCCAAGTCATTCTTGTGGCTCCGGACTGTGCACGGAGAGTCTGGTATCCCAACCTTCTCCAACTGAGCATCGATCCTCCTATCAGTCTGCCCCTTCAGGAGGATCTTCTGTCACAGCAGCAGGTGAGAGTCCTCCACCCGAACCTCTCAACTCTACTCCTTCTTGCGTGGAGATTGAGTGGCGGCAGTTGACAGCATTCAACCTTCCTCCTGAAGTCTGTGATGAGATTCTGGCAGCCAGGGGTCCCTCTACCAAGACAGTGTACGCCTGCCGATGGCAGACGTTTGTCAAATATTGTACAGAAAAGTCTATTGCTTCCCTCTCTCAAGTCCTTCTCTTTATTTTGACCCTTGCCCGGCAGGGCTCTGCTTTGGGCACTCTAAAGAGGTAAAAAAAAAAAACAATACAAGACACTAGGTAGAGGGTCTAAGGGAAAAGTTTAAAGACCTGCGCAGATAAATTCCCCACAAACAACAATATATCAAACAAAAAATCTGCGGGTCTGTCGAGCTTAGAACCGCTCTCAGGCACAATCAGGACAAGACTATGATTCCTACTTGGACATAGGAGGAGTCCTTTTAAAAGGACGGAATCCCATCACCCACCGAGGTGGCATGCTTCATCATCTGGGATCTCCTCTTGGTTGCAATCCCTAGTGCAACCAAGGGCTACAACCCCCTCACTGTGAGGGAGGAGCTCAGGGATGTTTTACTGATCAATTGATTGGATCTCCTAAAATCTGCTTGATGCGAAGCGTAAAGAGTATTACGGATGATGGTTGTAGTGCAAAAAATGGTGATGTGAAAAGTGATCTTAAAATTGGCTACCAAGAGAAAAAAGAGTTTATTAGTTAACTCTTGGTGGCAAGGTTAAAAAACAGTGCAAGTGCAGTTTAGGAAATAATGACTGCACTGGTCCGAAAAGCAGGTCTACATGTTTCAGCCATTGTGATCAAGTTCTGATCGTGGCCTTCCTCAGGACCTAGAAAGTAATTGCTACTGCAAAAAAAGTGATACCCCTGACAGTGATGTGGTTGAAATAGATACAACCTACGAAAACCTCTAACTTGTATGGGAAGACCTCACAAGAGTGTTGATGTCACCTGCGGGAGAAAAACACAGTGACTTAGAATCATGAACAGTGGAAAAAGTTATAAACAAAGCTTGTACTGTGTGGTGTGCGCCACGTCTGGGTCACTGCCCAAAGTGTAGTACCTTAGCGTGTACAAAATACTTTGAGTATATTATAAGTTGTCAAAAAAATTGTATGCTTACCCATAGATGTATGGGTGAACACCTCACCTCACTTGACAACAGCTCAGGACGTGAGGCACCGCTCTGTTGAAAAGGAAAACTATAATTACAGGTACCACAAGCATTCTGTAAGATAGCCTGCCATTTAAATTTTTTGTCAAATCTAACATATCATGCGTAACAATCTCTTAGATTCAGACCAAATCATGTAAGCCGTGGTAAGCATCATATTCAAGTTCCTACTAAGGGGGATAGTCTCTGCTCATAGCGCTTCTCAAGACAGTTAGAACAGGAATAATTCTAAGAAGCGAAAATAGTATGGCACCAAAGCATGTTCATAGTATTAGAATAGTTAAAACCCTGGAAAGTAGGAGTAACAAGTGCCAGTAGTCCAGTAGTGCTTGACCTAGACTTAGCTGGTACTCGAAGGAGCCATTGAGATAACAACTAATTCGAAACAACTCGCCATATCTAGACATTCAAGAGAGGTCTTTCGGTAGCCGCACAAGTAAAAGGAATTACGCATACTTGTGCCGGGGGCATAGGTAGACAAACAGCTCCTGTACTATTTTTGCTTCTTAGAATTATTCCTGTTCTAGCTGTCTTGAGAAGCGCTGTGAGCAGAGACTATCCCCCTTAGTAGGAACTTGAATATGATGCTTACCACAGCTTACATGATTTGGTCTGAATCTAAGAGTTTGTTACGCATGATATGTTAGATTTGACAAAAAATTTAAATGGCAGGCTATCTTACAGAATGCTTGCGGTACCTGTAATTATAGTTTTCCTTTTCAACAGAGCGGTGCCTCACGTCCTGAGCTGTTGCCAGGTGAGGTGAGGTGTTCACCCATACATCTATGGGTAAGCATACAATTTTTTTGACAACTTAGAATATACTCATAAAGTATTTTGTACACGCTAAGGTACTACACGTTGGGCAGTTACCCAGACGTGGCGCACACCACACAGTACAAGCTTTGTTTATAACTTTTTCCACTGTTCATGATTCTAAGTCACTGTGTTTTTCTCCCGCAGGTGACATCAACACTTTTGTGAGGTCTTCCCATACAAGTTACAGGTTTTCGTTGGTTGTATCTATTTCAACCACATCACTGTCACGTGTATCACTTTTTTTGCAGTAGCAATTACTATCTAGGTCCTGAGGAAGGCCACAATCAGAACTTGATCACAATGGCTAAAACATGTAGACCTGCTTTTCGGACCAGTGCAGTCATTATTTCCTAAACTGCACTTGCACTGTTTTTTAACCTTGACACCAAGAGTTAACTAATAAACTCTTTTTTCTCTTGGTAGCCAATTTTAAGATCACTTTTCACATCACCATTTTTTGCACTGCAACCATCATCCGTAATACTCTTTACGCTTCGCATCAAGCGGATTTTAGGAGATCCAATCAATTGATCAGTAAAACATTTCTGAGTTCCTCCCTCAAAGTGAGGGGGTTGTAGCCCTTGGTTGCCCTAGGGATTGCAACCAAGAGGAGATCCCAGATGATGAAGCAAGCCACCTCGGTGGGTGATGGGATTCCGTCCTTTTAAAAGGACTCCTCCTATGTCCAAGTAGGAATCATAGTCTTGGACTGATTGCACTCTAAAGAGGTACCTTTCGGCCTTGTGTGCCTTTTTGAGGCCGCCAGACCAACCCTCTTTATATAAATCCCCTATTGTAAACATATTTCTTAAGGAGCTTGTACGTATGTTCCCACCTGCCCCATTCATCATGCCTCAGTGGGACCTTAATTTGGTTCTCACTTTCCTGATATGCGCTCTTTTCTAACCTCTGCACAACTGCCCCCTCCGGCGCTTTCCATCAAGACAGCCTTTTTAGTGGCAGTAACTTCTGCTGGGAGGGTGAGCGAATTGCAGGCTATGTCATCTAAGACTCCTTACCTGACTACTTTCCCTGATAAGTTGGTTCTTTGCACTAGGGCCTCTTTCTTACCGAAAGTGGTAACACCATTTCACGTGGGGCAATCAGTCACCTTGCCCACTTTCTTTGCTCCTCCGCACCCCTCTAAAGAGGTTGAGAGACTTCACTGTCTGGACCCAAAAAGAGCGTTGTCGTTCTACCTTGACTTCACTAAAGAGTTCCGGGTGGACGACCAACTCTTCGTGGGGTACGTTAGATAAAAGAAAGGTTGTGCGGTGCAGAAGAGGACTATCTCGCGATGGGTCGTCCTCTTCATCAAAATTTGCTAAGCTCTGGCCAAGAAACATATTCCTCAAGGCTTAAGAGCTCATTCCACCAGAGCTAAGACTTGGACCAGTCAGTGTTTCAGTCCCTGACATTTGTCAGGCAGCAACGTGGGCATCACTGAACACGTTCACCAAGCACTACTGCCTGGACCGTCAATTCCACAGGGACAGCCTTTTTGGCACCTCTGTCCCGCAGGACTTCCTGGTCTAATCTGATCTGCAGTCCCTCCTCTGAGTATGGTATTGCTTGGGTATCTATTCTAAGGTAAGGAAGCTGCAGGTAGATGTCTCTTATCAGATGGACAAGTTACTTACCTTTGGTAACGCCTTATCTGGTAGAGACATAATCTAGCCGCAGATTCCTTACCGACCCACTCATCCTCTCCGTACTGCGGACAGGTTTTTAGGGTCAGGGCTGATCCCTTTCAGGGTCCTAGTTGTTCTAAACACACCACTGTCAGTGCACTTCATGGCTCTGCGCGCCTACCGTGAAAATTTGTGAAAAGTAACTGATGTCACCATGCCGAGGTAGCGCCTATATAGGTAACACGGAAGTCACTTCCAGCGCTGACAACATCACGCGGAGCTGACTAACGCCACCTACCGGTGTGTAAGGGTATTGCTCGAGCAACAGTCTTCCAGATCCAGCCTGGGATATTCTAAGGTTAGGAATCTGCAGCTAGATTATGTCTCTACCAGATAAGGCGTTACCGAAGTTAAGTAACTTGTCCGTTAGGTATAATATACACTGGAAAGAGCTTTACCAAATGTAAGTAATTTGTTAATTACTAGAACAGTTAGTATGTAACTGAATAGTGGACATTGTATGCCAAACACTGTACAACTGAGTTGTCCAGAATACATGCACTAATAAGGTTGTGAAAGGTCCCATGAATCAACTGTTTTAAATTTAATTTGTTTTACTTTGCCTCAGACACAGATTACATCAGTGCGTCAGAGCTATCCAAGGTTGAGCAGATGTTGTCTCATCTAAGTGAGCAGTCCAAGCAGGCGGCTGCCTCCATCCTGGTAAGTTTTCTGTCTTGCACAAGATACTTATAACTTCTTAACATCAGATTGAGTCAGAGTAACTCTTCAAGAGTTGCCTCAGTGCAGAAACCTACTTGCCCACAAAAAGCTCCACTGACACCAACACCTCTTTCCAGTGACAACAGATTAAGGCAGTACACCTCCCACCCCTTCTCAGCATTCTACATGCCTGCTATATTCAGGACCAGTTCTAGGATTTGTTGGGCCCTGGGCAGGAAAAAATAGGAGACTCCTCTAATTTGCATTTGGCGTAACATCACAGGAAGTGACATCATGGTTAGTGACATCCATTGACCATTAATTCTCTGGTATCATTGAAGCAATTTTGGAAGAAGCTACTTAACTAATGTGTACATCAGTAAAACAACTAAAAATATAAATAATAACCCTAAACAATAAGTACAAATATATTTTAAAGCTCCTTTAAATGGAAGTACATTATCTTTGTCAAACTGAGCCGTGTTCCTAGGTCTCTCCAAAATTGATATTACTCCAATGTTCACTAAAGAGCTAATCTGCAGGCCTTCAAGTGAATCTGAAACACCCCCTTTACACCAGTTAGGTCCAAAGATAAGGCATTTGGTTTTCAGCAGTCACGGGGGATCAGTACAAAGCAATGCATTCTGGATTGGGTGAGCAATCTGCAAGTGCTGCAGCAAAGAACAGAAAGCACAGATGGAAAAAGCTAAGAGGAGGAGCCTACACGGATATCATGCTCAGGTAGGGTGGCTGACATATGGACAAGTAGAAGAACCGAAGGCTGGACCACACCCACAGACTGAGAAACTAAACAAAGGAAATATTCTCATGCTCCATTTTTAGGTCGAGTCTGGGCAGCGCATGCGCTGCTCTGCGAAGGCATGCTGTATTCAGGTAGGGAATGAAGCTCTGCACGTATTTTTCTGTTAGTTTGTGTCATTGTCCACTATGAACTGTGGCTGTTTATTGGACAATAGGCTTTTTAGTACTTCCTTGCCTCATTTTGTAACCTCCCATGACGACACCCCCTGTTACATGTGTTGTTACTTAGTAGGCTTTAATTACAGCTTCCAAGCAATACACTCTCTTCTAACGCTTTTTAAAAAAAATGTATAGCACAGGCATTCATTTGCGAGAGTTTAAGCTATTGACATTGTAAATGACACTGCCTTTTATTTATCTGTTTTAAAAAAAAAAAAACATAAATAAAAGGCATTGTCATTTACAATGCCAATAGCTCAAACTCTCATAAATGCGAGACCTAGTGCATTGCAAAGGCTTGTTAGGAGCTGCAAAGAGCTGAACTAACTGGAAGTTATAAAGAAGAGATGGTTAAAAAGGCAATAGACTCTGTGCAGCTTAGACTTATAAGAAAAGGAAATCCAGCAATAGGTTGGGGAGATGGTACATGACTTGCAAAATAAAGTTACAGAAAATCCAGAGATTTGCATTTTTTTAGAAAAAGTTTAACATTTTAAGTCGCATCTCCCTAATATCTGAAGAGATAGTTGCCAAATTGCAAAGGATCATGTCGCTCGACTCCCGTTTAGCCAAAGATGTAATAACGAAATTCCACCTGCCCTCAGGTAAATCCATTGGCTCTTGGTAAAGCAATAATTGAACTCTAGATCTTTGCAAGGCCCTCTTCATCATTCACACGTCTCAAATCAAGTTCCAGGCTACCTAACCAAAAGCCTTTAGTCCTTCCAACCTTCAATGCAAGATCAGCCACACTGAACTTACTGGATACCTACTCTCATAGGCTCAATGATTGGCAGATTGTTATATGCATTGATAAACCCTATGGAATTCCCTTCACACTCCTCAGCCACCCCCGCCTCAGCCTGCTTCTATTGAACACTTCCCCCATTGTTCCCTCATCTCCCACAGGAGGCCAGTCCTAACTGTTCTCCTCAAAAGCAGCAATTACCCTAGGCCTCACTGCCACTCCCTGAGGTTTGGGATTGCGGTGGGTGGAGGCGCACATCATGTTGTGTTTGCCTAGGCCGGCCCAGTGTCATTCTGCACATGACAATGATCCAGCTGACTGAGAGTGAACAGATTCACTGTGCACACCAACCCTAAGGTTGCAGCAGTCTTTTGGATTGTGCACCAACGGCCTAGCCAGCCTATGCAGAGGGAGCAGTTTACCTATAGCAGTGAAATAAAAAAGTCAAACCTTCTGGCCTCGGCCATACTCCTGTTGGTCAACTGTGGGTACTTCACCATACCTGTACAAGCTAGGCCCCATATCCTGATTCTCACAGCACTGAAGTTTTACAGATTGCCTTTTTTCCGTAATCACTTCACAGGACACTTTGTGCAAGCAGACACAACGGAAAGCGTTTGTTGGGGTTGGGTGACTATTAGTCAAATAATGCATTTTTTGATGTTTCATTATAAAACTATCTCCTCTTAATCTGAACCTTTTTAAAAGAAGTAACTAGGCTGGCTGGATAAGGTGTTTTTTGGGTAAATTAATGTAACATAGAGTTTTGAAGTCCAATACTTTTACAACCTCCTGGAGTATGTCTTGACTGCTCGCTATTGCCATCTTTGGAGAGACACGTTTCCAAAATGAGTATCTCTTATCCAAATGAAATTAAATAGTCCTATACTCTAAAACACCAATCGTAAGTAACACAGTCCATCACGGATGGTGCCAATTAACCAGCTACTGTCCCAGACCCAAAGTAAAGATCTCAAAATATACGTCTGCATTTTCCCCATTTCATAAAAATATTTGGGGCGCTTAAAACAGCCTCAATACAGGTAGCAAGTGCTGTAAACAACACCTCGATATGACCCCTAACCAGAGGGCAATTCACTGGAGTGGGCAAACACCACCACCAAATGTGGTCCAGTGATATATTTTGGCCATGAAGGTAGGAGACTTTACATATAATCCTGGATTTACCACAACATTCTGGAAATAAAAACCGTGTTACAAATAGAGGCAGGGCCGACAACATGGTGACATTTCTCTGGAAAAGGTAGCCTCTTGGCATTGACATCAAAATCACTGCAACGCCAGGAGTCATGCTTTGTAATCTCAGCCTTTCCAGTTGACCAAATTGTGTGCTCTTTGGTAACACTTTTTGAACTTGTTGTAATGGCGTCTTGTAAATAGGTAGTAAAACCAGAAACTGGACTGATACTACCTTAGGAGTTGGGGAGAGGTTCAAAAGTGCCCAGTCACAAAGTCTATTCACAAAATTGTATTCGGGTGGTAAAGTTATAGCATTTGAAGCAAGCAATACTTCATTGCAGTCTCAGTTTTCCTACTTTACCAACATATTTGATCTTGAGCAAATTATCCTTTCACTGTGCCTTGATCCCCTAATCTAACGCAAAGTGTGCACCTTTTTAATCAGGCCTAATGAAAAAAACTACAAAGACATATTTCCAGGATATGTCCCCTGCAAGGTTTTCATTCACACATTCTGTCTTTAAATGAAGATGCCCACATTCAATATTAGCATCTCTAAAGGCGACCGCATCCCTGAAGATGCATTGTACTGTACACTCCTCACGCCCAACCTCGCAGTAAACAAAAGATAGCTGACATCAGAAGCTCTTTTATAGCCCATAGAGTAGTAAACTTCTGACAATGGTCACCCAGCCATGGTCCTCAATGTCTTCCTAATGAGGCTTTCGTATACTGGTCCTAAGAACAGGAAAGTGCAGGACATTTGGGTCCTGCATCAGCTCAGCGCAGGCAACACTTACCAAAAACTGAGACATACTGCAGTACACTGGATGGCTGACCCTCAACATTTTGAACAGGTGCAGCCCTGAGACTGGGATTGCAGTGTATGTTGTGCATGCATTCAAAGGCTTTTTGAAGTGGTTGCACCTATGTACCTGTCTAGTTCACGGTTACTTAGGCTGTGACTGTGCTCCTCCAAACACCAATGACCTAATCGGTCCCAGCTACTTCAGAAATCAACACAAACAAAAGGCATCAGAGTGACAGCAGTAAGACGTTCAGAATGCTAATGTAGTGAGAAAGGTGTCAGAACTTTCATATTTACTCAAGCATTCACTCATTCATTCTTATCAGTGACGTAAGCACCTGCTCCAGAGATTTGTCTGTAACCTGATTGTCTGTCCTGGGAAGGGAAGATTGCACTTAATGTCTTCTATGAGAGAGGGAAGTTTGCTTTACTACTGTTACGCTGTACCTGTTCTCTGAGAAAGCATAGTTTGCACTGCTGATGCGTAAACTGTACCTTTCCTGCAATGGGGAAAGCTTCCACTGTTTGCACTAAAGGTGTACCTGTTATATGAAACGGGGTGTTGCCACTACTGTTGCACCATCTAATGGACACACAAAGGATATGTTATATTCACTTGTATAACATGTCTTATGAACTAGGGACTGCTTCAAAATATTTGATGTGAGATACCTGTAATCCTGAGGAAGGCGCATGACACCATAGGGACAATACTCGGGTATCGAAACATGTTGACGGAAAAAATAGCAGTCTGTTGCTCAGCCATCCTGTTCTTGTGGTAGGGAAATGCCAATTAAAACATTTTTATTTCTCCGACACACAGTTTTAATATAGTTCTGACAGCTTAACAAAGGGAGAACATAATTGTTGACATAAGCAACATAACCTCACCCAAACTAGGAAACCCATAACCAGGAGACTATAATTAGGGTGACCAGATTATCAAAACAAAAAACAGGGACAGTTCATAGACATAGAAGTAGGACTACAGTTTGCATTAACCGTCGACATAAAAGTAGGACAATTTGACAGCTGTCATAGACATAGAAAAAGGACTACAATGACAGCCGCCTCCACAGACACAGATGAAGAATTGCAGACGACAAATCAGATGTGTGACACTGACAGCGATTGATTTTTAAGCTAACAGCATGTGCATTATAGGATTTTGGGGTTTTCCTTTAACAATGCCAAGAACGGCCACCAAACTAGTAACTTGCAAAAATGACTAGGACCAAAGACAAGACTGCTCCGGGTGGGAAGATTCCTGCTGCATCTTTGTCCCTGTGCTTCAAGTTATGCAACTCTGTGGCTGTGCATCCTCCAATTCACCAAGGACTCAGACTGCATCCAAGCCAGAAGTAATCTCCCTTGAAGTGAAGGAGTCACTTCCCTGCATCCGCAGACACCGCTATGATGACGACCGGTTTGCTGATCCTGTTGTCCCACGAACATCGTCCGGCTCTGCAACACAGGTGGTGGTTTATTAGTTTTCCAGAGGCCTGACCAGTCTTCCCTGCAAGTTGGGTGAGTGTAATCCCTCTCCAGCCAACATGAACCGCCTCCCTGTGCACTGTCTGTTTGCCGTTGCCAAGACTTTTTGGCTCTCTTCATGACAGATCTTCACGCTCCAAGAAGCCCCAGCCTCCAGCATTGCACAGCTCCAAGAACGAAGTCCTGCCTGCATCCTCTGCATTGTGGGCCTTCATCTCCTGTGTGCTGTTGAGGCTTCTCTGCAACTCCCTGTGCCTGCTGCCAGAGGGTACTTGAGGGGGCTCCATCGATTCCTGCTGTCTCTCCTGTGTGCTGAGGGCTGGCCCTGACTTACCCTAGCTGGGTTAGTCTCTCAGACCTTGCTGGTCTGCAACACAGTATCTTCAACCAAAATCCATTGTTTGCGTTTGCAAAGGCTTGTTGGTGGTCCTGCCGGCCACTGTCCTTCTGCACTCGTCGACCGGCGTGGGACAGCTCGTGGAAGGCTCCTGTGCTCCTGCATTGTCGCCTTGGCTCCACAGCGGCTACTTCAACCTCACTGTGCTACAGGAAGAACCAAAGAGAAGGGCTGGTATTGTGCTCCTGTGCCTCCTGGTCACCTCCGTGAGGTGGTTGGGACTCTGTCCCCTCTGCTTTCAGGTTCTTCTCATCTGGATTCCACATCCTGGTTCCGCCGGCCTGGTCCACGAGACTCTGTAGCGGCTTATCTTTCATGAACCTCCATTGTTGTCTACGGGTGGCTCCAGCACCACTTCATCCCTATACACCTGGGCTCCCTGGTGTAGGTATCCTAGTTCCTGGAGTATCAACGGGTGGGGTGGCTCTCCAACCTTCCTTGATCCAAGTGGTTCCTTCGGGGTCGTTTGGGAAGGATCCTAGAACTGTAAAAACCCAACCGTGACTTACCCTGTGTTATCATATGGACGTTTGACCCGGTTTAACCACTCTGCACCCGGGCGCCTTGGAGTCCCTGGCTACTCACCTTGGGTGGTTCCGTGCTTCCCATAGGGTCCTCCATCTTTGGGTACTAGTCCCGTTTTGGTACTTACCTCACATTCTACTATTTTAGTATATGGTTGGGCCCCTGGTTGGGCCCTATGTGTTTTCCTATGCTAATTACCTATTTCTAAAGTAATTCTGGTGTGTGTTTGATATCTCTGGGTAGGAGATATACCAAGTTAGTGTCTAGTGTGTGCTAATAAATAAGTATTTTATACTCGCCTGGTGTGGTTCTTTCTTGTGTGAAAAGCTTACTGACTGACTATAGTGATACATGCATCTGCTTTACACCCTCCTGAATAAGCCTTAGCTGCGCTCCACAGCTACCCCTTGAGAGCTCTGTTTTTCAGAGACCTAAACACTATCACTAAGGGTTGCCTGCACAGTACCTCACCATAGGTGGACACTGTATACTGAGCCAGCCTCCTACATGTAGAAGCATCTCCCACCCTGGGGACAGAAGAACCGCTCCCTGAGGTACGCCAGGAAAACCTGGTAACTTTGTCAGCCTCCCAGGGTAACATCTATTCCAGTTCCATACGTAGAGACAATGGATATATAATGAAAGTATTGAGTTGGAATGTTGCATGTTTACAATCTAAAATGTTCATCCCGATTGTTAATCCCTAATACGCTGATATGATATCATTATGCTGGAGGAAACTTGGGCCTCTGACCCAATTGTGCTCGATGGGTACTCATGTTTTAATACACCTTCTATTCCACCCAGCTCGGGCATGCTTCAGGGGGGTTAACCACCTGGATAAACCTCCCCTTGGGAAGTAATGCTGAAGTGATAGATACTGTAGGAAGTAACTTTCAGGCTGTGATTTACAAGGGGAGTCCTACGTTTTATTTTGTCAATTTTTAGAACAGTGACTTCTTAAACAGTCCTAACCGTAGGTTCCCTGAACTGTTCTGCTTTATTGAGTCCCTTATGGGGTCAGTAACGGGTGAAGGGAACCCAGTTTACTTGTGTTTAGCAGGGGACTTAATGCTAAATTGGATTGCCCTGTGCAAGGTAATCCTATGTTGTTCTCTGGGGGGCTTGACCAGAGGGGTAAAGAATTGGAGGCCTTCCTACCATCCCTGGACTTGCATAATGCACTTGAGGTGGCGAGAGTGGGAAAAGCTGGCTTGCCAATGTTTAGTGGTAGGAAATGTCTCTCCATTATTGATTACATCTTTGTTTCCAATGGTTTATCTGATTGGTTGGTGTCAGGGGCAGTTATCTGAACAGAATTTGGGGATCACAACCCCATTGTAATTGGCTTGCTTATGGCATCGAGAGAGGTCCCTAAAAGTCAACCATAACTTTGTAAACTGCAGGTATCGACAGACAACCTAAAAGTGTGCTGGAAACTTTCAAATCTGACACAAACGCTGGCTGAAATGATTGAGAGGAATTTAGCTTTAATCTTGGGCTGTCGATCTGACGATGATTGCAGTGGGAATGTGAACATAGTAATCTTATTTGTGGCCCTTTGCTCAAATATTAAAATCCATCTTTCAAAGCCAGTAAAAACACTAATTGACGATCATGAAACCCCTAGATGGTTCGATCAAGAGTGCTCGGCTTCCAATCGAGCCCGCCGGAAGGCCCTAACTGCTTGTCCCAGGGACCCCACAGAGGTAACCAGTTTGCGCAAAAGATATAAAGCTGCAGCTAAAAAGAGAAAGGTGAAGATGATTACTCAGCAGTGGGACAGCCTAGCGCACCCAGCTATGACTAAGAACAGTTAGCCCTTTTGGAAATCTGTCTCAGCCCTGAGGGTCAGCTAACAGACAGGGGACGCCAATTGGTTGCCACATCAGTAGTGAGGCATGGGAGGAACACTTTTCGGCAATTTATTCCGGCCTTGTGTGTAAACAAGTGGGTCGAACCCTATAATGGCCGTGTGCCTACACGAAGTGTCTATTGCAATACAGCAAAGTGCAGGGAGAAAGGCACCTGGCCCAGATAGCATACCCATCGACCTGATAAAATGCAATGATAGTCTATGGGCTCCTCTGTTGACCAATATTTACAACAATGTAAATTGTGTATCTTTACCTGACTCGTTTGCATCGTCCACAATTATACCCATTTTAAAAAAAAAGGGCCATTGATCTTCACCCAGTTGTTATTGCTCTATCTCTCTCATAGATATTCCAGCTAACATCTTTGGGAGGGTTTTATATATCTGAAAGAGACACGTTAGTGATAGATTCCTTACCTTAGAATATCCCCTGGCGTCAGGCTGGATCCGGAAAGTTTTGCGTAGCAGTACCCTTGCGCGTCGGTAGGCGGCGTCGTGCGGCTCCGCGTCCGTCGTCGGCGTCGTGATCGCCGGGATGACGTCGCGGGCAGTACTTAGGCGCCGCCCCTGCGCGCTGACGTCAGTTCTTCTTTTTCCGCGCCAGCAAGCGCAGATCCGGGAAGAGCAGTGCCCTGGTCAATTTTTGACCATACTTTTTGGTGATTTTTTCACTGGTTTTTCCAACTTTACGGTGTCGTAGGGATGCCCGGCTTCAAGCGATGCGGCGCCTGTGCGCGGATGATGTCCGTCACCGACCCGCATTGGGAGTGTCTCTTCTGCCTCGGCCGAGGCCACGACACCGAGTCTTGTCCCGAATGCCAGGCCCTCAACCCGAAAGCTTTGCGAGAGCGGTCTCGAAAGCTCCTCGAGGCCCGGCATTCGGCTCCGCGGAAGCCCCGGTCGCGTGAGAGGTCCAGGGGTCGCTCGCGGAGTGCACACCGGTCGTCGACTTCTTCGTCCGGTAAGTCTAAGCACAAGAAGTCCAAGAAGCATCGTCGCTCTCGGACTTCGCCTCGCCGGTCTCGCGACTCGGCTGAGGCCCCTCCCGGCACCGTCCCCGCCCCGCGGCCCCGGACTTGCCTGTGGAGTCGCCCCCGTCATACCCGCCCTTCCCGGGTTCGGGGGCGGATCCGGCCAAGGTACAGGAGTTCCTGTCGGCCATGGCCCGCCTCTTCGGGCCTTCAGGCCCCTCCGGTGCGCCTTCGGGCCCCGCGGGCCCTGATGGGGTTGCTCCGGCGTCGCCGGCGGCTCCGGCCCCGGCGTCGCCCGAGCCTCCAGCCTCGATCCCGGCTCCGGCTTCGGCCCCGGCCTCGATCCCGGCTCCACAACCCCCATCGACGCCGGTCGGCCTCACGACACCTCCGCCGGCGCCGATGTCTCCGGTGCCGTTCTCGACGCCGCCCTGGGCTCCGGGCGGCGTCGTCCCCAGTTCCTTCCGGCTCCGGACATGGACCCGGAGCGACGTCGCTCGACGCCGGCTCCGGCGCCGATGGGACCTTGGGTCCCAAATGTCCCTCCTCCTCCTTATTTTGAACCAGAGGAGGACCAGGAGGACTGGGAGGGGTCTGATGACCCTCTGACACGCAACTGTCAGTATGATGAGGACTGGACAGAGAGTCTAGGGGAGGCCAGTGGTCTGGATACTTCTCCTGACACTGGCATGCTGTCTCCTCCCGTGGCTACGGAGGAGGGGGCCAATTTTGGTACGGTGTTGCGTAGGGCTGCTGGGGCCTTACGTCTCCAGCTCCCTACTTTGACGGTCAAGACTAACATCTTGACAGAGGTGCTTCAGCCGGCAGCCTCCTCTGCGGAGACTGTGCTGCCGTTTAACGACGCCCTCACTGACGTTCTTTTGGGCGCCTGGTCCAAGCCCAACACAGGGGCTCCTGTGGATCGGAACGTGTCACGACGCCATCGCCCCGCTCCGGGCGACCCCCTGTTTCTTTCTGTCCACCCCACTCCTGAGAGCTTGGTTGTCCAAGCCTCCGCTTCCCAAACCGCCTTCCCTACCGCTCCTCCGGATAGGGAATCCAAACGCCTGGATCAGTTTGGGAAGAAAGGTTTTTCTTCCTCCAGTGCTGGCTTGCGGTCCGTTAACACCGCTTGTCTTTTGGGCCGATATACCCACTCCCTGTGGGATTCGGTGGCGGATGTTTTGCCCCAGTGCCCTGAGGAGGTCCAGGCACTGCTTTCCCGCGCCATTGCGGAAGGGAGGGATGCGGCCAAATACACTATCCGTTGTGGCCTTGACACCGCCGACTCGCTGGGCAGGTCGATTGCAACGACGGTGGCGCTCCGGCGCCACGCCTGGCTGAGAACCACTGGTTTTTCAGGGGATGTCCAGAATACTCTCATGGACATGCCCTTTGATGGAGTCGGTCTTTTTGGGTCCAAAGCAGACCATGCGCTGGAGCGCTTTAAGGACTCACGGGCTACTGCAAAGTCCCTGGGCCTTTCTGCTACACGCCCTCCGCTGCCTTCTGCTTTTCGCCCCTATCGTGGCCACGGTAGGGGCGCCCCTTCACGTCAGCAGCCCAGCCACCGGCCCGCGCAGCAGGCGTCTTCGCGTGGCCGAGGACGTGGATTCCGCCGTGGCGGATCGGGCAACCAGCGTGCGGGTCAGGCCACCACCTCCAACCCGTCCGCGGCCTCCAAGCCCTCCTAGTCCCTCCTTTCAGGTGCACGGCACGCCAGTAGGGGGCAGGGTCCGCCATCACCTTCCCCACTGGCGCACCATCACCTCGGACAGGTGGGTCTTGGACATTGTCCGAAGGGGCTACTCCCTCCCCTTCGAGACCACCCCCCAGCCATGCCACCTCAATTCCACCGCATGTCAGGGGATCACTTGGTGCTTCTACGGAAGGAAGTCACGGCCCTCTTGACCAAGAGGGCCATCGAGCATGTTCCGACCCCAGAAGTAGGGCGTGGTTGCTACTCCCACTACTTTCTGGTGCCCAAAAAGGACAAGGAGGACATGCGTCCTATCTTGGACCTCCGGAACGTCAATCGCTTCCTCCGGAAGGAGAAGTTCAAGATGCTCACCCTAGCTCAGGTCTTGACTGCCCTCGACCCTGGAGACTGGTTGGTAGCGTTGGACTTGCAGGACGCGTATTTCCACATCCCCGTCCTGCCGGCCCACCGGCGTTACCTTCGGTTCACGGTAGGCCCCGAGCATTTTCAGTTCACCGTGCTCCCCTTTGGCCTTACCAGTGCCCCTCGGGTGTTCACGAAAGTGATGGCGGTGGTCGCAGCTCATCTGCGCCGGGCAGGGGTTTCAGTCTTCCCCTACCTCGACGACTGGCTGCTGAAGGCGGGCTCGTCCCAGGCAGTCGTCTCCCACCTCCAGACTACGGCCGAACTCCTGCACTCGCTGGGGTTCTCCATCAATGTGCCGAAGTCGCATCTAATTCCTTCTCCACAGCTCCTTTTCATCGGAGCAGTTCTGGACACGGCGCAGTTTCGGGCCTTTCCTCCCGAACGGCGAGTCCGGGATATTCAGGCTATGATTCCGATCTTTCGGCCTTTATCCTGGGTTTCGGTACGGATGACCCTGAGGCTGCTGGGCCTCATGGCCTCCTGCATCCTGCTGGTCAATCATGCCAGATGGCATATGCGGGCTCTGCAGTGGGACCTGAAGTTCCAGTGGGCGCAGCACCAGGGCAACCTGTCCGATCACGTCCAGATCTCGGAGGGGACTGCAAAACAGTTGCAGTGGTGGCTCTCGAACCGGCAATGGGTCATGGGCAGATCCCTCTCCCTTCCCCAGCCAGAGCATACAGTTGTGACGGACGCGTCCCTTCTGGGATGGGGCGGTCACATGGGAGAGGCGGAGATCAGAGGCCTCTGGTCTCCGGCGGAGTCCCGGCTCCATATCAACCTTCTGGAGCTCCGGGCGATCCGGCTTGCACTCAAGGCATTCCTTCCCTCTGTCAAAGGGAAGGTAGTGCAGGTGTTCACAGACAACACCACCGCCATGTGGTACTGCAACAAACAGGGCGGGGTGGGGTCTTGGACCCTTTGTCAGGAGGCTCTGCGCCTCTGGACATGGCTGGAACATCAGGGCATGTTCCTGATGGTTCAACACCTGGCAGGTTCTCTGAACGCCAGGGCGGACGAACCTCAGCCGCAGGTGCATGATGGATCACGAATGGCGTCTTCACTCGGAAGTGGCGCAAGGACTCTTTCTACAGTGGGGAGAGCCTTGGTTAGATCTATTCGCCACCGAAGAGAACGCGCAATGTCATCAGTTCTGCGCGTTGGAATTTCCAAGGCGGCACTCGCTCGGCGACGCTTTTCGTCGCGAGTGGAGTTGCGGTCTGTTGTACGCCTTTCCGCCTATACCACTTCTACCCAGAGTGTTGAAGAAGATTCGGCACGACCGGGCCCAAGTCATTCTTGTGGCTCCGGACTGGGCTCGAAGAGTTTGGTATCCCGAGCTACTCAATATGAGCATAGATCCCCCGATCCGTCTGCCTCTTCGGGAGGATCTTCTGTCGCAGCAGCAGGGGACGGTCCTCCACCCGAACCTGTCCAGTCTACACCTGCTTGCGTGGAGATTGAGCGGCGGCAGTTGATTCCTTTCGACTTGCCTCCCGAAGTTTGTGATGTGATTCTGGCAGCCAGGCGTCCCTCCACTAAGGTGGTATACGCCTGCAGGTGGAACAAATTTGTGGCATGGTGCACAGCGAAGGCTGTGGATCCCCTTTCTGCCCCTCTTTCTGAGGTCCTTCTGTTCCTTCTCTCTCTGGCCCAACAGGGTTCTGCCCTGGGTACCATCAAGGGTTATCTTTGTGCTATCTCGGCCTTCCTCAGGCTCCCTGATCAGCCCTCCCTTTTCAAGTCCCCTGTTGTTAACAGGTTCTTAAAAGGCATTACTCACCTCTTCCCTCCTGTTCCGTTTGTAATGCCTCAGTGGGACTTGAACTTGGTTCTTACCTTTTTAATGTGCGCTCCCTTTGAGCCTCTGCATAACTGTCCTCTTCGTCTTCTGACTCTGAAGACAGCCTTTCTGGTGGCCATCACCTCCGCTCGGCGGGTGAGTGAGCTCCAGGCTCTATCTTGCAAACCTCCCTTTCTGTCTGTTCATCCAGACAAGGTTGTTCTTCGGACGCGTCCGTCCTTCTTGCCAAAGGTGGTTACTGCTTTCCACATTGGGCAGACCATCACTTTGCCCACCTTCTTTCCGCCTCCGCATCCTTCCAGAGAGGAAGAGAGGCTCCACCGTCTGGACCCAAAACGTGCGCTCTCTTTCTATATTGACCGCACAAAACACTTCCGGGTGGATGACCAGCTCTTTGTTGGCTACGTGGGCGCCAAAAAGGTCGGGCGGTGCACAAGAGGACCATCTCCCGCTGGGTTACCTTGTGCATCAAGACCTGCTATTCTTTGGCTAAGAAGGAGCCTCCTGTTGGGCTGCGTGCCCATTCCACCAGGGCAACGGCTGCTACCACGGCCTTGGGCCGCGGTGTTCCGCTGCCGGTTATCTGTCAGGCAGCTACGTGGGCCTCGCTGCACACGTTTACAAAGCATTACTGCCTTGACAGTCAGGTCCGGAGGGACGGCTTCTTTGGCCGTTCTGTCCTCCAGGACTTCCTTGTCTGATCTTTGTTCGCAGACCCACCACCGGGGTTGGTATTGCTGGGGTATCTATTCTAAGGTAAGGAATCTATCACTAACGTGTCTCTTTCAGATGCACAAGTTACTAACTTGTGTAACGATATATCTGTAAGAGACAGTAGTTAGTGATAGATTCCCTACCGCCCACCCATCCTCCCCGTTCTGCGAACTGATTTCTAGGGTTAAGGACATCCCTTTCAGGGCCCTAGTATTTTTCAGACACCTGTGTCAGCTTCTTGCATGGCTCTGCGTTCCTGGCGCGGAAAGTCGTGTACAGAACTGACGTCAGCGCGCAGGGGCGGCGCCTAAGTACTGCCCGCGACGTCATCCCGGCGATCACGACGCCGACGACGGACGCGGAGCCGCACGACGCCGCCTACCGACGCGCAAGGGTACTGCTACGCAAAACTTTCCGGATCCAGCCTGACGCCTGGGGATATTCTAAGGTAAGGAATCTATCACTAACTACTGTCTCTTACAGATATATCGTTACACAAGTTAGTAACTTGTGCAACAAGATCATTGAGTGGGTGGATTGTAACAAGATTTTGAACCCATGCCAGTATGGTTTTCGTAAACATATTGGAACACAGGAGCAGTGCCTAAACCTTTGTTTAATATTGGGTAAATACACTGTAGCGAAGCGCACCCCTATGTATTTAGCATATCTAATGGTGGGGCAGTACAACACAAATAAGGGGGGAGGCCTCATTGATGTTTGCAGGAGGCTGGCTCAGTATATAGTGTACACCTATGGTGAGGCACTGTGCACGGAGTCCAGGCAACCCTTATTGATAGTGTTTAGGTCCCTGAAAACCAAAGCTCTGAAGGTGTAGGTACGGAGAGCAGCTAAGGCTTATCCAGAAGAGTGTAAAGCAATTTCATGTACCACTTTAGTCGGTCAGTAAGATTTCACACAAGAAAGAACCACACCAGGTGAGTAGAAAAATACTGTATATTTATCTGATAGAGACTTTTAGCTGCAGATTCCTTACCTTTAAATTTCCCAGGCGTCAGGCTGGATCCGGAAACTTTTGCTGAGCAATACCCCTTGCGCGCGACGTCAGGTGGCTCCATTTGGCTCTGCGTGTCGTCGATGACGTCGGTAGCGTCAGTTATGACCTTGCGGTGCCTACATAGGCGCCACCCAGGCGCGCAGACGTCAGTTCTTTCCGCGCCAGTTAAGTGTTGATCCGTGAAAGCTACCCCTCTGCCGCTTTTTGGCAGGATTTTTTTTTTTTTTCCTCCTCCTCATATGACCTCCATAGCTATGGCAACCTCTCGGCCTGACCCACCTCTGTTGCTGATAGCTTGGTGGAATACATTCTCAGCCAGTATATTTTTTCTCTCTCCCGGGAACCACCCGAAATACTCAACTTGAGCTGACCCAGAGGTTTTAATCATTGGAGGCAAACCATAGCCAAACCATAGCCTTAATGTATCCCAGACTGATCACTATGTACATTATCTAATAGATTCCAAAATAACCCAGTATCCGGTCTCTCTCTGTGGGTATTTACCCTCTGGTCTAATGCTCTAAAATATCTAACAGAATTCCACCAGGCGCTCCATGAGGGGGGTGTCTCCTGACGCCACAGCTTACATATCTCTCTCCTAGCCAGAAGTATCAAATAGAATACTAACTTCTGTTGGGTCCCGTTTAAACTGTGCGCACCCATAACTTTAGAAGCTACACCAAAAAGAATTAAAGTTGGGCTTACCTCCACAGCGGAACCCAGCACCCAGGCAATAGTCTTACCCACTCTTCCCCAAAATTCCTGCAGCTTGGGGCAGGAGGCAAATATGTGGATGTCGTCTGCATTCAGAGAACCACACCTGAGGCATCTCGCTTCTCCACCGCCTTTTATTCTTGAGATTTTGAGGGGGACCAATATAACCTGTGTATTGTAAAAAATGATTCTTCCTGAGTGCAGCAGATTTTACTAACGGGTAAAGAGTATCTATAGATACTTGCCATATGTCATCCAGCTCCTCGCTCGGCAAGTAATTTTCCCAGACTCGGTTTGGCTTCTTCATCTTGCTGTCTACTGCGGTGAGGAGGTAGTTGTACCATAACGCCACTTCTTTTTTCCTCGGTGCGGGGTTTTGTAGATCCCTTTCCATTGAATCATTAATCGAAGAAGGCCAGCTTTGAGCCCTACACCATGACAAGATCTGATAGAATTTAAATCTCGAAAGAACACCTCCGGTGATATTATTCCAGTATTCCCAGGGATGACATTAATTTCCCGAAATAATGTCTTTCCAGTACGTAACTCCGATCTCGACCAAGGGACGGGCTAAAGCATCTAATAAACACTCCGGAGTTCCGGGGAGTCCCACACCGGGGCCCAGTCACTGTAAAAGGGAAGTCCCAAGCAACCTCGACAAACCGACCATAACTTAGCCGCCGCACGCAGAGACTTCAGGCGTACTTTCTTGAAGAATTTAGGAGACCCAAATTTATACATGAACCCGGATTCCACTATGCCAGTTAACATAGCTTTGAACATATTCCCGATTAATGAATCGTCCGGGGTTTGCAATAGCATCCTACAGTTTTTCAGTTGGTAAGCCCATGAATATAACTGTAAGTCCGGCAGGCCCATACCTCCACTCTGCAGTTTGCGCCTTAATTTCTTCCAGGACAACCGGATTCCTTTGCTTGCCCAGATAAAGGAGGAGATCTTACCCTGGATTTTAAGCAGGTCTACCTTTGCAAATTCTAACGGGATGGTGTTAAATAAGTAGGTATATTTTGGGAGTATACACATTTTAACAAGATTGACTCTTCCAAAATGAGAAAGCGGTATACTCTGCCACCTTTTCAGTAGGACATCCACCTCTTTGGAAACCCTATCTAAGTTGGTTTTTGGAATATTATCGGGGTTTTGAGTAATTATAACTCCAAGATATCTAAGCTGTCTTGCGAAAGTGTTCCCATGATCAGGAATATTCCAGGCCATGATCTCGGTTTTGTCTTCATTGATCTCATAACCTGAGAGTTTCCCAAAGGACTGAGCTTCAGCCAGGAGCTCTGGGAGAGTGACATTAACATTTGAGGAGAATAAGACCAGGTCGTCCGCATATAGGGCTACTTCCTTTTGAACCCATTCACTACGAGAGGCACTATCTTCATATTCTGCCGTAGGCTCTGGGCAAAAGGTTCAATATATAAATCGAAAAGGATAGGGGCTAGTGGACAGCCCTGCCTAGTTCCACGACCAATTCTAACCGTGGGGGAAAGACTACCATTTACTAGGATCTGAGCTGTGGGCGTCTTATATATATTTTTGAGAACTTCTCTAAACTCCTCGCCAAACCCAAAAACCTTCAGAGTCCTATCCAGAAAACCCCAGTTCACACGGTCGAAGGCTTTGGCAGCATCAACAGTAATGATAGAAAGAGGTAAACCCTGTGAAACTGCCAAGTCCGTCGCCCCTATTGCGGAGTATACTAATTCCGACATCTGTCTGCCTGGGAGGAAGCCCTTCTGATCTTGGTGTATGATTGAACCTACTATCTTAGACAGCCGATTATTTAAAATTCCCGCAAAAACCTTATAATCGACATTTAACAGCGAAATAGGCCGATATGATTGGCACTGCATTGGGTCCTTCCCAGGTTTTAATATCAGTGATATAACCGCCCCACTCCAAGAAACTGGCATAGGTGGGAACATGGCGGCCAGCTAGCAGCAGGTCGCGAGTCGGCCGTTCTCCCGTCCGCTAACTCATATACCGGAGCCGATGCCGCTTGCAAATTCTAAAACTGGAACTAACTGCGACCTAATGGAGGACAATCTTTTTATTGAAATTTGCCGGGTTTAGGCCGGATTACCCTTTTGTTTCTTTTTTTTTCCTACCGTTTTCTCCTCCCTCTCTGACGGGTGATTGCCGGCGTCCGGAGGAGCTGCTTCGCCTTGCCTCGGGCTCCACTCTCGATTCTTGCGATCAGCTGACCGGGTTCCGACTTTGCCTGCTGGAGCCTTCCGGGATCTGGCAAGGTGCTTGAGGGCTGTTCCTGGCGTTGGCTCGGTGTCTGCTTCGAGTGAGAGCATCGGGGTCAGATCCGGGTCTGGCTTGAGTCGTGGTGCACGGGCGAGGTAGGACTGCCGGTCGGGGGGACTGGAGGAGTTGTCTTTCGTTTGATTTGTCTGTCTCCCCTCCAGCCGAATGTGCGGTGGGACCGTGGCCTCATTACCAAGGGCATTTCCAAGGGCAGTGGGAGTACTGGCTGAATGTAGACATGTGCAGAAATTTGAATACTCACAGCACCCCGGTCATATGTTGGTCTGTCCTAGTGGATTCTCTCTTAAATTAGTCGCCCCTGCTACTGAAGACTGTAGTCTCCCCCCAAACTACAGCCCATTTCATTGCCCCGATTTCTGCTCTAACGTCAAAGTAAAAATTGTCCCGGGCCTAACTAGAGTTTGGGGGAACTCGATCATCTATAGGGGTAAACTAGATACCGCAGTTAGTTTAGGGAATGACTCTTTCCACCATCTCATGGAGGGAGAAAACCCGCATTTAGGACAGCTACTCGATCAGCCTGTAGGAGTTATAGGGCAGTCACGGAAAAACTCACATGAGGGGACACTGCCAGGGTTAAGCTCTATTGATTTGCCATCTGCCGGGTCTACTTTTGAGTCTACGCAGGGTAGGAGATATAAATTAAGATCAAGAAACCTCCTGGGGAAAGAGCTTCTTTCACAACCCTCCATACAGTCTTCACAACTAACACAGCGGATACAGCCCCCCCAGTCTTCTGAGTCTTCAATAAATAGCCATAAGAAACCCTTAAACAAACCAGTGAAAACAACCCCCGTGAAAGGTAGAAAGAGAGATAAAAATCAAGCCCTCCTAAAGATAACGCCCTCGCTTAAGTCTTATTTTACGGCTAAATTACAGACTAAGAGAGAATACGATAAACAGGTCATGGCAGAGGGAGGTAAACCTTTGGCCTCAAGCTCTGCTGTCCTCCTATCAAACAGATTTTCTGTATTAAGCGAGAAGGCTTCTGAGACTTGTGGGACCGGGGGAGGTAATCATGTACTGGAAGAAGAGACAGGGGGTGCTCTTCTAGATGGAACAATATCGAGCCCTGAGGGGGCAGAGCAGAGTCCAGCTACATTACAAGGAATGCTAAAACAGTGATCGGCAGAGATTGGTGCTCGTTTCTCCACCTCAGAGGCCAATCAGAGGAAGATTCAAGAGACCTGCACTAGTTTAGAGGAAAATTTAACAGCATTAACACATCGGATGGAGGTACTGGAAAACAAAGTGGGAGATTTGGGTTTGGAGGTAAAGGATAACTTACAGGAAATGAAGAGGCTTAAGGAGAGAGAGCGAGACCTTGCTGAGAGACTGGAGAGACTTGAAAACACCTCAAGAAGGAATAATATAAGGATACTAGACTTAAAAGAAGGAATGGAAGGCGATAATTTAAAAGCCTACATCATTGACATTCTGATGAAAGCATTCCCCCAGTTTGCCTCACTATCAGTTTGGGAAACGGAAATTCAGCGGGTTCACAGAGATCCCTTCAAGTTGAATCCCGCACGAAAGAAACCAAGAAAGATTCTAGTATTTATTCAGTCCTACTCTCTGAAAGAACAACTCCTGGGGGCTGCTCTTAAACTTAAATCCATACAGGCTGGGGATGCTTCTTTCAGAATTCGTTCTGATATATCTAGGGTAACAGAGGATAGGAGATGGGAACTAGGGAAGCGAATGGATGCCTTAAGAGAACAGGGTGCGCAGGTGCAGTTGAAGTTCCCGGCCTTTTTGAAGGTCCTTTGGGCCAATAAGATGCATAATTTTAGGTTCCCGGAGGAAGTAGATAATTTTTTGGCACAAATTAAAACCAGTTCGTAGTTTGCAGGTACTGATAAGAGATTAAGAGAGCTCGGCCCTGTGGGTTTAGTTCTTCTTTACTTTTAGGACGGGAGAACTCCGTCTCATAAGGCAATAGATATTGCCAATGGTTAGAATGGGAGGGTTTCCAGGGGAGGGCAGGAGGGGTCTAGGGAGGGTTGGGTGGGGTGGTGGGGTTTTGCACGATTTTTGGTGGGGAGCATTGGGAAAAAATAAAAAAAATAGTGTAATAACTTACTCATGTGACATAATAGCCTCCGGTAGCCAGAATAATGAGTGGGATCAGGCCAAAGATGGTGGGTAGTCTTCAGCATGGAACAAAACAGACTTTGGGGCTCTTAACTTGGAATGTTAATGGCCTGAGAGTTAGAAGAAGACGGCGTTTAGTCCTTCAGTATTTAAAAAGTTCCTCAGCTAGTATCATTATGATACAGGAAACCCATCTTATGCTAGCGGAGTGTAAAGCGTTGTTTGGAAGACTACGATGGGTGGATAAGATTATAGCCTCAGATCAGTTATGTTGCTCAAAAGGGGCTGCTATTATTCTTAAATCTAACGCAGGGATAGACCTTATCAAATCACAAATAGATGATAGAGGTCGTTGGGTTATTGCTGAGATTAAAATATTGGGCTGTGAATACACCATAGTCTCCTTCTATGGCCCTAATGAGGATGACGTGGGGCCTTTGAACAACCTTTGCCTTGCGCTGGCAGATTTTGAATCACCTTTGATAATGGGAGGAGATTTTAATGTACTTTTGGATAATAATTTAGATAGATCTTCCCCTCGGGTGCAGATTTCCGCACCTCGTGTCAAAGCCTATCTTGTGGCTACTCTTAAGAATTTAAATCTGAGTGATGTGTGGCGGGAAATAAATGGCCAGTACAGGGAATATTCCTTTTTTAGTAAAAAGAACTCACACTACTCTAGGCTCGACTATATATTTCTGGACCATTCTGAAATTGATAGTCAGTCTAATTGAATATTTGCCTATCCTTATCTCTGACCATGGCGCTGTAGCCCTTATTTTAGACCTCCCCCAAGAGCTTCCCTTGAGGAGGTGGACCCTAAATAGGAGATTTTTATTGCAGTCATCTACACCAGGTCTCTTGAAGCTTGCAACAGTGGGTTTCTTAAAAGATAATGTGGGATCAACACCTCTGAACAATGTCTGGGACTCCTTTAAGGCCTGGCTGAGGGGAATACTAAAGGGTGCAATATCAGGCTGGAATAAGGCAGAGAGGAAAGGTCTGGAGGATTTAGAAGCCCAAATAAAACATACTGAGGGAGTCTTAAAGTTTAGGACCCCCCACGGGATAGAATATGAAAATTTGGCGAAGAGGCTGGAAGAGCTGCAGTTACAATTTAGACTTAAGTCTGAAGAGATCTTGCTCCAAAAATGGGAAGTCAGTAAGATGAGAGAATTCGAACAGGGGGAGAACTGTGGAAAAATATTAGCCAGGAAGGCTAGAATGGATAGGGCTATCAATTATATAAGGAAGATCAGAATAAATACACAAGTAATTGAGGTTAAAGATAAAATAGAGCAGGCTTTTGCGCAGTACTTCCAAGAGCTTTATCATGAGGAAGAAGTTGCTCCAGAGCAAGATATCGACAGATGGCTTATAGATAAACAATTGCCGAAACTAACCGAAGTCAATCAAGAATATCTTAAGGCTGAAATAACAGGGAGTGAGATACTGACAGTGCTAGACAGAGCTAAGAATGGTAAAGCTCCAGGTCCCGACTCAATCACGATTGAGGTTTACTCCGTATTGAGGGAAGAGGTTGTCCCTGTCTGGTTGGTGTTATTTAATGATATCCTAGCAGGAAAATCTCCTATTTTGGCAGGATTTTTCTCGACTTTTGTAGATATTTTTGACGATTTTGTGTGCGAGGGATTTCTGATGGATACTTCTGCCTGTGGATTCCTCACCTTATGAACACCCCTTGCGCCAGCAATCTCGCGGAAATTCTTTTCCTAGCTCTCCCACGTCGACGAGGACGTCACAATAGCACGGCTCCGCTCGCGACTCCGTATGACGTCATCGGAGCCATAAGAAGACCTCGTCAGCGTGCTGACGTCAGTTCCCTTTTTTCCGCGCCGTCGACGCGTAACGGTTTTCCAAGGACTCTCCATCTTCAACTTTGTTTCCTCGCTGCGAAGATATGGCTACTTCTAGGAAATCCGGGTTTAAGCCTTGCAGAGAGTGCGGAGGCCATATGTCGATCACGGATCCTCACGAAGACGGTCTGTGGTGCCTTTCATCCGACCACGACGTCGAGGAGTGCCGTTCATGCAGGAAAATGAACCCGAAGGCGCCTAAAGAGCGTGAAGCAAAGCTCTTTATGGCCAAAGCCAAGAAAGAAAAAAGAGGGAGAAAGCGGTCTTCGTCACACACGTCGAAGAAGCATAAGAAATCTAAGAAGTCCCGGCGCCATTCATCGAAGTAGAGGGCTTCGAGGTCGACTCCTCCACCTGAGCGACTCCGGAGAAAGGACTTTGTCTCTCCTTCACCTTCTCCGGGTGCGGAGTCGCGGCATTCTCCAGCTCGGATGTCACCGGCGTCGAAGGGCTCTTTGGCGTCAAGAGGATCACCGGCGCCCTGTAAGACTCCGACGCCGGAGGAGATGTCTCCTATTCCTTTGGCTTCACCAGTGCGGGCGCCGTCTCCACCGGCTCCGCAGGATCCGAATCCACCGCAGGAGGTCCCCGGGCAAGGAGGTACGGGTTCTTATCCTCCTTTTCCTTTGCCTGGTGCGGACCCATCGCAGTTCCTCAATGCGATGTACGGGATGTTCTCAAGGGCTAGTTTCCCATTGGGTGTGCCTTCAGGTCCCTTGGCCTACAATTTGGGTGTTCCACACCAGTATGCCCAGGCCCGCTTTATGCCCTTTATGCCATCCGCTCCGGCTTGGCACTTCCCGACGCCGAGGTCGTCCACTCCGGCACCTCGAGCTCCGTCGGATGGGGAGTCGGCGTCGTCTCGGATTCGAGCGGCGTCGAACGTTGTTCCAGAGGGCCTTCCTCTCGCTCCGTTACCTCCTTCTCCGGCGCCGCGTTCGGCGCCGTCGACTCCGTTTTTGGCTCCGCCGACGCCGGATCCGACGTCTGTGCCTAAGCAGCATTCCCGGAGGGAGATTCAAAGGCTGCTAGAAGAGGAGGAGTATAGGCACGAGCAAGATCAGGAGGAAGGTGAAATAGTGGAGTCACTTGATGACTTTGAGGGTCTGCAAGAGGCCAGTGGCTTGGACACTTCACCAGAATATGACCTTTCGTCACCAAAGGCTGGTCTACCATTGGAAAATTTGCCCTACCATGTGGTTGTGAGGAAGGCAGCTGATCTGCTGGGTCTGCAGCTTCCAACATCTGAAATAAAGGCTAACATCTTAACAGAGGTCCTTAATCCGTCTTCAGTGGTCTCAGAGCCACTTTTACCATTCATAGACGCATTAACTGAGCCAATTTTGGAAGTGTGGCAGAAGCCCTTGTCTGCGCCTGCTGTCTCTAGGTCGATTGCAAGAAGATATAGGCCGGCCCCTGGAGATCCTGCCTTTCTGTCTTCCCATCCAACACCGGAGAGCTTGGTAGTACAAGCTTCATGTTCAAAGCAGTCTTCAGGTGCTTTCCCGACTACTCCTGGAGATAGGGACTCCAAAAAGTTGGAGCAAGCGGCAAAAAAAGTGTTTTCGTCGGCAAGCATGGCGTTAAAGTCAACAAATGCTACTTGCCTTTTGGGAAGGTACATCCATGCTTTGGTGGATACTGTGAAACAGCTAGCTCCTAAGCTCCCAGAAGATGATAGGGCTAACTTCATGGAGGTACTTGCTGATTCACAAGCAGCTGCTCGTCAGGTGATTCAGTCTGGCATGGACACGGCTGATTCTGTTGCACGGGTAATGGGCTCTTCCGTGGCAACCAGAAGGCAGGCCTGGTTAAGGTTTTCTGGGTTTTCCCCTGATGTCCAGGCGACTCTCTTGGACTTACCTTTTGATGGCACAAGGCTGTTTGGATCCAAGGCGGACTCTGCCTTACAACGTTTTAAAGACAGCAGAGCCACGGCTAGATCTTTAGGTCTTCAATCTCAGCCCAGGGGTTACGGTTACAAATGCCTTCGTGGGTTTGGGAGAGGTTCTTCCTTTCGTGGCCGTCAACAATTTCAACAGGGTCAGCAGCAACAACAGCAGAACCCTTTATACAAGTCCTACAGGGGCAAGAACAGAGGCCGTTTTAGGGGAGCCGCACGACAGCAGTCCTCTTCCTCCTCCTCCTCTCCTCCCCTCACCGTTGGGAAGCAGCTCTAGATCCCCCATCTTAGAGCATGTTGGTCCTGTTGGGGGTCGGGTGTCCCATTTTCAACAAGATTGGAAACTGATTACAACAGATCGTTGGGTTTTAAATCTTGTAGAGAATGGGTACGCCCTCCCTTTTCTAGAGTATCCACCTCCTCGCCAAGGTGGTTGTTCAGAAGACCATTTGTTGCTTTTGCAGCAAGAGGTTCTTTTCTTGTTACAAAAAGGTGCGATAGAGGTGGTTCCAGAGCAGGAAAGGGGTCAGGGGTGCTACTCCCGGTATTTCCTGATTCCCAAAAAGGACGGGCATTTGAGGCCGATCCTGGACCTCAGGGTTTTGAATTTTTACCTCAGGCAGGAGAAATTCAAAATGTTGACTCTAGCTCAGGTTCTTCTTGCGCTGCAACAGGAAGACTGGATGGTGTCCATCGACCTGCAGGATGCGTACTTTCATCTTCCCATCCTGAAGTCGCATCGGACGTATCTACGTTTCACGGTAGGGTCGCAACATTACCAGTTTGCGGTCCTACCGTTTGGTCTGACTTCCGCGCCACGAGTCTTTACGAAGGTGATGGCGGTGGTAGCAGCACATCTCAGAAGGTCAGGGGTTCCTGTCTTCCCCTATCTGGACGATTGGCTGTTGAAAGCCAAGTCTCCGGAGATGGTGTTGCGTCACTTGCAGATGACAACGCAGTTGTTGTTCAACTTGGGTTTTTCAATAAATGTACCCAAATCTCACCTGGTGCCTTCTCAGCGCAGCCTGTTCATAGGGGCAATACTGGACACTACTGTTTGTCGGGCATTCCCGCCTCCACAGAGGATTCTCGACATTCAGGAGATGATTCCTTTGTTTCACAACGGAGCGGTTGTTCCGGTCCTGAAGGTCCTTCGCCTGCTCGGTCTGTTTGCTTCCTGCATACTGTTGGACAGTCATGCACGCTGGCACATGAGGGCACTCCAGTGGTGCCTCCGCAAGCAGTGGTATCAGCACAACGGGGATCTCGGGGAGAAGGTCAGAATCTCCAGAGACGCTGCAGCGGAGCTGACTTGGTGGGGTGTGCAGGGCAACCTGTCTCAAGGGAAGCCCTTTCAACTTCCTCCACCGATGGCCACAGTAATCACGGACGCCTCCACTCTAGGGTGGGGTGCTCATCTGGGGGATCTGGAGATCAAAGGTCTTTGGTCTCCAGAGGAAAGGTTGCTTCACATCAACCTTCTGGAATTGCGGGCGATACGTTTGGCACTAAAGGCTTTCCTTCCTTCCCTTCGCGGTCGGTCAGTTCAGGTCCTGACCGACAACACGACCGCGATGTGGTATATCAACAAACAGGGAGGTGTAGGGTCGTTTCGTCTCTGTCGAGAGGCTCTGCGACTCTGGTCCTGGGCTCAGGGCCAGCAGATTTGTGTGTTTGCAAATCATCTAGCCGGGGTGCTGAATGTTCGTGCGGACAGTCTCAGTCGGCATTACTCGGCCGATCACGAGTGGCGGCTTCATCCAGAGGTGGTCCATCACGTCTTCCAGATGTGGGGGTCTCCTCGGTTGGACCTATTTGCCACTCATGAGAACGCGCACTGCCCGTTGTTCTGCAGTCTCCAGTTTCCGATGCAGGGAGCATTGGGGGACGCTTTTCAGTTGAGTTGGAGCTCTCAACTCCTTTATGCGTTTCCTCACATACCCTTGATTCCTCGGGTTCTGAGGAAGATTCGCCAAGACCGGGCCCAAGTCATCTTGATCGCGCCGGATTGGCCGAGAAGGGTGTGGTACACAGATCTTCTTCACCTCTCTTCGCACCCTCCGCTCCGTCTCCCTCGCAAGGCAGACCTCCTCTCGCAGTCGCAGGGGCAGGTTCTTCACCCCCACCTCCAGAGCTTGCACCTTCATGCCTGGAGATTGAACGGGGCAACCTGAGTTCGTTCTCTCTCCCACCAGATGTGGTGGTTGTTATTTTATCATCCACGCGACACTCCACCAAGTCCATTTACTCTTCCCGTTGGTCTAAATTTGTTAAATGGTGTGGAGAGAGATCTATTGACCCTTTGAAGGCTCGTTTATCTCATGTTTTAAGTTTTTCACTTTCCTTAGCGCAGCAGGGTTTTGCTGTAGCTACTGTAAAAGGTTACTTATCGGCTTTGTCGGCTTTTATCTGTTTGCCGGATCAGCCGTCCTTATTTAAATCTCCGGTGGTGATGAGATTCATTAAAGGTCTTACAAACATGTTTCCTCCCACTCCTTTTATTATGCCTCAGTGGGATTTAAATCTTGTACTTACTTTTCTCATGGGTTCTCCATTTGAGCCTCTGCATAGTTGCCCTTTGAGGCTTCTTACTTTTAAAACGGTTTTCTTGATTGCCATTACCTCGGCTAGGAGGGTAAGCGAGTTGCAGGCTCTTAGCTCTAAGCCTCCTTTCCTGACCATTCATGCAGATAAGTTGGTTCTAAGGACCAGGGCTGCTTTCCTTCCCAAGGTGGTTACCCCTTTTCATTTGGGGCAGTCCATTACCCTTCCTACCTTTTATCCTCCCCCTCACCCTTCAAAGGAGGAGGAGAGACTTCACCGCTTGGATCCAAAGAGAGCGGTCAGCTTTTATCTGGACAGGACCAGAGAATTGAGACTTGATGACCAACTCTTCGTGGGTTATATTGGTCGGATGAAGGGTAAAGCTGTTCTCAAGCGGACTCTGTCGAGATGGATTATTCTCTGTATAAAGATCTGCTACGCCCTGGCCAACAAGGAGGCTCCTGAAGGTATCAGAGCTCATTCTACTAGAGCAAAGTCTACTACATCTGCTTTGCCTAGAGGTGTACCTGTAGTTGATATTTGTAAGGCAGCAACTTGGGCCTCCCTCCATACCTTTGCAAAGCATTACTACTTAGATTCCGAGGTTAGGAGGGATGGCCATTTTGCTCGTTCTGTTTTGCAGGATTTTTTGGTTTAGTCAGGTGGACACCCTCCTCCAGGAGAGGTACGGCTTTGGGAGTCTATTCATAAGGTGAGGAATCCACAGGCAGAAGTATCCATCGGAAGAACAAGTTACTTACCTTCGGTAACGCTTTTTCTGGTGGATACAATATCTGCCTGTGGATTCCTCACTGACCCACCCGCCTCCCCGTTGTCCACCTGTTTCTACCAAAAGATGATTTGATTGATATTTCTTGATCATGTTTACAATTTTGTTACTTAGAAATGCCTTTTCTATGGCTATTTCGCAATGTCATTCTTGAGGATGCAAATGTGAATTTATATATATGTATATATTTGGTATGCGATGTTTGCATTTGAAAATGTGTCGGTCCGCCCGTTTGCCTCGGTGGCACGGAAAAAATGGGTGGAACTGATGTCAGCACGCCGACGAGGTCTTCTTATGGCTCCGATGACGTCATACGGAGTCGCGAGCGGAGCCGTGCTATTGTGATGTCCTCGTCGACGTGGGAGAGCTAGGAAAAGAATTTCCGCGAGATTGCTGGCGCAAGGGGTATTCATAAGGTGAGGAATCCACAGGCAGATATTGTATCCACCAGAAAAAGCGTTACTGAAGGTAAGTAACTTGTTCGTCGGGTAGGAAGACCGGTTTTAAACCGTGCGGGACTTGTTCCCGCATGATGTTGGTTACCGATCTCCATCGCCTATGTCTGTGGTGTCTTGAACGCGACCACGATTCAAAGTCGTGTTCAGACTGCCGGGCGATGGCTCCGAAGACCTTGAGGGAGCGGGCAATGAAGTTGCTCGCGGCCCGGCAGTCGACACCGTCTAGCGAGACTCCGAGGAGGTCACGATCCCGTTCGAGGAAGAGGAGGTCGCGGGATCGCTCACGGAGCCCTAAGTCCTCTTCTTCCCATTCGAGGTTGTTAGAAATGGGGGTCTCTAGTTGGCAGTGGCTGGCCAATGTCCAAGTAGGGACCCTTCTTCCTAAGTCAGAGTAAGGGGGCTACACCCTTTGATAACGCCTGCTTAACCCTGTGGTAACGTTGCACGAGCAGACAGGCCTATCTCAGAGGTAGTGTGTGAAGCATTTATGACCATACACAATAACGCAGGTTCGACACCACAAAGGGACACCACACAAGTAGCTATAGAAAAATAGGTATCTTTATATAAGCTTAACACAAGGCTCAAATACGATCAAAAAGCCACAATGCACGTAAATATGAGTTCACGAAGAAAGGCAATAAAAGCACTCAAAAGCGTATGAAACAAACTTAGTTCGAGGCCGGGGTCTACGCGACCCGGTAATGCACAGTGTACCTGAGGTTTAAAGGGGCACGGCACGCAGCTTCGGGAGGAAGCCGCGATGATGACAGGCGGACTCACGGCGGCCGCAGCTCCCAGCTGCAGCGGTCCGCGGCGTGCACGCACGAGGCTCCTGAGGCGGTGAGAAAAAGGCGGGCTCTCAGCGGCAGCAGCTCCTCAGCCGCAGCGGCCCACAATAGCGATAGCGCTGATCCTCGTAGCATAGACAAATGCGGGCTCTCAGCGGCAACAGCTCCTCAGCTGCAGCGGCCCACAATAGCGATGATTCTCGTAGCACAGACAAATGCGGGCTCTCAGCGGCAACAGCTCCTCAGCTGCAGCGGCCCACAATAGCGATAGCGATGATTCTCGTAGCACAGACAAATGCGGGCTCTCAGCGGCAACAGCTCCTCAGCTGCGGCGGCCCACAATAGCGATAGCGATGATTCTCGTAGCACAGACAGATGCGGGCTCTCAGTGGCAACAGCTCCTCAGCTGCAGCGGCCCACAATAGCGATAACGATGATTCTCATAGCACAGACAGATGCGGGATCTCAGCGGCAACAGCTCCTCAGCTGCAGCGGCCCACAATAGCGATAGCGATGATTCTCGTAACACAGACAAATGCGGCCTCTCAGCGGCAACAGCTCCTCAGCTGCAGCGGCCCACACTAGCGGTAGCGATGATTCTCCGCCCGCGTTCCCTGCAGTAGACCCAGAGGCTCTGGAAATCTCGACAGAGGCCTCACCTGCGAGTAGAGCCCCTCTCAATAGGAATTCAGAAGGTGGATGGGTGAAGTCTAATGTCCCTGAGACTTCAGCAGGAGGCAAGCTCGAATCAGGCCCTTGGGTAGTTGCTTCAGCAAGATGGATGAAAGTTTCAAAGTCCTTTTCCTCTCGTTACACGGACAGAGGTTCGTCTTGACATCCAGAAGTAACACACCCTGTAGGGGTTTCGGCGCAGATCTTTATACCCCACAGGTCTTTGTTCTCAAAAGTTACAAGTCACTGAACCCAGCCAGAACCAGTTCGATGTGGTCCTGGAGCACTTTATTTACGAGGCGGCATCCTGCCTTTAAGGAAGAGGGGGTCTGCCATCAGACGCACAGTGGGGGCTGGAGCCATCATTCACCTTGCCAGTCCCAGCCCTGCTCAGACCAAAGGGTCACGCCTCCCCATACTCCAGCTGCAGATTCCGCTCTTCAACCCAGGTCGGGCTCAGCCTGCCCTGACCCTCCAAGACCAGACATCCAATACACATAACAGCAGAGCACACTGGACGACTTAGGCAAGAAAATACCTACTTCCTAGAAGTGGTATTTTCCAACGCAGAATATAAAAATAATCCTCACTAAAAGATGTATTTTAATATTCTGAGCTCAGGCATACTAAATTCGACTTTCCAAACCTGTTCCTTGGGTCAGCTAGGATTATAAGATGTAATAATCAAAACTGCCCTTTCTGGCCTAAGGGAACAGATCGCCTTGCCATAGTGAAAAACGAAATGGAGGGTAATTCACTATCAGGACATGCCACACAGACCAAGGCAGGTCCTACCTTTCACATACAACGCACCCTGCCATAGGGATGAATTACATGATGCCAAGGGAAGGTTGAGGGACTGGGAAGTGGGTTCACTTTAGAGTCAAAGAATGGCAGTTCTGGACTGCGCACAGACTCTGCGATGGCAGGTCTGAGACACACTTTATGCGCTGCTTATGTGGGTGGCGCAATCAGCGCTGCAGGCCCACCAGCAGCATTCGGTCTACCAGCCCGGGGCACGCACGGTGCACTATACCCGTATACAAGGTAAATCAAATGAGCCAATTATGGGAATACCAATTCATCCAGTTAATTTACAATAGGGAGCATTCACGCTGTAGCACTGAATGGCAGTGGCACAGCGCCCAGAGCATCTAACACCAGCAACCACAGAGGAGACAAAAAGCGAACGATGGCAGGGAGACCCACGCCAATGGTGCCAGGTCTAACACGTGTCCCCTCCAGCTGAAATGTGGGGAGAACTACCCACCCACTTGGGGGTTCTCATCACTAAGGCGGAAAAATCTGGACAGACCATCAGCATTGGCGTGTTCTGTACCAGGGCGGTGTTCCACCGTAAAGTCCATCCCCTGTAGGGAAATAGACCACCTCAACAACTTTGGATTCTCACCCCTCATCTGCATCAACCATCTGAGGGGCCTGTGGTCCGTCTGAACCCGGAAGTGAGTCCCAAACAGGTATGGTCTCAGCTTCTTCAGTGCCCAAACCAGGGCAAATGCCTCACGCTCAATTGCACTCCACCTCTGTTCCCGTGGAAGTAACCTCCTACTAATGAAGGCTACCGGTTGGTTTAGGCCCTCCTCATTGATCTGTGACAGAACAGCCCCCACACCATTCTCTGAGGCGTCTGTCTGGACAACAAATTCTTTTCAAAAGTTGGGCGCCTTAAATACAGGTGCTGTGCACATGCCAGTCTTCAGGGCGTCAAAAGCTTCCTGACAGGTGCCAGTCCAGTTCACAATCTTTGGCTGCTTCTTAGAAGTCAGCTCAGTCAAGGGTGCAACAATGTTGCCATACCCCTTGACAAACCTCCTGTAATAACCCGTGAGTCCGAAAAAGGCTCTCACCTGTGTCTGGGTCTTTGGGGGTTCCCAAGCCAGGATGGTTTCAATCTTGGGCTGTAGGGGCGCCACCTGGCCGCTCCTAACCTGGTGTCCCAAGTACACCACAGAACCCTGCCCAATCTGGCACTTACTGGCCTTGATTGTGAGGCCTGCCCTCCGCAGTGCCATCAACACTTCCCAGAGGTGGCGCAGGTGGTCCTCCCATGAGGAACTAAACACTGCAATGTCATCCAGGTAGGCGGCACTGAAATCCTCCAGCCCAACCAACACCCTGTTGACCAACCTCTGAAAGGTGGCAGGGGCATTCTTCATCCCAAAGGGCATCACCCGGAACTGGTAGTGCCCATCCGGTGTGTAGAATGCTGACCTCTCCTTTGCCCCATCAGTCAAGGCGATCTGCCAATACCCAGACGTCAAATCAAACGTGCTGAGGTACCGTGCAGCCCCTAGCCGATCTATGAGCTCATCAGCTCTGGGGATGGGGTGCGCGTCAGTCTTTGTGACTGAATTGAGACCTCGGTAGTCCACGCAGAACCGAAGTTCTGGGGTGGCACCAGGTGCTGCAGCTTTGGTACCAAGACCACTGGGCTGGACCACGGGCTGGTAGAGGACTCAATCACCCCTAAAGCAAACGTTTTGGAAACCTCCTCCTTAATGCATGCCCTAACCCGGTCAGTCACTCGGTAAGCCTTGTGCTTAACAGGAGGACTGTCCCCAGTGTCCACTTCATGGACACACCAATCAGTGACACTAGGCACCAGGGAGAACAGATCACTGAATTGTCCCAACAGTTGGCGACAATCACTCTGCTGCTCAGGGGTCAGTGTGGTGGAGAGGACCACACCCTCCACTGACCCATCTTGCTCCTTATGCACACAGGAGGTCAGGAAGAGGCTCACTCTCCTCCTCCATCCCAGCATCTATGGCCAGGAGCATGCCCACTTCGGACCTCTCAAAGTGGGGCTTCAGGCGGTTGACATGCAGGACCCACAAGGGGTTCCGGGGAGACCGCAAGTCCACCAAGTAGGTAACAGGACTCTTGCGCTCCACCACCTTAAATGGTCCGGTCCACTTATCTTGGAGCGCACAGGGCTCCACTGGGGCCATGACCCAAACCTTTTGACCAGGCTGAAACTCAATCAGAGTGACATTCTGATCGTGCCAACGTTTTATCTCTTCCTGGCTGGCTTCCAGATTCGCCTCAGCAAGCTTTCTGAAATGCCGAGTCTGGTTCCTGAAGGCCAGCATGTAGCTAAACACATCCTGGGGAGGTTTCCTGGGAGATTGCTCCCAGCCTTCCTTGACCAGACTCAGAGATCCTCTTACCGGGTGACCATAGAGTAGTTCAAAGGGGCTGAACCCTAGGGACTTCTGTGGCACCTCACGGTAAGCAAACAACAGGCATGGCAAGAGGACGTCCCACTTACGCCTCATGGACTCTTCTAGGCCCATAATCATGCCTTTGAGGGTCCGGTTGAATCTCTCAACCAGCCCATTACCTTGGGGGTGGTAAACTTATAAGTTACCCCACACTCCTCCCACAGAGACTTCATATATTTGGAAATGAAGTTAGTACCCCTATCTGAAAGAGACACGTTAGTGACAGATTCCTTACCTTAGAATATCCCCAGGCGTTTTGCTGGATCCGGAAAGTTTTTTGCGTAGCAGTACCCTTGCGCGTCGGTAGGCGGCGTCGTGCGGCTCCGCGTCCGTCGTCGGCGTCGTGATCGCCGGGATGACGTCGCGTGCAGTACTTAGGCGCCGCCCCTGCGCGCTGACGTCAGTTCTTCTTTTCCGCGCCAGCAAGCGCAGATCCGGGAAGAGCAGTGCCCTGGTCATTTTTTGACCATACTTTTTGGTGAATTTTTCACTGTTTTTCTCAATCGACTTCAAGGTGTCGTAGGGATGCCCGGGTTTAAACTTTGCGGCGCCTGTGCCCGGATGATGTCCGTCACAGACCCGCATTGGGAGTGTCTCTTCTGCCTCGGCCGAGGCCACGACACGGAGTCTTGTACCGACTGCCAGGCCCTCAACCCGAAATCTTTGTGAGAGCGGTCTCGAAAGCTTCTCGAGGCCCGGCATTCGGCTCCGCGGAAGCCCCGGTTGCGTGAGAGGTCCAGGGGTCGATCGCGGAGTCCACACCGGTCGTCGGCATCGAAGTCTTCTTCGTCCGGTAAGTCGAAACACAAAAAGTCCAAAAAGCATCATCGCTCTAGGACTTCGCCTCGCCGGTCTCGCGACTCGGCTGAGGCCCCTCCCGGCACCGTCCCCGCGGCCCCGGACATGCCTGTGGAGTCGCCCCGCAATACCCGCCCTTCCCGGGTTCGGGGCGGATCCGGCCAAGTGCAGGAATTCCTGTCGGCCATGGCCCGCCTCTTCGGGCCTCCAGGTCCCTCCGGTGCGCCTTCGGGCCCCGCGGGCCCTGAGTGGGGTTGCTCCGGCGTCGCCGACGGCTCCGGCCCCGGCGTCGCACGTGCCTCCAGCCTCGATCCCGGCTCCGGCTTTGGCCCCGGCCTCGATCCCGGCTCCGCAACCCCCATCGACGCCGGTCGACCTAACGACACCTCCGCCGATGTCTCCGGTGCCGTTCTCGACGCCGCCTGGGGCTCCGGGCGGCGTCGTTCCCCAGTTCCTTCCGGTTCCGGACATGGACCCGGACCGACGTCGCTCAACGCCGGTTCCGGCGCCGATGAGACCTTGGGTCCCAAATGTCCCTCCTCCCCCTTATTTTGAACCTGAGGAGGACCAGGAGGACTGGAAGGGGTCTGATGACCCTCTGACACAACAGTGTCAGTACGATGAGGACTGGACAGAGGGTCTAGGGGATGCCAGTGGTCTAGATACTTCCCCTGACACTGGCATGCTGTCTCCTCCCGTGGCTACGGAGGAGGGAGCCAATCTTGCAACGGTGTTGCGTAGGGCGGCTGGAGCCTTACATCTCCAACTCCCTACTGTGGCGGTCAAGGTTAATCTCTTGACAGAGGTGCTTCAGCCGGCAGCCTCCTCTACGGAGACTGTGCTGCCGTTTAACGACGCCCTCACTGACGTTCTTTTGGGCGCCTGGTCCAAGCCCAACACAGGGGCTCCTGTGGATAGGAACGTGTCCCGACGCCATCGCCCAGCTCCGGGCGACCCCCTGTTTCTCTCTGTCCACCCCACCCCTGAGAGCTTGGTTGTCCAAGCCTCTGCTTCCCAAACCGCCTTCCCTACCGCTCCTCCGGATAGGGAATCCAAACGCCTGGATCAATTTGGGAAGAAGGTCTTTTCTTCCTCCAGTGCTGGCTTGCGGTCTGTCAACACCACTTGCCTTTTGGGCCGATATTCCCACTCTCTGTGGGACTCGGTGGCGCAAGCTTTGCCACAGTGTCCTGAGGAGGTCCAGACACTGCTTTCCCGCGCCATTGCGGAAGGAAGAGATGCGGCTAAATTTACCATTAGATGTGGCCTTGATACCGCTGACTCGCTGGGTAGATCAATTGCAACGACAGTGGCGCTGCGCCGTCACGCCTGGCTGAGAACCACTGGTTTCTCGGGTGATGTCCAGAACACTCTTATGGACATGCCCTTTGATGGGGTCGGTCTTTTTGGGAACAAGGCAGACCATGCGCTGGAGCGTTTTAAGGACTCTCGGACTACGGCCAAGTCCCTGGGCCTTTCTGCTGTACGCCCTCCGCAGCCATCTGCTTCTGATGGATACTTCTGCCTGTGGATTCCTCACCTTTTGAATACCCCTTGCGCCAGCAATTCCGCGGAAAATCTTTCCCAGCTCTCCCACGACGACGAGGACGTCACAATAGCACGGCTCCGCTCGCGACTCCGTAAGACGTCATCGGAGCCATAAGAAGACCTCGTCGGCGTGCTGACGTCAGTTCCCTTTTTCCGCGCCGTCGACGCGTAACGGTTTTTCCAGGGACTCTCCATTTTTGTACTTTGTTTCATCTTATTGTTGGAAATGGCTACTTCTAGGAAGTCCGGGTTTAAGCCTTGCAGGGAGTGCGGAGGGCATATGTCGATTACGGATCCGCATGAAGACTGTCTATGGTGTCTTTCTTCTGACCATGACGTCGAAGAGTGTCGTTCCTGCAGGAAAATGAACCCTAAGGCCCTTAAAGAGCGTGAGGCTAAACTTTTTATGGCCAGAGCCAAGAAGGAGAAGAGAGGTCGTAAGCGGGGGAAGTCTTCTTCGTCACACACTTCAAGATCTAAGAAGCATAAGAAGTCGAAGAAATCCCGGCGCCATTCGTCGAAGTCTAGGGCTTCAAGGCCGACTTCTCCTCCTGAGCGACTTCGGAGGAAGAACTTTGTCTCCCCATCTCCTTCGCCGAGAGCGGAGTCTGAACATTCCCCGGCTCCGATGTCGCCGGCGTCGAAGGGCTCTTCGGCGTCGGGAGGTTCGCCGCCGCCTCAGGAGGTGTCTCCGATTCCTGTGGGGTCACCTGAGCGGGCGCCGTCTCCACCGGCTCCGCTGGATCCAGCTCGACCTCAGGAGGTCCCCGGGCGAGAAGGTACGGATCATTATCCTGCTTTTCCCTTGCCGGGCGCTGACCCTTCGCAGTTCTTGAACGCGATGTATGGGATGTTTTCAAGGTCCAGTATCCCGTTGGGTGTATTGTCAGGTCCTTTGGCCTACAATTTGGGTGTTCCACACCAGTATGCTCAGGCACCCTTTGTACCCTTTATGCCATCGGCTCCGGCGTGGCATTTCCCGACGCCGAGGTCGTCGACTCCGGCACCTCGAGCTCCGTCGGATGTGGGGTCGGCGTCGTCTCGGATTCGTGCGACGCTGAAGGATATTCCGGAGGGGCCTTCTGTTCCGTTGCCATCGTCACCGGCGCCGCGTACGGCGCCGTCGACTCCGTTTCAGGCTCCACTGACGCCGGCACTGAAGACAAAGCTGCGCTCCAGGAGGGATGCACAGAGGCTACTGGAGGAGGAGGAGTATATGCAAGAGCAAGAGGAAGGAGAGATTTTGGACTCTCTCGATGACTTTGAGGGCCTGCAGGAGGCCAGTGGGTTAGATACATCTCCAGAATATGATCTTTCTTCACCAAAGGCTGGCCTTCCTCTAGAAAATTTGCCTTATCATGTGGTCGTGAGGAAGGCGGCTGATTTGCTGGGTCTTCAGTTACCATCATCTGAGTTGAAGGCCAACATTTTAACTGAGGTCCTCAATACCTCTTCGGTGGTCTCGGAGCCACTGTTACCCTTCATTGATGCCTTGGCTGAGCCAATTTTGGAGGTGTGGCAGAAGCCTTTGTCCGCTCCTGCTGTCTCTAGAACACTTGCACGGAGATATAGGCCAGCTCCTGGGGATCCTGCCTTTCTGTCTTCTCATCCGACTCCCGAGAGTTTGGTGGTACAGGCTTCTTGTTCGAAGCAATCTTCGAGTGCTTTCCCTACTACTCCGGGTGATAGAGACTCGAAAAAGATGGAGCAAGCAGCCAAAAAGGTATTTTCGTCTGCAAGCATGGCGCTGAAGTCGACTAATGCTACGTGTCTTCTGGGAAGATACGTCCATGCTTTGAAGGATTCGGTGAAACAGCTGGCTCCTAAGCTCCCGGAGGATGATAGGGCAAGCTTTATGGAGGTGCTCTCTGACTCGCAAGCAGCTGCTCGCCAGGTGATCCAGTCTGGGATGGACACGGCTGATTCTGTTGCGCGGGTGATGGGCTCTTCTGTGGCAACAAGAAGGCAGGCTTGGTTGAGGTCTTCTGGTTTTTCCCCGGATGTCCAGGCGACTCTGTTGGACTTACCTTTTGATGGCACAAGACTGTTTGGATCAAAGGCTGACTCTGCTTTACAGCGGTTTAAAGACAGTAGGGCCACTGCTAGATCTCTGGGCCTTCAAACACAGCCCAGGGGTTTTGGTTACAAACGCCTTCGTGGATTTGGAAGGGGTTCTTCCTTTCGTGGCCGTCAACAGTATCAACATGGTCAGCAGCAGCAGCAGAACCCTTTATACAAGTCCTACAGGGGTAGGAACAGAAGCCGTGCCAGGGGAGCCTCACGGCAGCAGTCCTCTTCCTCCTCCTCCTCTCCTCCCCTCACCGTTGGGAAGCAGCTCTAGATCCCCCATCTTAGAGCATGTTGGTCCTGTTGGGGGTCGGGTGTCCCAATTTCTACAGGATTGGAAACTGATTACAACGTATCGTTGGGTTTTGAATCTTGTGGAAAATGGGTACGCCCTTCCTTTCCTAGAGTATCCACCTCCTTACCCTCCTCGCCAAGGTGGTTGTTCAGAAGACCACTTGTTGCTTTTGCAACAGGAGGTTCTTGTCTTGTTACAGAAAGGTGCGATAGAGGTGGTTCCAGAGCAGGAAAGGGGTCAGGGGTGCTACTCCCGGTATTTCCTGATTCCCAAAAAGGACGGACGTTTGAGGCCGATTCTGGACCTCAGGATTTTGAATTTTTACCTCGGGCAGGAGAAATTCAAGATGTTGACTCTGGCTCAGGTTCTTCTTGCGCTGCAACAGGAAGACTGGATGGTGTCCATCGATCTCCAGGATGCGTACTTTCATCTTCCCATCCTGAAGTCGCATCGGAAGTATCTGCGTTTCACGGTAGGGTCGCAACATTACCAGTTTGCGGTTCTGCCGTTTGGTCTGACTTCGCACCGCGAGTCTTTACAAAGGTGATGGCGGTGGTAGCGGCTCATCTCAGAAGATCAGGGTTCCTGTCTACCCCTACCTGGACGATTGGTTGTTGAAAGCCAAATCTCCGGAGATGGTGTTGCGTCACTTGCAGGTGACAACACGGCTGTTGTTCAACTTGGGTTTTCGATCAACGTGCCCAAATCTCACCTGGTGCCTTCTCAGCGCAGCCTGTTCATAGGGGCAATACTGGACACTACTGTTTGTCGAGCATTCCCGCCTCCACAGAGGATTCTCGACATTCAGGAAATGATTCCTTTGTTTTACAACGGGGCGGTTGTTCCGGTCCTGAAGGTCCTACGCCTGCTCGGTCTGTTTGCTTCCTGCATACTGTTGGTCAGTCATGCACGCTGGCACATGAGGGCACTCCAGTGGTGCCTCCGCAAGCAGTGGTTTCAGCACAACGGGGATCTCGGGGAGAAGGTCAGAATCTCCAGAGACGCTGCGGCGGAGCTGTCTTGGTGGGGTGTGCAGGGCAACCTGTCTCAAGGGAAGCCCTTTCAACTTCCTCCACCGATGGCCACAGTAATCACGGACGCCTCCACTCTAGGGTGGGGTGCTCATCTGGGGGATCTGGAGATCAAAGGTCTTTGGTCTCCAGAGGAAAGGTTGTTTCACATCAACCTTCTAGAATTGCGGGCGATACGTTTGGCACTAAAGGCTTTCCTTCCTTCCCTTCGCGGTCGGTCAGTCCAGGTCCTGACGGACAACACGACCGCGATGTGGTATATCAACAAACAGGGAGGTGTAGGGTCATTTCGTCTCTGTCGAGAGGCTCTGCGACTCTGGTCCTGGGCTCAGGGCCAGCAGATTTGTGTTTTTGCAAATCATCTAGCCGGAGTGCTAAATGTTCGTGCGGACAGTCTCAGTCGGCATTACTCGGCCGATCACGAGTGGCGGCTTCATCCAGAGGTAGTCCATCACGTCTTCCAGATGTGGGGGTCTCCTCGGTTGGACCTATTTGCCACTCACGAGAACGCGCACTGCCTGTTGTTCTGCAGTCTCCAGTTTCCGATGCAGGGAGCGTTGGGGGACGCCTTTCAGTTGAGTTGGAGCTCTCAGCTCCTTTATGCGTTCCTCCCATACCCTTGATTCCTCGGGTTCTGAGGAAGATTTGCCAAGACCGGGCCCAAGTCATCTTGATCGCTCCGGATTGGCCGAGAAGGGTGTGGTACACGGATCTTCTTCACCTCTCTTCGCACCCTCCGCTCCGTCTCCCTCTCAGGGCAGACCTCCTCTCGCAGTCGCAGGGGCAGGTTCTTCACCCCCACCTCCAGAGCTTGCACCTTCATGCCTGGAGATTGAACGGGGCAACCTGAGTTCGTTCTCTCTCCCACCTGATGTGGTGGATGTTATTTTATCGTCCAGGCGACACTCCACCAAGTCCATTTACTCTTCCCGTTGGTCTAAATTTGTTAAATGGTGTGGAGAGAGATCTATTGACCCTTTGAAGGCTCGTTTATCTCATGTTTTGAGTTTTTCACTTTCCTTAGCGCAGCAGGGTTTTGCTGTAGCTACTGTAAAAGGTTACTTATCGGCTTTATCGGCCTTTATTTGTTTGCCGGATCAGCCGTCTTTGTTCAAATCTCCGGTTGTGATGAGATTTATTAAAGGACTTACAAACATGTTTCCTCCCACTCCCTTCATCATGCCTCAGTGGGATTTGAATCTGGTACTCACTTTTCTTATGGGTTCTCCATTTGAGCCCCTTCATAGTTGCCCTTTGCGGCTTCTTACTTTTAAAACGGTTTTCTTAATTGCCATTACCTCGGCTAGGAGGGTAAGCGAGTTGCAGGCTCTTAGCTCAAAGCCTCCTTTTCTGACCATTCATGTAGATAAGTTGGTTCTGAGGACCAGGGCTGCTTTCCTTCCCAAAGTGGTTACCCCTTTTCATTTGGGGCAGTCCATTACCCTTCCTGCCTTTTATCCTCCCCTCACCCTTCCAAGGAGGAGGAGAGACTTCACCGCTTGGACCCAAAGAGAGCGGTCAGTTTTTATCTGGACAGGACCAGAGAATTGAGACTTGATGACCAACTCTTCGTGGGTTATGTTGGTCGGATGAAGGGTAAAGCTGTGCTCAAGCGGACTCTGTCAAGATGGATTATCCTCTGCATAAAGATCTGCTACGCCCTGGCCAACAAGGAAGCTCCTGAAGGTATCAGAGCTCATTCTACTAGAGCAAAGTCTACTACATCTGCTTTGGCTAGAGGTGTACCAGTGCATGAAATTTGTAAGGCAGCAACTTGGGCCTCCCTCCATACCTTTGCAAAGCATTATTGCCTAGACTCTGAGGTTAGGAGGGATGGCCATTTTGCTCGTTCTGTTTTGCAAGATTTTTTGGTTTAGTCGGGTGGACACCCTCCTCCTGGAGAGGTACGGCTTGGGGATTCTATTCAAAGGTGAGGAATCCACAGGCAGAAGTATCCATCAGAAGAACAAGTTACTTACCTTCGGTAACGCTTTTCTGGTGGATACAATATCTGCCTGTGGATTCCTCACTGACCCACCCGCCTCCCCGTTGTCCACCTGTTTCTACCAAAATATGTTGAATTTAATAAGTCATGATCATGTTGAAGTTTTGATAGTGAGAAATGCTATTTCACTATGTCTTTATTGATTATGTAATTGTGAATTTATATATGTGTATATACTTGGAATGCCATGTTTGCATTTGAAAATGTGTCGGTCCGCCCGTTTGCCTCGGTGGCACGGAAAAAATGGGTGGAACTGACGTCAGCACGCCGACGAGGTCTTCTTATGGCTCCGATGACGTCTTACGGAGTCGCGAGCGGAGCCGTGCTATTGTGACGTCCTCGTCGTCGTGGGAGAGCTGGGAAAGATTTTCCGCGGAATTGCTGGCGCAAGGGGTATTCAAAAGGTGAGGAATCCACAGGCAGATATTGTATCCACCAGAAAAGCGTTACCGAAGGTAAGTAACTTGTTCTTTTCGCCCCTTTCGTGGCCACGGAAGGGCGCCCAGTCACGTCCGCTGCCCAGCCACCGGCCTGCGCAGCAAGTGTCTTCGCGTGGCCAAGGACGTGGCTCCCGCCGTGGCGGGTCAGGCAACTAGCGTGCGGGTCAGGCCACCAACCCCGCCCCGTCCGCGGCCTCCAAGCCCTCCTAGTCCTTCCTTTCAGGTGCACAGCACGCCAGTAGGGGGCAGGGTCCGCCATCACCTTCACCACTGGCGTGCCATCACCTCGGACAGGTGGGTCTTGGACATTGTCCGAAGGGGGTACTCCCTCCCCTTCGAGACCACCCCCCCAGCCATGCCACCTCAATTCCACCGCATGTCAGGGGATCACTTGGTGCTTCTTCAGAAGGAAGTTGCGGCCCTCTTGGCCAAGAGGGCCATCGAGCGCGATCCGACCCAAGAAGTAGGACGTGGTTGCTACTCCCACTACTTTCTGGTGCCCAAAAAGGACAAGGTGGACATGCGTCCTTTCTTGGACCTCCGGAACGTCAATCGCTTCCTCCGGAAGGAGAAGTTCAAGATGCTCACCTTAGCTCAGGTCTTGACTGCCCTAGACCCTGGAGACTGGATGGTAGCGTTGGACTTGCAGGACGCTTATTTCCACATCCCCGTCCTGCCGGCCCTCCGGCGTTAACTGCGGTTCATAGTGGGCCTCGAGCATTTTCAATTCACCGTGCTCCCCTTTGGCCTCACAAGTGCCCCTCGGGTGTTCACGAAAGTGATGGCGGTGGTCGCAACTCATCTGCGCCGGGCAGGGGTTCCAGTTTTCCCCTACCTCGACGACTGGCTGCTGAAGGCGGGCTCGTCCCAGGCAGTCGTCTCCCACCTCCAGACTACGGCCGAACTCCTGCACTCGCTGGGGTTCTCCATCAATGTGCCGAAGTCGCACCTGATTCCTTCTCCACAGCTCCTTTTCATCGGAGCAGTTCTGGACACAACGCAGTTTCGGGCCTATCCTCCCGAACGGCGAGTCCGGGATATTCAGGCTATGATTCCGATCTTTCAGCCTCTATCCTGGGTTTCGGTACGGATGACCCTGAGGCTGCTGGGCCTCATGGCCTCCTGCATCCTGCTGGTCGATCATGCCAGATGGCATATGCGGGCTCTGCAGTGGGACCTGAAGTTCCAGTGGGCGCAGCACCAGGGCAACCTGTCCGATCACGTCCAGATCTCGGAGGGGACTACAAAACAGTTGCAGTGGTGGCTCTCGAACCGGCAATGGGTCATGGGCAGATCCATCTCCCTTCCCCAGCCAGAGCACACAGTCGTGACGGACGCGTCCCTTCTGGGATGGGGCGGTCACATGGGAGAGGCGGAGATCAGAGGCCTCTGGTCTCCGGCGGAGTCCCGGCTCCATATCAACCTTCTGGAGCTCCGGGCGATCCGACTTGCACTCAAGGCATTCCTTCCCTCTGTCAAAGGGAAGGTAGTGCAGGTGTTCACAGACAACACCACCGCCATGTGGTACTGCAACAAACAAGGCGGGGTGGGGTCGTGGACCCTATGTCAGGAGGCTCTGCGCCTCTGGACATGGCTGGAACATCAGGGCATATTCCTGATGGTTCAACACCTGGCAGGTTCCCTGAACGCCAGGGCGTACGAACTCAGCATCAGGTGCATGATGGATCACGAATGGCGTCTTCACTTGGAAGTGGCGCAAGGACTCTTTCTACAGTGGGGAGAGCCTTGGTTAGATCTATTCGCCACCGAAGAGAACGCGCAATGTCATCAGTTCTGCGCGTTGGAATTTCCAAGGCGGCACTCGCTCGGCGACGCTTTTCGTCGCGAGTGGAGTTGCGGTCTGTTGTACGCTTTTCCGCCTATACGACTTCTACCCAGAGTGTTGAAGAAGATTCGGCGCGACCGGGCCCAAGTCATCCTTGTGGCTCCAGACTGGGCTCGAAGAGTTTGGTATACCGAGCTACTCAGTATGAGCGTCGATCCCCCGATCCTTCTGCCTCTTCGGGAGGATCTTCTGTCGCAGCAGCAGGGGACGGTCCTCCACCCGAACCTGTCCAGTCTCCACCTGCTTGCGTGGAGATTGAGCGGCGGCAGTTGATTCCTTTCCACTTGCCTCCCGAAGTTTGTGATGTGATTCTGGCAGCCAGGCGTCCCTCCACTAAGGTGGTATACGCCTGCAGGTGGAACAAGTTTGTGGCATGGTGCACAGCAAAGGTTGTGAATCCCCTCTCTGCCCCTCTTTCCGAGGTTCTTCTGTTCCTTCTTTCTCTGGCCCAACAGGGTTCTGCCCTGGGTACCATCAAATCCAGTACTTGTATAGCGCACGAATCACCCCCGAAGGGGTATCTCGGCGCTGGGGGCCGTTGGGAAGATTAAGCGAGCTATTGCCCAGAGTCGCATGGTGCTGGGCAGACCCCTGCCGCCGGGGATCGAACCGTGATCCCCAGCGTCCAGCATCAGTCGCCCTGGCCGCGGTGCCACACCTCTCCCCCTCAAGGGCTATCTTTGTGCAATCTCGGCCTTCCTCAGGCTCCCTGATCAGCCCTCTCTTTTTAAGTCCCCTGTTGTTAACAGGTTTCTAAAAGGCATTACACACCTCTTCCCTCCTGTTCCGTTTGTCATGCCTCAGTGGGACTTAAACTTGGTTCTTACCTTTTAATGTGCGCTCCCTTTGAGCCTCTACATAACTGTCCTCTTCGTCTTCTTACTTTGAAGACAGCCTTTCTGGTGGCCATCACCTCCGCTCGGCGGGTGAGTGAGCTCCAGGCTCTATCATGCAAACCTCCCTTTCTGTCTGTCCATCCAGACAAGGTTGTTCTTAGGACACGTCCGTCCTTCTTGCCAAAGGTGGTTACTGCCTTCCACATTGGGCAGACCATCACTTTGCCCACCTTCTTTCCGCCTCCGCATCCTTCCAGAGAGGAAGAGAGACTCCACCGTCTGGACCCAAAACGTGCGCTTTCCTTTTATATCAACCGCACACAACACTTCCGGGTGGATGACCAGCTCTTTGTTGGCTACGTGGGCGCCAAAAAGGTCGGGCGGTGCACAGAGAGAACCATCTCCCGCTGGGTCGCCTTGTGTATCAAAGCCTGCTATTCTTTGGCTAAGAAGGAGCCTCCAGTTGGGCTGCGGGCCCATTCCACCAGGGCAACGGCTGCTACCACGGCTTTAGGCCACGGTGTTCCGCTGCAAGATATATGTCAGGCAGCTACGTGGGCCTCGCTGCACACGTTTACCAAGCATTACTGCCTTGACAGCCAGGTCCGGAGGGACGGCTTCTTTGGCCGTTCTGTCCTCCGGGACTTCCTTGTCTGATCTTTATTCGCAGACCCACCACCGGGGTTGGTATTGCTGGGGTATCTATTCTAAGGTAAGGAATCTGTCACTAACGTGTCTCTTTCAGATGCACAAGTTACTAACTTGTGTAACGATATATCTGTAAGAGACAGTAGTTAGTGACAGATTCCTTACCGCCCCACCCATCCTCCCCGTTCTGCGAACTGATTTCTAGGGTTAAGGACATCCCTTTCAGGGCCCTAGTATTTTTCAGACACCTATGTCAGCTTCTTGCATGGCTCTGCGTTCCTGGCACGGCACGACGCCGACGACGGACACGGAGCCGCACGACGCCGCCTACCAACGCGCAAGGTTACTGCTACGCAAAAACTTTCTGGATCCAGCCTGACGCCTGGGGATATTCTAAGGTAAGGAATCTGTCACTAACTACTGTCTCTTACAGATATATCGTTACACAAGTTAGTAACTTGTGCTTCAAGATTTGGGACTTTTGCATGTTTGCCTTAAATCCAGAGACCATCCCGAAAGGCCTGAAGTTCAGTGACTAAGGTTGGAAGCGAGGCTATGGGCTCTGTGATGGATTAAATGCTGTTGTCAGCATATAAGCTCATCAGATGCTGGTCACCCCCAAAGGGAATCCCTGTGATGGCTGGGTTGTCCCTCAGCCATTGTGCCAGGGGCTCCATGTGTAGAGCGAACAAAATCGGGGACAAGGGACAGCCCTGGCGTGTACCCCGCTGGATGAAGAATGTAGGGGACGATACACCATTAACACTGACCGAGGTACGGGAGCGCTATAGATGCCCTACACCCAGTTGCAAAATCTTTCGCCAATGCCTTCAGTGTTTCAAAGAGGTAAGGCCAATGGACGCGATGAAACATGTTTTCTGCATCGATAGATAGAAGCAAAGCCTCCTTGTGTGATCGGTGTATCTTATCCATGAGATGGAGTAGGCGCTTGGTGTTGTCACCACACTGGCGGGTGGGTATAAACCCGGGTTGGTCCATCAGTCCGGGCATTAATGGGTTAAGACGATGTCCAAATATACTAGTGAATAACTTTGCGTCCATTTTAAGAGAGAGATAGGTCTATATGACCCACAGAGGGCTGGGTCCTTACCGGGTTTGGGAATTACCGAAATAACAGCTTCCAGCATAGTGTCGGCAAGGGAGCCCGATTCAGGAAAGGAATTATATAACTGAGTGAGCAAGGGGGCTAATTCCTGACAAAAAGTCTTATAGAATTGAGAGCTAAAGCCGTCCAGCCCAGAAGACTTTAGTGGGCACACTATGGCCGATATCACTTCTATGCGAATAGGCTGATCTAGGGCTGAGGCCTCTGCATCAGGCAGAGAGGTTAAGAGCGATATTGTGGAGATAACCCGCGGGTTCTCCACTGGGGCTATCTGCGGTAGCATAGAGAAAAGCGTAGAAGACCCGAAAGGCCAAAGCAATTTCCTCATCATTGCTGGTTTCGGTTGTGGGTCCGGTGCGGATCGTCTTCACCTAGTAGGTTGGATTTGCTACAAAGACAATGGGCCAGCATACGCCCACAGTGGTTGCTTCCTAGGTAAAATTTATGTTTGAGGCGTACCATAGCGTATTTTGCCCTATCCAAGTCAAGGTGTTTAAGCAGGAGCCGGGCTTTCTCCAACTCCCTTCACACCCTAGGGGCCCGTCCGCTTATGTATTGCTTCTAGTTTCTCAAGACTTTGCCGTTTGTATCGGCAACGACGATTTTCAGCCGCAGAGATATTGATAAACTCTCCCCTAACTACCAGCTTTGAGGCTTCCCATACGGAAGCTAGTGGGGTCTCCCCAGTATCGTCAGTTGGGAGATAAGACATGATCACCATCCGAATCGAGTCGACCGTGGTCTGGGATTGAAGCATAGTATCCTGCAGTCACCAGTGGGAGCGCCGGAATGAAGAAGGAGGCAACTGGATAGTTGGAGAAATGGGAACATGATCAGAGAGCGAACGTGGGTCAATAGAGGCTTCAGAGATGAGGTCTAGGAGGGTCGAGGTTGCTAAAAAATGATCAATACGTGCATAAGTCTTGTGTGCAGCAGAATAATACGTCAAGTCCCTGGTAGTTAGATGTAGTCGGCTCCACACATCGTGTAGCCCACACTCCGCATCCAGCGCAAGCCTGCGGTCAAGAAGGTCCCTGCCTGGTCGGAGCACTGGCTAGAATGGTCCATGTCAGTGTCCATAATTAAATTCATGTCCCCCCTATCACTATAGCTGCATCAGGTGTCTGTAGCACGGAGGCCAAGGAATGCGTGAGAGAGCTTTCCTGTTTCTCATTAGGGGCATATACATTCGCTAGGGTAAAGTTAAAGGTACCCACCCTGATTCGAAGTGCCAGGAGACGCCCCTTGACTTCTGCAACAGTGGCTAAGATTTCCCCTTGAAAGACCCGCTTGAAGAGACTGGTGACCCCACCATATTTTGCTGGACCTGAGAACCATAGCTGGCGCGGGAACCAGCGGGACTGCATTCTGTGGACATCTTTAGTGAGCAAATGTTTCTCTTGAAGGAGACAGACATCACTGCCTGACTGCTCAAGGAGAGAAAGGATAGCTGACTTTGTGGTGGGATTGTTAAGGCCCCGGACATTGAGGCTGATAATCTTAAGCTCCAGGAAATCCAAGTCTGAAGGTAAGGTGCTGAGAGGGCTCCATCATGGGGCAAAAGAGGCATGCAACAGAAAAGTGCTGTTCAATACAATGAACCAGTACTAGACAAGCTGAGGGGCCTAGAATTGACCGTGCTAGAATAAGGAGAAAAAAAGGCCCCAAAAACTCCCTGAACAAACAAATGGTGAAAACATTCAGTAAATAATTAGATATGTCCATTGAGCATGGTAACAGCAAATGGAGCATGGTCCCAGCAGGCTTGGCCAGCACCAGAGAAGAGTTCTGAGGAGGGAAAAGGTCCCATCAGTGAAGAGGCCACTGGGCAGTTTCAAAACAGCAGGACCCTCTCGTCCCGTCCTTGCCACCCTCAATCCCACCCGCTAGAGGGGAAGTCATTGAGCTAAATGTCTCCTAGCTTCAGTTTCATCAACCTTGGCAGAGCCTCAAGATAGTGTATTTTGCACAGACCTCCTCTCCTATAGTCGCAGGATCAGGGTGCAGGATGTCAGAGGCAAGTTTGTGTCGTTTCAAAAGAGGTCTGCATTGCACCGCCTGATCCTGTGGGCTAGCCGGCCGATCTTCAGGAGAGTTATCTTTAATGTCAAGGACCCAGCAGGTCTCCTTGAGGGACTGGATCTGGTGTACCTTGCCCTCAAGGCAGAAGATGATCCAAAATGGATGACCCCAGGATTAGGAAATGCCAACGCTTCTCAGGTGGTCCTTAACTGGGCCAAAATCGCGCAGTTTCTGTAGGGTAATAGCCGCCAAGTCCTGATACAGTAGAGGTACATGCCCTCTGAATTGGAGCAGATGGATATCCCGGGCTTTACACAGAATAGACTCCTTTGTCTGAAAGTCGTGAACACACACCAAAATGTCCGCCGGGGGGCTTTTTGCAGGTCTCGGTGGTCCCACCCGGTGGAACCGATCTAGCTTTATCTCCATGTCCACCGAGGCCCCTAGGATGTGGCAGAACAGGGCTCTCACATATTCTTCCAGGCCTGCGTACTTTGCATCAGTCTGAACCCTTCCGGATATTAATATTGTTCCTCCTAGACCTATTTCCTAGGTCTTCGACTGAAGGTCGATCTGTTGATCTTAGAGATGAAGCACCTCCTGTTGCAGCCCTTCGATTTCCTCATCACAACCAGCTTCCTTTTCCTCCAAAGCGGAGACTCTCTCCCCTACTTCATCCAGATCACTGCAGATTTCGCGTAGGTGAGAGGAGAGGTCTCTCTTGACCGCCTGCAGGTCTCCGCATAAGGACGCAAATAAGGCCTCTAGGAAAGGACTAGTCACTGGGCTCTCCCCATCTTCAGCTTCAGGATGAATCTCAGTGCTTGCTGTGATAGCCTGTCTCCTGTCGCTCCCCCTGTGGACCTGGTAAGCATGTCCCGTAGGGAGCGATCCTTTTTGCCTTTAGCTTTAGACATAGCTGTGGTTCCTGCCCTGGAGCAGCAATTGCGACTTTTGGGGGAGGATAATCCGGGCCTGGTGTGAGGGGGAACGCCAGTCAACCGCAGGCCCTACGCCGCCACCTCCTCGGCATGTCTTTATGTCCCCGCACAGAAGCTGTCCACTTAGATGTCAGAATGTATGAAGCAGTGGGGCAGTACAACACAAATAAGGGGGAAGGCCTCATTGATGTTTGCAGGAGGCTGGCTCAGTATATAGTGTACACCTATGGTGAGGCGCTGTGCACGGATTCCAGGCAACCCTTAGTGATAGTGTTTAGGTCCCTGAAAACCAAAGCTCTCAAGGTGTAGGTGTGGAGAGCAGCTAAGGCTTATCCAGAAGGGTGTAAAGCAATTTCATGTACCACTTTAGTCGGTCAGTAAGCATTTCACACAAGAAAGAACCACACCAGGTGAGTAGAAAAATACTGTATATTTATCTGATAGAGACTTCTAGCTGCAGATTCCTTACCTTTGAATTTTCCAGGCTTCAGGCTGGACCCGGAAACTTTTGCTGAGCAATACCCCTTGCGCGCGACGTCAGGTGGCTCCATTCGGCTCCACGTGACGTCATTGGCGTCGGTAGCGTTGGTTATGACGTCGCGGGGCCTACATAGGCGCCACCCAGGCGCGCGGACGTCAGTTCTTTTCTTTCCTCGCCAGTTAAGCACCGATACGGGAAGAGCTACCCCTCTGCCGCTTTTTGGCAGGCTTTTTTATCGACTTTTGAGTACGACTTTGTGCGAGGGATGTCTGGTAGGAAGACAGGTTTTAAACCATGCGGGACTTGTTCCCGCATGATATCGGTTACCGATCCCCACCGCTTGTGTCTGTGGTGTCTTGAACGCGACCACGATTCGAAGTCGTGTTCAGACTATCTGATAGAGACATCTAGCCGCAGATTCCTTAACTTAGAATAGCCCCAGGCGCCGCCTGGCTCCGCCCTGACGTTGTCCCCGGACATGACGTCAGTGGAGCCATATAGGACCCTCCCGGCGCGCTGACGTCAGTTTCCTTCTTTTCCGCGTTCCAACGCGGATCCGGGATTCAGCTGTTCCTCTGGCCTGTTTTTCTTCAGGCCCTTTTTCAACGTCCTTTGGCGTCGGGGGACAGTGTGCGATGCCTTCGGGCTTTAAAGTGTGCGAGACTAACTCCGAGGATGTGGTTCAGAGGATACGTGACACTATTGTACAATATTTTCAGAACAATGATGTGGGGTCTACTCCTCTTGCTGCGGTGTGGGAGGCAATGAAATTAGTGACGCGAGGAGAGTTTATTGCGGTGGCCGCGACTTACAATGCTCTGCGTAGGGAGAAGCGCGCGGAGTTGGAAGGGGCTGTGAGAGAACTAGAGGCGATACATAAACGTACCGGAGCGCCGCGGGTATGGCGCGAACTTGAAAATCGCAGACGTATGCTCAAACACTTAGATCTCGATAGGGCAGAACACGCCCTGCTGCGGCTGCGCCACAAATTCTACCTTAGCAGCGATAAGTGTGGGAAAATGCTGGCACACAGGCTACGAGCCTCGACACAGAGGTCCCTCATACAATCCGTGAGGACCCACGGTGGAGCTGAACAGACCGCTGATGACCAGATAGTGGAGGCCTTTCGTGATTTCTATCGCCGTCTCTATGCGGACCAACCCGCGGGCGCACTTGACCCACTTCCATATTTGAGCGATTGTGATATATCCCCTCTCGCAAACAGTCTCCGAGAGTCTGGACTCAGCGATTCGGGTAGAGGAGGTGATAGGGGCTGTCTCTAGGCTAAAGTTGGCTAAGTCCCGGGGCCGGACGGATTCTCAGCCGTCTTTTATAAAACATTTTGCGTGGAGCTGGCTCCATTTTTAACGCGGCTCTTTAACTCCTTTCTTGAGACAGGTGCTGTCACCCCATCGATGGCGGAGGCGGCGATATCCGTCATTTTGAAACCCGGGAAGGACCCCCGAGACTGCGGGTCCTATCGTCCCATCTCGCTCCTGAACATTGATGCGAAACTCTTTGCGGGAGTCCTGGCGGCGCGACTGAACCCCTTATGGCGGACACAGTGGACCCGGATCAGTCCGGTTTCATTCCCACCAGGCAGGGTGGGGATAACTCCAAGCGATTGCTGCATCTCCTTGACCAGGTGCGCCGCGCTCGGACCCCAGCCTTTTTATTATCTATAGACGCGGAGAAGGCCTTCGACCGCGTTGACTGGGAGTACTTGTTCGCGGTGCTCCGCAAGTATGGTTTAGGGGACAATTTCCTGCGCTGGATCAGGTGCCTTTACGCGGTCCCCAAGGCCTTTGTACGGGTTAATGGCTGCAGGTCAGCCCTTTTTCCCATTGAGCGGGGAACCCGTCAGGGGTGCCCCTTATCACCGCTTCTCTTTGCGCTCTACATGGAGCCATTTGCCCAGCGGATCCGGGCGAACCCCGGGGTGGTTGGACTCAAGTTTGGCGCGGATATTCACAAAATTAGCCTGTACGCGGACGACGTGATCCTCTCGCTTACCCAACCTCGGACTACGCTGCAGGCGCTATCCGAAGAGCTTGCGGCTTTCGGGACGGCCTCGGGGTTCAAGGTCAACTTCACGAAATCACAGGTCCTCAACATCTCTATACCGGCTGGGGACCTGGAGGCCCTGCAGCAGGACTTCTCGTTCCCTTGGACTACCTCCGAGGTGACCTACCTAGGAGTCAGGGTGGCGCCAACAATTGCCAAGACAATTTCCTCAACTATGCTTTGTTGTTGGAGTCCACGACCAAGGCGCTGGACGCCTGGTCGCGTCTCCGGCTGGCCTGGTACTGGAGGGTGGCTGCAGTGAAGATGACGGTCTTGCCCCGCATCTTATACCTATTTCCAGATGCTACCGCTGACCCCACCTCCGGGTAGCCTTAAAAAGCTGCAGGCTCTGATTAATAAGTTTATCTGGGAGGGTAGGAAGCCGCGGTTCTCGTTACAGCAAATGACAGCCACAAAAGAACAGAGCGGTTTAGGTCTTCCACTCATAGGGGCATACTACCAGGCGGCCTGCCTCCGATACCTAGTGGAATGGAATAGACCGATGTCTAGCAAACATTGGAATTTCATGGACCAAACGGTGGCGGGAGCGAATATCTGGCGGGAATTGTGGCTGCCGCGCAAACACAGAGCGTGGGGACTCTATTCCTCTCCCGTCACCTCGTCTACGCTCAGGGTCTGGGATCGACTTGCTATTGCTAGGGGATGGACTTCATTCCCATCACCTATGACCCCCATTGTGGACAACCCCGACTTTCCCCCGGGTCAAGCGTCTCCGGTCTTTCAGCGGTGGCGGGAGGAGGGATGTAAGAGGGTCGGGTTCCTCTTTGACTTGGAGGGGCTGATTCCTTTTGCCCGGCTGCAGACAGACTACGCGCTCCCGGCCTCGGACGCATTCGCCTACGCGCAGGTGGCGCACTGGGTGACGAGTCTACCCAACTTCGCTCACATGTCGCGTACCCTCACTAGATTTGAAAAATGGCTGGTGAGCAAAGCGGATGATCAAAGCTCATCTCAGAACTATATGCTATGATCATGGCACGCCCGGCAGGTCACCGTACAAAGGCTCAGGTGCGTTGGGAGACGGAATTGGGGAGACCTCTCACACCCAAGGAATGGGAGCATATTCTATACAGAGCACACCACACAGCACATAACACAGCAGGCGCGGAATCCGCCTTTAAGGTAACTTCATATTGGTACTATACACCGGCCCGGGTGCACAGCTGGGACAAGTCCAAATCAGACCTCTGCTGGCGGGGGTGTGGCGCTACTGGAACCCTAGTTCATCTACTATGGCGCTGCCCGAAATTGGTGCGCTATTGGAAAGCAGTCCTAGACGATATTGACACGGCATTTCAGATTACCCTGCCCCGCGCCCCTGAATACACTCTGTTAGGCCTTTCACATCCCAAAGCCTTCCCGCTGAAGTCTCTAAGGGGCAGACAGATTGCTATGGCGCTGCTGGCGGCGCGACAGGTGCTTTTAGCGCATTGGGGGTCGACCTCGGTGCCGGAGTTGAGGGACTGGATCCATCGCCTCTGGCAACTCTTGGCAATGGAGCGCCTCTCGATGGGGGTAGACGGGAGGGGCGGAGAGTTTGCGACGCTATGGGCCCCCTACTTACAAATCCTCACAAAGGATATGCGGGAGGTGACATGCCCTAAATTTCTACAGATCTTCCGGCTGCTGCCGCTAGAGCCGGCAGCTGCGGTTTAGTACGGCGGGATGGAGCAACACTAGTGCACGGTACGGGCCCCGGCAGTGAGCTCTTTACAATATGTTTAAATCAGATGCGGAGACAGGGGAGGGGGGAGGTGGGTGAGGGAGGTGGGTTTGTTGGAGGGTTTTGTTTGATTTATGATAAAAATGGTGGAGGATTTCTATAGGACGAGCGAAACTGCTGCCAGAGGTGAATGGTATTGCGGGGGCCGTCCTCTGGGATGTAGGCCTCAACGCTGTGTAACTGCATGTCTACCTCGCTCTGCCGGCCTTGAGATGTAGGCAGTAAGCTGTGTTTGAATCATGGTTACCCACTTAATAAAAATGATTGATTCTAAAGTGTGCGAGACTTGTCCGCGACAGATGTCGGCGTCGGACCCGCACACCATTTGCATGTGGTGTCTTGGGTCGCACCACGACTCCGTGGAGTGTGCCGCCTGCCAGCAGATGCGTCCCAAGTCCCTACGGGAGCGCCGGATGAAGCTCCTGGCCGCCCGGATATCCCGCACGGCGTCTCCCTGCCGCTCTCCGGTTGGTTCTTCTGTCCGCGTCCGCTCCCGGAGTCGTTCCCGCGACCGTCGCTCACCTAAAGGTAAGTCCAAGCACAAGTCACGGAGGTCAAAAACCTCGCTTCCACGTGACGATGGGGGTCATGGTTCCCGTTCCCTCACGGAGCCGTGCCCCCCAGAGTCGGCCTCCATTTACCCACCCTTTCCGGGTAATGGTGCGACTCGACCCCAGCTGGAAGCCTACTACAAGGCTCTGCACTCCATCTTGGGGTCACCTCCTCTCCCTGGTGCGCCTTCGGGGTCCCACAGAGGAGGTAGGCATTCAGGTCAGATCTTCGCCGGTGGGTTCGCCCTCGGCGCCGGCCGAGTGCCTCGACTCCGGCTCCGGAGTCGTGCTGGCGTCGGGTCACATCCCCGATGGGTCACCTCCTCTCCCTGGCGCGCCTTCGGGTCCCACAGAGGAGGTAGGCATTCAGGTCGAATCTTCGCTGGCGGGTTCGCCCTCGGCGCCGACCGAGTGCCTCGACTCCGGCGTCGGGTCACAACCCCGATGGGCGTTCCAGTCCCACGTCGTGCCATTCTGCCTTGTCTCCGCATAGCCCCTGGCGGCTCCCTGCGTTGACATCGGTGGCGCCGGCGGCACCATGCCTGTCGCCTCCTGGTCGTCAGGCTCCTTCTCGCACCTGTTGGTTGTGGGGACGTCGACGCCCACTCGTCCGGCCGGGTCGCCCCTCGTGGAGGTCGATGTCGGCTCGACGCCATCTCGGCGTCGTTCGACGCCGGAGCGGCGTCATTCGACGCCGGGGCGCGCGCCGGTACCTGTTGGTTCTCCGCTTCCGGAGGACACAGATCCGGTATGCCCGGACTTGTCTCCACGCCGGCTGGCTCCCATGCCATGGGGTCAGTGGCCCCTTGTTCCTCCTGCTGCGGGACGTGTCAGCTTGCAGCCGTCCCCTACAGATGGGCTATTGTCGCCCCCCAGGACGCCCACTGAAGCTGGTGCTTTGTTTTTAGGGGGTATTCGCAGGGTTGCAGCTGTTTTACACTTGCACCCTCCTTCTGTCTCCTTGTCCTCCGATCCATTATTGGATCTTCTCCACCAGGGTGAGGTGGATATTGAGCCCTTGCTGCCTTTTAGCGGCTTGTTGTTCGACACACTTCTCGGAACATGGGCACGGCCCTCTTCAGGAGATGCTGTTGACCGGGCCATTGCGCATAGGCATCGTACGGCCCCTGGGGGCCCAGCCTGTTTGTCCCTTCAGCCTGGGGCTCACGGCCTCGTAGTCCAGGTGGCTTTTGCCACGCAGCCTTCCTCTCCACCTCTATTGCTGCCTCCTACTAGGGAGTCTCGTTGGTTGGAGACATGTGGACGCGGCATTTTTGCGTCCGCTAGTTCAGCCTTATGTGCTCTAAACACGGCTTGCGTCTTTACCCGGGCTTCTTGTGCCCTTTGGGACTCTGTGGAGTGTCTTTCTCCTACCCTCCCTGAGAGTACTCGTGCTGACATGGCTCGTCTCCTTCACGAATGCCGAGACATGGCGCGCTTTACCATTAGGTCCGCTGTTGACTCTACCGATTCCATGGGTCGGGCAATGGCGAGGTCCGTTGCTCTGCGCCGCCATGCTTGGCTGCGCGACGTTGGTTTCCCCGAGAATGTCCGTGACAGTCTCCGGGATTTGCCATTTGATGGTGTGTCCCTGTTTAACAAACATGCAGACTCTGCGGTTCACCGCCTTCTGTCTACCCTTCCGTAGTCTTTGTTGTGTTCTGGTCTGGTTGCGGACCTTGTCCGAACCCTCTGCTCTGTTCGTGTCGGCCCTGGGTTCATGCTGTAATACCTGGACGGCCTGGGCGGCTTCTCGCCGTCTTTCTTTTCTTTTCTTTCATGCAGCAGGTCAGCTGCTTATCTTTCTGTTACATCCTCTGTCTATGAGCTCACGCTCAAGAGGTCCCCCTTGTTGGGGTTGATACTTACCCTATGTGGGGTATTCGTTAGCTATTGTATAGCTGCCTTCTTCCCACAGCAGTCTTTCTAAGCTTCTGTGGGGTCCTTTTCACTAGGTTGTCCTGCGGCTGTGCCTGTACACTTTCACTGCTGCTGCGGGCCCTCCCGGGACCTTCTTGCGGTCCATTTGTTGGGCTCTCTCATGGTGTCTGCTGCTGGTCTGTGGCACTCCCCTGCATCTCACTGATCCATTTCTTGAGGCCGGGAGGGCTTTCAGGTCCCTACGTCTCGTCCTGGTTCTTTCGTTGCGGCCGTTCCATCTGTGGACTGCCTACCAGAGGGCCTTGTCGCTGTCCCCGAGCACGCGCAGCTAGCTCAGAACTATTCTTCTGTGTTCTATACGCGTACCAGCCTGCTCCCTAGTATGTCTCGCTGTCACGGGCTGGTGCGTTTTCCGGCAACTTTACGTTGCCTAGTTCTACTCTACTATATCCATGCTGCGTAGTCCTTTCATGGTTGGACTTCGCTCTCCATGGTGGCGTTCTGGCCCCAGACGTTGATGCGGTTCATTGTCTTGTGCCTTGCTTTTTGGCCACTTCCCCTGCCAGAGCTTCCCATTTCCTGCTGCATTCCGCGCAGGTGTTGTCGTGCTTTCCTTCAGGCTGCGGTTGCTGCTCTCAGCGGGGAGTGTTCTCCACAGGAACATTGTTTGTCTGGTGGGCTATTGTGCGAATACTCACTCTTGTTCCTCCGGTACGTTTCGTGACTGTCTCCTTCCAGTACTGCTCAGCCTCCCTGTCTGTCTCGCGGTAAACAGTGGATCTTTCCTACCGCCTGTGGCTGTTGCGTCTGGGTCTGGGCATTGCTCTGTCCGGTACCGCTGCTACATGGCTGTTGGTGCTATGGTGTTTTTTCTTTCTCAACTCATCCACCGGGCTGCGCCCTGTCTTCTTTTCTCCTGTCCGGCGTACTACACACACCCAGACCTCCCGCAGGCATGTTCTTCCTTGCGGTGGCCGTGGTCTTGTTCCTCACTTTTCGTGAGCGCAAGTCTTCTACGTGAGTTAGGTTTGCCGGCTCTCTTTCGCGCAATACACCCTGGTTGAGCGTCTCTCGTGTCTCAGCTTTTGCTCGTGGCGCTTCATGGGGCCTTCTCCTTTCCATGGTGTGGTTCTGGCGGTACATACAGTTTCTCTTGTGTACTTCTGTTCCCCACGTGCGTGGCACTGGTTGTTTCCATTATTCTCTGCCATTCTGCCTTTTGATGCCCGCCCTTTCACATGTCCGTTGGTGCATTGGCAGGTCTTGTGTTTCCTGTAACACTGACTCATCCTGGGCGTCGTCAGCATCCTTCCGCTCCTGTTCCCACTTCCACAGTGCTTCTTTCCCTGTCCTGCATGTCCGTCCTGCCTGATCGGACTCGGTCCGTTCTTGTACCCTAGCTAGACCTTTCTCTTTTGAAGGTCCATCGGATCCTGTGGATCCCTCACATCCTACATTTAGTTCCTCTCCCTTTCCAAGGAGGTATCCACTCTCATTCCGCACTGCCCTTCTGGTTCTGTGCTCACTTTCTCCACTGTTTAACCGACAGGGATTTCCTGCCGCCCTCTGCAGCTTTTGATGCCTTTGCCTCTCATTGTTGGCCACTCCCTACGGAGTATCCTAGTCTGGTGTCGGCCACTCTGGCAGTGCTGCCCCCACTGTGTTTAGTCAACTGGTTGACACTTCTGTTCCCTTGGGAACTTGAGTGAGGTTCTGTCGCAGACCCGCCTCCTATGGGGTATGGCTTTGGTATCTATTCTAAGTTAAGGAATCTGCGGCTAGATGTCTCTATCAGATGTACGAGTTACTTACCTTCGGTAACGATGTATCTGAAAGAGACACGTTAGTGACAGATTCCTTACCTTAGAATATCCCCAGGCGTCAGGCTGGATCTGGAAAGTTTTTGCGTAGCAGTACCCTTGCGCGTCGGTAGGCGGCGTTGTGCGGCTCCGCATCCGTCGTCGGCGTCGTGATCGCCGGGATGACGTCGCGGGCAGTACTTAGACGCCGCCCCTGCGCGCTGGCGTCGGATTCTTTCTTTTTCCGCGCCAGTAAGCGCAGATCCGGGGAAGAGCAGTGCCCTAGTCATTTT
>CAWUFW010009187.1:600000-808595 GCA_963921515.1 Calotriton arnoldi
ACTGGTGTATTATTAATATAGGAGCGAGTGACAATAACAGCCGTACTCATCCACTCATAATAAGGATATACAATTGAACTCAAATGTAAGAGAAAGATGAAAGGATCCGCATTTCAAATGTGCATCTCATTAGCGGAGTCTCGACAGTCTACAGAAATGAAAAAATAAACATTATTATGAGTTTGAGCTTTATTTGAAGTAATCATAATGACATATTTATGATATTTGTGTTGCTCCGTCACGTACGAGCCAGCAGCAAACTGCATATTAAAATTCTTCTATTCCAAATAAAACGGAATAAACATGTGACATCGTTATAGATTCCAATACAGCAGAGCAAATATAGCATTCGACATGCTGGCACTAACAGCTCAGAAGAAGAAATTCACACGTTCAAAATTGGTACTTCGTGATTCTGTGGGGGAAAGCTACATGCTGCTTTACTTCCCAATGCAAAAGCCAAATTTTGAAAAAGAATGAAAATGTGTTTGCCCATCTCAAGTTGGAACCTAATTTGCACATGAACCTGATCGACTCTTTTTCACTGTATCACTGTATGACTGAATTTTGATTCTTTGTTGAAAGTATTCATGGGCACCCACATTCCGGTCAATAGGTTAGAGAGTTAGTTTATTCCAATGTTTTCAATTCAATGAAACTTTATGTAGAATGTATTTTGCTCCCATAAGTTATTCTGTTATTTGTATTCAAGTAATGGTTGAGGATAGAGAATATATACTTTACAGTGGTAGAGTGAAATCTTCACCAACATTAGCACTGACGACTAGTGTAAACAAGCACTTAGAGTCAATGGGTCTTGCTTGCATTTGGAGTCTTGACTAAAACATTTAAAAAAAGTCTGCTGCAGAGAAAAAAACACAAAACTCATACATTTCTATAAACAATGCATACACACGAAAAATAATTGGTGTGATGATTCAGTATACACACACGTGCACACACGCACATATGAGATGTACTATAGACCCTCATGCAGTGCAATGCAAGCACTCTGTATTAGGTGGTACACCAGACTGCCAATAGCCTGAGGCGTGAGAAGAATACTCCTTTGGGAGGAGCCAGATCGCAATCTATGTTTATTTTAAAGAATTGTTAGCAATAGTTTTCCAGAAAATTGTAATGTCAAGCCAGACTTCAAAATGCCACTTTCACATTGTTAGAAGGTGGTTCTGACCATCTGAGCCGCCCGGATTTTTCGCTTTTTGAACACCTATTTGTTGAGCTTTTACTGTGGGAGAGCCTCATAAGTTGGGACTCACCCACAGTGAACTCATGATGAAAGGGACTGCATGTGTATTTTACCGGTGTCCCCCTGGCGCGAGTAGGCCGGTGCGCTGCCGCCAGAGTAAGGGCCACTGGGCTGGTTACATGCAGACACGTGTGCACATGCTTGTGCACAAGTGTAAGGGCTGCGCAGGGGAGATTCCTGGCGTGCGCAGCCCAGGAGCAGCTACAAAGTGAATGGTGTGGCAGGACTTATGCAGAACTGGGTGGTGACATGGAATAGGCTTTATGGAATGGAATGGAATGGAAAGACATTTATAGAGCACATGGCTACCCTTAAGCGTCCCAGCGCTATGAACTGACACGGGGGAGAGCAGAGAACTAAGGAAACAGTGCTGTCTTTAATTGCTTACGAAAAGCCAGATGGTTGGGGACTGTGCGAAGGTGTAGAGGCAGAGCGTTCCAGAGTTTGGAGGCGTTATAAGAAAACAGCCGACCACCACTTCTGGACCTCTTTTGAAACATTTGAGGGAAAGTCAGTGTGCTTTACTGTTTTCACTCCATTAAGTCTCCTATGAGGATGGGGAGCACATGGGCTAGTTTCACTTTCCTAGGGCCTACAAATTCCAGACACGCAATAAAGTCCACTGTAACATATATGAGAAGAAGGATTCTGCAGAGTCCAAAGTCATATTTATACTGCTTTTGGGTCATCCAGAAATGTCATATTTCTCTGAGTCAGCTCATAACCAGGGCCTGGCTGGGGCTGACCCTGCCAGGCTGAATTAATGACCTTCCTCCCCAAGCTGTAGCATCGGAGGCCCAGCCCTGCACAACAAGCATTCTAAGGGCGAAGGCCTCCACTCCAAGAAGAGAAGATGGGTGGAGCTACAGGTTCATCCATCAGCAGCTGACACCTGGTGCCAGGCACCAAGCTGCTCTGGAGAGAAGGCAGCGAGGGGCTCTCAGAGACCATGTGGCATGTGACCTCTGGACGACGCCATTTTGAACAAACCCAGAGGCCTGGGCAGGAAGGAGGGAGCAGGGGCAGAGAGGTGATGTGTCGCTGTGTGATAGGGCAAACAGAGACTTCCTGCCAGCCCCCTCCCCATTCTTTAAAAAGAGTTTGCACAGGAAGAGGAGCTCGCTTTGGGGTGAGGTCTGCGGAGGAAGACTGGTGCTGGAGCCTGGCGCCATGGGCAGCTGGAAGGAAGAACCTCCAGACTGGCCCAGGACCCTGCAGTGGGCAAGGAGGGGAGACCAGGACCAGTGAGCAGAAGCCTGGGCCTCTGCGCAAGGAGAAGAGAGGCCCAGGAGGAGAGCCAGGCCAAAGGCTGGCGCAGGCAGCCAGTGAAGACAGCTCCCTGCTGAATCCACCCTCTGTGAGACCAGGAGGGAGAAGGAAAGTGCTCCCAGTGGCTGGGGTGCGCCGCCAGGAGCAAGAAGAGGCCAAAATCATGAAGATCGGTCCCCTGGGGGCTGAGATATGCCCCCCAGAAGGTAGGCGACCTTTGACCTCTACTGGGACCGACGACGAAGCACGTGGGGCTTTGCCGCCGGTCCAAGATGTGCCCCCCGGGGTGGATCAGGTCCTGGGGGCTGCCCCCGGAAGAAGTCAAGCCGGGGAGCACCGTCGCGCTCCCCGTGAACGTGCCCCAGCGGGGTGCCATGGGCCCCCCCTGGCCCCCGATGTCATCAGGAGAGGGAGAGCGCCGCCGCGCCCCCCCTCGAAGAAGGTTTGGGGGGTCCGGGACCCCAACTCCGGGCCCCGGTGATGGCGCTGAGGAGGAGGGGGTGCGCCGTAGCGCAACCCCCCTCGCGCGTGAAGAAAAGCCGGGGAGCAATGTCCCGCTCCCAGTGAAGACTCTTAAGGGGCCCGGGACCCCAACTCCGGGCCCGACGCAGAAAACAAGTCAGGGAGCGCCGTCGCGCTCCCCGTGAAGATGCCTGGTGGGGGCCCGGGATCCCAACTCCGGGCCCCAAAGAACAAAGCTAAGTCGGGGAGCGCCGTCGCGCTCCCCATAAAGAAGTGCCCCTGGGGGCCCGGGACCCCATCCCGGGCCCCGACGTGACGAGGAGGACAGGGGAGTGCCGCCCCACACCCCTGAGGCCCCACCGGACTGGTGGGAGACTCCGCGTCTGCCCGCTGGAGTGGGCAGACCCGAACAGGAGTGCCGGCTCCCACGGCAGCACACAAGTGTGTTGGCCCATCGGGGGGCCGGCGGGAGCTGCCGGGTGTGGGCTCCCCGAGCGGCTCTCCAATGATGAGGCCAGACGGGGTGCCCGGGTGGGACCGGGGCCCCGCCAAGACGGTAAAGAGCGGCCGGGGGTGGGTTCCCCGGGCCGCGGAAGAACCCCCCCCCGCAGACCAGACGGAGCAGCCGGGGGTGGGCTCCCCGAGCTGACTCACTCACCTGGGGACCTGGCCCCCCAGCGATGGACAGCTGCGGCGTGAGGCCGCCAGGAGTGGCAGCACGGCTCTCCCCGGAGCAGCGGGGGAGACGCCTCTATAATATGCACGGCAAGGAACACCGAGCACCCCATAATGCCTTGCAAGGCATGGGGAAATCTACTGTTTTTGGCGTCTGGTGGCCCTTAGAGGAGGAGGGTCACCCCCATTTGCTGGAAAGGTGCAGGGGGAGCTGCAGGAGTAACGCAGTCTCCCCCAGAACGAAGAAGGAAGTCCCCCCCCTAAGTCTCATGGGGACCTAAAAGAAATAACCCCTCAAGGGCTCAGCTAGGCGTCATCAGCATCCCCATGGCTGGAACTTTTGTTCTGCAGCTGGGGGTGCCTTAGGGACTGCCTCAAGGTGTGAAGGGCTTAGTTGGGGATGTCTGGAGAAGGGCATCCCCTGGAGGTGAAGAGGTGTAATTGCACCACAAATGCATTTACCTATGTTATTTCTTTTTAGAGGGACTGAAAGGCATTTATGTAATGTGAAGTACTTGCGTAAGGTAGAATCATAAGCAAAGTGGGGTTATGTTGTTGGACACTCCTGCTAGGGTGTCTGGCTGTATATGCTTAATCCTGTGATTATAACTGTGATGCCTTTTGGGGGCTTGTATTGCAATGCATTATAATGGTTAACAACTGTGATAAGTACTGTCATTTTAAGTGATGCTTAGACATGTATTCTTGCTGCTGCGTTAGGTGAAGAACAACCCAGACTGTTAGCCCCTAAGATGTAGAGGTGTATACTATATGGTCAGTATGACATGTTCAGTCAGGGTTATGTGTCACCAGGGCAGGTGTGCCTATTTTAAATACTTGTTGAGATAATGGGGTGGGTCGCCACTGGGATTGTGCCAGTGCGCAGGGCCCTCGCTCCAGGTTATGTTCAACTAACTGCATTAGGGGGCAAGATGATGTGCATACATGGGAGTGGTGGTACTAGACCCCACCCCCCTTTGGGAGGGGTGGAAATGTTATGCAATGTCACAAAGTAATTCCAACAGCTTATGTATATTTGTAAATTGTTGCATAGTATTGAGTAGTGTGTGTGTTTAATAAATGTACTCTTACTTTTATAAAGCAAAGTACAGACTGGACAATCAATTATTGAGTGTTATTTCTGCGTACTGGTAAATGGCGATTACTAGCCCACACCACCTTCCTTGAGTAAGCCTTAGACTGCTCTGCAACGCTACCCTCTGAGAGTCAAGCGCTACAATAGGGTGTTTGGTTCCCAGTGAAGGACAAATGTGACATGTTATTTGTGCAGGCCTCACAGATACTGCCTCGTTTTCCAACACACATACATCAGATCAAAAACGACTTTTGATAAGGCTAGTCGGTGCAAACTTATTTCTTTTGCCCGGGTCCGTGGAGATGCAATTTCTGCAATATTTAGCCAGTGCAAATGTTGGCATGCCTTATTTTAATTGATAAAAACTCGACATGTTGTCCAGTTTCTATTATTTTTGTATTATTCATTTTTCTCTTTTATCCTTTTCTTCATTCTATGTCCTTTGTCCTGTAAGCATTCACTACGCATTAGTCAACAGAATAAATAGCATATTACAACCCAAGAAATACGTTTGAAGCTGTATATGTATGAATTTCAAAGAGAGCGAGAACCCTTCAATGGCTCATTTCTCTAGAAAAGAAATAATGATCTGTCTCTGTATGCCAAAGCAAGACAAAATATATAATTTAGTAAAAGGTTTATGAAACCACCATGCTCATATTGATGGGTAAAAATGCTAATATAATTTGGGGTTTAAGGATTAAAATCAATATCAGTGGTTCGCAGTTTTTCATGGAACTACACAACACACATTCATCAGTCATTCTCAGCAGAATCATATTTAGTTCTCCAGCAAGATGCCTCCTTCAAACGTCATAGTTTACATGAGACACATCTTTACCTTCGGAATCAACAACTGAATATTAACTGAATAATAATGCAACACTGATATTCGGTTGAGATCCAGAGTGTGAGAGTTCTGAATTGCAACTGCAAACCCAACAAGCACTGGCGAAGCCAATAGGTCTCTCCTGTGTGAGACCTACTGGCTTTGACAATGAATTTTAGCCATGTTGTCCTGCGGTGTGGCTGTGCAGCATGGCTAAGAGTAAAGTTAGAAAACAAAGTGCTATGATGCAGCCAGCGCTGGCTTCATCATGGTGCTTTGTTTTCTCTTCTGGTGGGTGGGAGTGGGCCAGACAAACAATGAGAAGGGAGGGGATGGGCAAGTGAGGGAGGGTGGGAACGGGACAGTAAACAAAGTTCTATGACATGGCCAGTACTGGTCATGTCATAACACTTTTTTTGTTATGTCAGGTGAGGGGAAAGGCAACACAAACAGCTGGGGTGGGGGCGAATGGGAAGAAGCAACAAGAGCACGGGATTAGGAGGGGAAGAAGCAACAGGAGCAAGGAGGTGGGACGTGAAGAAGAAACAGAAGCACAGCGGGTGAGAGTGGAAGAAGCAACAGGAGCACTGGGGTGTGGGAGGGGGAAAAAGGAACAGTAGCCAGGGGCGGAAGGGAAAGAAAAACCTGAGCACAGGGTGAGAAGGGGAGAAGCAAACAAAGAAAATAGTGCCTGAATCACAGCACGAACAATGAATGGACAGTGGAAGGACATTAACCAAGATAAATCAATCAGAGTTGATCCAAGCTCCACATGAAAGAAGAGGAAGTGAAGTCAGCATGTGCTGGTCAATTAGGAAACAGCAAACGAGAGTGACATAATGGATTTGGAGAAGAAAAGCCAAGGACTGGAGCATTATGACCTCAGTGGCCTGCGTAATCTCGTAAACTTCTTACATCAAGTCCATGAATACTAACAAAAACCTGGACTGAGTGACCTACGCCAGGCCATAGGAAACTTGAGAACTCTGAGATATTGTCAAGTTTTCACTGCAGGTTGCTTTATTAACCAACTAAAACTATTGCTTTTTCGACCCTAGCATCTCTACTCTGGCTGACACTGCATGTGAGATAGAGGAACGATTGCTAATCTGCTTTTTGCGAGCCAGACATTTGAAGAGGAACAGAAATGCCATTGGCAAAGTCAGTAAGTCTGGCTTTGTAAACTGAGTCCCAACTTAAATCGTTTTTTGAAAAGCATGCTACTGTGAAAAAAAAAAAATGTGCCCTCTGTATTCAATCCGTCTACAAGGTAAATGATTTAATGTGCAATGATTCCTTGTACTATTTAGATGTAGAATATTCCCTTGCAATACAAACACTGCCTAGGAGGTGGAATACCTCAAACAGCTAATATCATGAGATGACTGAAAACTCCTCCTTTGGGCATAGCCACAGCCTTCTCCGTTTGTATTTCAAGGAATTGGTAACAAAAAGGTAAGCAGCGAGCTATACTGTCAAACCAGACATAAAAAAGCCTTGGCAAAGCCAATAGGTCTGACTTTGGCTACCAGCAGTTTGGCTTTGTCAATTATGTTCTATCATGTTTTTTTTAATCAAATGTTATTGTTGGGGGTGGCAGCGGGCACTTGCCCTTATACATTTTTTTGGGGCTGAATGGAAAAATGTTGTCTCAAAAAGCATGCATTACCATAGTAGCACCTGGCAGAAAGAGAAAGAAAAGAATGCTGTCACTCAAAGCGAAGTTAGCCAATGGCTTAAGTGGGCTGAACCACTGCGGTATGCTGTAGAGCAGTGGTTCCCAAACTGTGCGCCGTGGCTCCCTGGGGAGCCGTCAAACCTAGCCAGGGGAGCCGCGCACCAAACACTTTAATGCATTTAATGTTGACGGGTCTGTTGGCTTCAGTTAAAACTAATTAGACTTAAACGCATGATATCGATGATATGTAGGTGACATGCCTAAAAGCTGTAAACGTAGTGCTTAATTGATGGCATGTCGAGGGAGATGACCTCCATATTTCACTGGATCCCCACGTTCCAACGCTTCCAAAGTAAGCGGAAGATGCCTGATTTATTTTTTTAGACTCATTAATAGTTTCATTTTTTTCCAAATGCATTTGACATCAATGAAAGTTATCAGGAAAGTACAGTTGTCCTGTCTATTAAACACACTAATTATTATTAAATATTGACATTTGTACTTGAACCATAGGTACTTCCAGAACACATTTCTTTCAGTATACACACATTTCCAGGCAGGCCTGCTCTCTCCTTGAGCTTAGGAAAGTAAAACACCATATACGGCATAATGCCAACATTTGGAAGCAAGAAAGAGGGACGTTTAAAAAATAAAAATAAAATCAGAGGAATTTATTTTACTTGCATTGATTTGAATGCAATTTTAGGGAGGAGACAGCAAAAATAAAGCTGTATATGGTTTAAAAAATCGTGAGTCACCCTGCTGAGACAGGTGTGTTGGCACATATGACATAGGTAGAAATGGAAGTGCATGCAAATATTCTTCAAGCGCAGAAACACTTTAGCAATGGGGCCTACATGCATAGGGATGCTATCTAGCACTTTAAGTGGGATAAAAAAGTTTGAGAGGGTACTCAAAAAAAGGCAGGGTCAAAGAAATGTAACTAGGAATATTTTATTAGAGGCGCCCCCTTAGTAATATTAAAAAAACACCCTGCGTATATGATTATAAAACCTTCATCCCAATTATTTTCAGAGAGAAAAATGCAAGCACTCTCGAGGCTGGGCTTACATCCCCCCACCCTCCATAAAAAATAACAGTGGGGAGCCACGGGCAATGGACAATGGGTCAAGGGAGCAGCGGGTCGAAAAAGTTTGGGAACCACTGCTGTAGAGGGCCAAACAAAAATGTGAATGATGCAATAATAGTGCAAGGATGGCTAAAGCGAGGTTGGAAGCCCCTATAAGTTAAATATTGTTTTAGTAAATTCAAACTGTCTTGGCTAATGGCAGACCAAAAATGGATCGCAAAAGTACATGAAAAAGGCAGGGCACCGTGAGAGAAGGGGTTTCGAAGAAGGGAGCGAGTGTTATAGGAAGACGGGAGGACTGTGGATGTCAACTTTTGTTTTTGGGGGTCATTTAAAACTCACCAGGCACAGTGGCCTCCACCCCCCATCTGTTGCTGAAAAGGCACATGATCATGCTAACCTCCTTGGAACACACTGGAACTGGAGATGATAGTAACGTCAACAAAATCAGTAGTATAGCATAGCATTTTCATAGCGCCAAAAACGAACTGAACTGCGCTTTAATAGTACTTTTACGCTGGAGAATCCTGGTTTGATTAAAGATTTCCATGATGCATTTTCTGTTCCAGACTCCCCAATGGAAGGATATAAAATACAGTGAATATTCCTTCAAATACATTACAATCACACCAAATCTGCAAGACATAGAAATCAATATTTAAAAGCTATGACTGCCGAACTTCAGGAGTGCATAGAAAGAGTGTAAACTCCGGTTTTAAAGTATAACTGCACAACTAACTCTCCCCCTTCCCCTGCCACCACCACCACCACACAAACATGATGCAGAGATTGTTTTTTTAACAACACTAAGCATGTGGGACTGTAGTTTTACTTTACAGTAAGTGTTGTTTACTGACAAGCCAGAGCTGGCTGGTTGTAACTGCCACAACACAGGACCATATGACGACTGTGCAAGAACAATAACAGGGCATGTGTGGTCTCATTTTGGCAGGGCTGACTTTGGGTTTCATCCTTCAAAGGTTATTATGTGTAATTCGGGTAAATCTGGAGTGTCTGGGGCATATTCACAAGGAAGTGGCAAAATGAGGCATTAGCCATCATGGCTTAACGCCTCACTTCGCCACTTCAGAAACGCGAGGCTGCACCATATTCACAGGATATGGTGCAGCCTTGCATTTCCCCTGCGCTGGCGCTAAGTGTAACAGCTTGCGCAAGCGCAGGCACCCTTGCACCATGGTGCAAGGGTGTCTGCGTCTAAGGGAAGATTGTGTATGTACAGGAAGGTCCCCTTCCTGCACATAAACAATCTTGAAATGCCGTTTTGTGACTTCTATGTGTGCAGCTTAATGCAGCACACACAGAAGTTGCAAAGCGGCATTTTCAAAAATGATTGTTTATGTGCAGGAAGGGGGACCTTCCTGTACATACACAATCATTGGCCTTTGCTGTTTTCATGTGTGGTGCACAACGCAGCACACATGAAAACAGCAAAAACGCAGGAGAAATTAAACATTTCTCCTCGCTCGCCAGGTTAAGACCAGGTTTTCCCTGGTCTTAATTCTGGCACTGCCTCCTATTTACGCTGCTCTTGTGAATAGGAGGCAGCGTCAGAAGCAATGGGTGTTGCGGTGGAACGCCCACAGCAACACCCATTGCCCTCCCCTTTCACGCTAAGTATAGCGTGAAAGGGGGCCTTATACACAAGGTAGCGTTAAGCCACGTTAAGTGGCTTAACGCTGCCTTGTGAATAAGGTGAAGCCCCTATCGCCACAGGAACGTCGAAAAAAGTGACTTTCCTGTGGCGACAGGGGCTTGTGAATATGCCCCTCTGTTTCTTAACCAGCTGAAGCCACAGTAGAAAGCACTTTGAAAAAGGGCAAATGCATTGTCTGTGAAGATAGAGTTCAATAATAAGTTTACTTTGACAATGCTCTTTCAAACTGCTACAAACATATCATGGGGCTTATTTACAAGGCCCTTGCGCCACTTTTGCGTCACTTTTCCCATGTTAAAAGTGACGCAAAAGTGGCGCAAGGGCCTTGTAAATCTGCCCCCATGTATATAACAACCACAGGCTGTATATTTCAGATAAAAAGCTGTGACCCTTCAAAGAAGTTAGAGAGCAACCAAGATCAACCACCACATCTAGCAACATAAATCTACTAAATGTTTCATTGAACATGAACTAACATGACATTATATTTATCACATAGAAGAAATCGAATGTCTAATCCCGGCATCCACGCGTGACCAGACTGTGCGATATTTGGCAGATCCCATTATCTCTTGCGGTTCTGGAGCAGTTCGAAACCAGTTGAATAGCATTATTAGCACTCTTAAAAACAAGCATTTGCAATGCAATAGGTCTCGCATTAGTTAAATGGAGAGCTATTGGTTTTGCAAATGGAAAAGAAATGCAGCGTCCGCCTGCCTTTGTTTTTCTATTTATTGACTTTTGTGGCAATGGCGACACGCTGCCCTTTAGCTTTAGATGTTTAAAGCTAAAGCACGGTGTGCCGCCATTGCTGCAAAAGTCAATATATAGAAAAACAAGTTGTGCGGCCGCCGGATTTTTTAATATTTTTTTACTATTGTAGCAATCGCCGCATGCCGCGCTTAAGCTTAATATGTTTAAAAGTAAAAAGCGGCGTGCCAACATTGCCACAAAAGTCAATCAATAGAAAAAAAAGTTGTGCGGCCTTCGTCTTTTTTTCTATTCATTTACTTTTGTAGCAATCGCACCAAGCTGTGCTCTAGCTTAAAATGTTTAAAAGTAAAGCATGGTCTGCCACGATTGCTACAAAATTAAATAATGGAAAAGAAATACGGCATTCGCCCGCCTTTGTTTTTTTATTTATTTTTTGTAGCAATGACGGCATGTCGCGTTTTAGCTTTAGATGTTAAACACTAAAGGCGGCGTGCCGTCATTGCCACAAAAGTCAATAAATTTTAAAAAGTTGTGCGCGCGCCATATCTTTTTTAATTTATGTACTTTTGTAGCAATCGCGACACACCATGTTTTAGCTTAAGATGTTTAAAACTAAAGCGCAGCATGCAGCGATTGCTACAAAAGTAAGTAAGCACTGCAAAGAAAAAACAGGAAGGGCAGCAACAATAATGGGAGGGAGAGGGTGCGTCTGCGAGCGAGGAGGCAACAGATAGCTAGAGATAGCTAACCAAGAGAAACAAAAAAAGCAGACAATATGCAGACTCACTGTGTTACCATCGTATAGAGCACTACTGGTTTTTAAGATGAATTAGAATGAATAACTGAGTGCAGCCTTACCTCGCGCGCATGTGCACAAAAGACAAGAAATTGAAGTTAACACAATTGTTTTCTTTTATTTGAACCCTTTGGAGGGTAAAAGAGGAACCATTGCCATACCAGGGAAGGCTGCATGTTTATTTTGTTTTTTTCTAAAGTATCTATCGTAAGAACATTCCAAAAATAGTTTGACAGGGTTTTCCAGTGAGCATAAAGTGAGGCTTTGTGCTACAGTGGTCCTGGTACGACTTATCTGTAGACAATGACTTGAAAACAGAGCTACGAGATGGGCCCTGCACTTCACTTCAGCAGAAAGAGTGGGATAGGGTGAGACAGTCACAGAAGGAGCCTGTACTGCACTCTAGCACCTGGGATGGCTTAGGGTGCTAAAGATGTAGATAAGGCCATGCACTTCACTGCAGCACTGCGAGTGGGTTAGGGTAAGACAAATACAGGACGTGCCCTGCACTGCACTTTAGCACTGAGGGTGGGTTAGGGTGAGACAGTCACAGAAGGAGCCTGTACAGCACTCCAGCACCTGTGATGGCTTAGGGTGCCACAGCTGTAGACCGGGCCATGCAAGTCACTGCAGCACTGTGGACAGGGCCGGACTGGCTACCGGGCGTTTTGGAATGCTGCCGAGCTGGGGGCTGATGTCACTGCGGTGGGGACTAATTTCGTTGATGGAGACCTGCGTGTGCTTCGAAATAAACAAAGCAAAACGAATTTCGTTCAGCACACGCAGGTCCCCATCAACGAAATCAGCCCCCAGCTCGGCAGCATGCCAAAACGCCCGGTAGCCAGTCCGGCCCTGACTGTGGATCGGTTAGGCTGGCAGATCTGAAAGATGGGCCTTGAACTGCAGCTCAGTACTGTGGGTGGGTAAGAGTGAGACAGCTAAAGAAGGGGCCTTGCAGTGCACATCAGCACAGTGAATGGCCTAGGGTGACACAGCTACAGGACGGGACCTGCACTGCACTACTTCACTGTTCTTCCGTTAGGATGCCAAAAAGTGATGGGTGAGCCCTGCACTGCATTCGGCACTGTGAGTTGGATAGGTGACATGGCAGGAGGCAGAGCCTGTCACTGGAGTCCATCATGTGGTCCAGTGGGGGTGACAAAGCCGCAAAATGGGCATCGCACTACAGCCCTTCACTGTGGATGTGTTAAGGTGAAAAACTGAAGGATGGGCTTTGCACTGCAGTCCAGAACTGTGTGTGCGATGCACCGACAGAGATGGAGGATGAGCCATGCACTGCACCTCAGCACATTAGATGGTTTAACGTGCCAAAACTACATTATGGGTCCGCACTGCAGTTCAGCACTGTGGATTGGTTAAGGTGACAACGCTGTAGGATGGGCCTTGCGCTGCAATTCAACACTGTGGGTCAGTTAGGGTGATAGTGATGCATGATCAATACTGCACTGCAGACCGGACTGTGGGTTGATTATGAACATAAAGCTAAGGGTAGGCCTTGCACTGCAGCTCAGCAGTGTGAAATGGCCTAAGGGGGCATGGCTGCAGGGTGGCCCTTGACGTGCAGCCCCCCAGTGTGGGATGGGTTACTGTTACAAAACTTCAGGATAGGCCTGCACTGCAGTTTAGCTTTGTGAGTAAGTTATAGTAAGAGAGCTGCAGTGATAAGCACTGCACTAGTGTCTAGCGATGTGGAATTTGATTCTGCTGACAGAGCTACATGGCACCCTGCACTGCCACACTGCTTTGGTTGAATTATGATGACAAAACCGACAAGAGGTGCATTTCACTGCAGTTTAACAATGTGGCATGGTGCAAGGTGACACAGCTCCAGGATGGGCCTTGCATTGCAGCTCCGTACTGTGGGATGAGATAGGGTTACACAGCATCAGTTTCGATCTGCACTGCATTTCAGCACTGGGCGTTGGTTATATTGAGAGAGCTTCAGGATGGGCCCTATGCTGTAGTCAAGGCGGGTGGGTGGCATAGGGTGACAGAGCTACAGACCCTGTGCTGCAGTCATGGCCTGTGGGTGTGTTATGGTGACAGAGCTGCAGGATGGGCCCTGCGCTGCAGTGAAGGGCTGTGGGTGGGTTAAGGTGACAGAGTGATGGACCCCGCGCAGCAGTCAATGTCTGTAATGGTTGGTTTAGGGTGACAGAGCGATAGACCCTGTACTGCAGTCATGGCCTGTAGGTGTTTTAGGGTGACAGAGCTGCAGGATGGGCCCTGCGCAGCAGTCAAGGACTGTGGGTGAGTTAGGGTGACAGAGCTACCGGATGGGCCCTGCGCAGTAGCCATACGGAAGCAAACAAGCACTGGTAAAACTAACATGTCTTCTTTCTGAATGAAAAAGCGAGATCTAAAAGTACTAATGTAGTAGTGTAATATATTATTGTTAGAGCAATGCTGGCAGCAGTGTAAGGTGCCATCAAACAGCCAAAACCGTTTTTGTTCCTCCCTTAAAAAATATAAGCAATGAAGACCAGCCATGTTTAAAACCAACCGGGCATTCCTCAATACCAGTTCCACAGCTGCCCATGTGCCAGCAACTGGATTGAGTTGAAAACATTTGTTTCTGGTCAACTGGCATTTGTAACGTGTATCCGGCATCCAATAGTTATGAGCCTGACTCCTGACAAAAATACTGTCAGGGTTCGGAAAAAAACTAGATATATCGTTAGCCCTTTAATATTTTTCAAGAGCCAAAAGGCAACTGTACTTGTGGCGTTTGCTGGTTATTTTTTTCTTTGCAAATTTACTGTGCAATATAAGCACGGAGGTGGTTTGTTGTGCACGTGAAGCATAAAGTGTGTTCTCTGAACATCCGCTCATGTCCATGCCTTGCTTATGCACATTCCTTGCTTATGCACACTTCGTGCACATCAGCACAAATTGGAAATGCGCTCTACGTGCATATTGTACTCATTTGCAAACAAGAGGCAGTCGTGCATGGTACAGCTGTAACCCATATTAACAAATTAATAGCAGCTATTATGCACTGCACAAGAAAATTCCCAGAGAGCTGTTGTGACAAGCCAAGTGCGTATTATGCTAGCTCGGGTTGGGCTATCGGGTGCAAATTGCAGTTTGCAGCTCCAAATGATTTCTCCCGGATTTAGTTGCAGGTATATGTAGTTTTAGACAGCTGTTGACGTGAAAAAACAGTTGGATTTTTAGACGCATTATTTCTATCTATGGGGTCCAGTGGGTATTTGTGTAACGGGCCGGACTGGCTACCGGGCGTTTTGGCATGCTGCCGAGCTGGGGGCTGATTTCGTTGATGGGGACCTGCGTGTGCTGAACGAAATTCGTTTTGCTTTGTTTATTTCGAAGCACACGCAGGTCTCCATCAACGAAATTAGTCCCCACCGCAGTGACATCAGCCCCCAGCTCGGCAGCATTCCAAAACGCCCGGTAGCCAGTCCGGCCCTGTTTGTGTTTAACCATTTAACTGCTGGGCATTTATACCCCATTGTCCAAAAGCCTGTATATCGCAACTGAAACCTGGAGAAACCATTTGTAACTAGTCAAATGGAATTTCGACCAGCTCTTGTACAGCGCGCATAGGTGTCAATTAGATGCCTGCCAGTGAGACATCTCGTTCATGCCTAAGACAATCACGAACCGTCGTTAAACGCTGGAATTATTGTATTTTATTAATTTATGTTGAGGAAGTTGGACTTGCCACAAAAAAGCAGACCTCACTGAACGTGCTGCACTTACTCCCGTGAAGTTGACGTGCGTGTTTTTAAAACATTGCCGGTTTTTAAAACAAGTTCTGTGTACATCACCTTATTCTCATTGATGTCATACAGATTCTGCACAAAATGTTACAGAAATGTACAGCAGCTGCATTTTTCATAATTTTGCCCATTACATGCAGAATCATTTTGTGAGTGGCATAACGCTTTTGTAGAAGCGCATAATTCATTGTTTGCCTGCATACAACGGACGTCCTAAAAGATCATCATGTAGCAATGTGTACATTGAGCATTACTGTTCAAGTACATTTTCCATGTTGCGTGTGTTTCCATCAGACTTCCAGTGATTTCAAAGGTCTCAAATTCACGTTTATGATCAGGGCTAGCAACCATTGCGAAACATGAAATTAAATAGACATAGTAATGTATCGAATTACACAGCAATAATCGTGTATTCCCTAGAATGGCCAAATGCCTGTATGTGTGTATGTGTTTGTATGCGCTGTTTAGGCCGGTGGCCGGGCGGGTGCCCTGCTGTCACGCTGGTCTCTGGGGGGTGGACTAGCACTGGCCGTGTCAGCCGCCTGCTCGCTCCCCTCCTCCCTTGTCTGGTCTGTGTGTGTGTGTGTCTCGCATAAACACGGCACATCTGACATGTCCGCCGTCTCTCATTCCTCCTTTGCAGCTGGGAACACATCGCCTCAACCCGACGAAAGCTGCGGACTCCTGCAGAGCACCGGCAACTCTGGATCGTAAAATATTAATTTTGTGGGCGGTTTGAAAATAAAGGACACGCTCGGCCTCGCTGGGTTTCCCAATGAGGTTTCTGTTTTCCGCCGCCAGCCTCTCACCCCAGCTTTGCCAATGCGGCCTCTCCCCGCTGGATCGACCCCGCTGGTCATTTCCACATGAAGTAATGGCGACACGTTGGACGGCCCCAGCGGCGCCCGAGGGAGATGGCGACAGGAGGACGCAGTGCCGCCTGGGGTCCGAGAACGAGGTAAGAGAGCCCGCCCGAGGCGCATTTTAAACAAGCTGTCGCCATTGTGAAAAAAATATAGTGCTTCCCGACTAATGAGGAGTCAGTGTAAAGCCGCAAGTAAAAGATCCAGTCCTGATGGGCAGTCACAAAAGGAGACAGGGCGGTAACAAGGCGGGACTAAGAAGCCTCATTATCAATCGGAAGCCAGCATTTACCATGGACGATGACGCCAGCCAAAGAAAATATGGGCGGAGCTTCCACGGCACTTCCACATCTGTCCCTACTACAATATGCCTCGCAAAGCGAGCAGCGCATGCGCTGCAACGCTAGGCTCGACCTAACAAGGAGAAGGAGGCAAAACTACTATTATGGGAGGAGTGCTGGGTACCAGGGAATTAGGGTCTTTCCTTATCTCTTGTCAAGTAAGCTCTGCTCTGTGTGTCAGCCTGTTCCAGGAAAACAGAAGGCCCCCTGGAATGGACGGGCTGTGCATGGCATGTGTGGTATTTCTGTGTATGCCTGTGCATGCAAATCAACTGTCTGCGTCCTGTGTGTGTGAGCCGATGTTCATTAATGTTGTGTGTGTCTGTCAGTTAGTGCTTATATATGTTTGTCTGTTAAGGTTTGTGTTTGAGTTCGTAAACATGTGAGCCACTGTTCACGTGTGTGTGTTTCTATCAATAAGTAAACAAACGCTTACTTACGGTTCCACGTGTGAATTTTTTTGTTTGTGTCTATGAATGTTTTTTGTTTATGTGCGTTTGAGTGTGCACTTGTTAGCCGATATTCACATGCGTATGTCTGTCCTAGTATGTGCTTGTGGTCCTGAGTGCTTAGGCATGTAAATCTTTCCCTGTGAGTCTGTGTGAGCCAGGGTTTTTGTTTGTATCTGTGATTGTTGTTCTTTGTGTGACCACTCCTTTCAGTCTTTCCGAATGAGCCTGTGGGTGCCTCCCTGTTTCTGACTGTGTCTGTGGGAACAGTTTGTGTGCACGTTTGTGATGTGTTTAAATGTGGTCTCCAGTTTCACATGTAAATTAAATGGGACCAGAAAATGAATATGGACCCACTGAAAAGACCTAGAGAGGATGTTAGCTCTCTAAACGTAATTTTTCTTACCGCCTGATTCGATTAGGAGCAGCAGCGATTACTCTGCCCCCCCTCCTCAAAAAAAGAAAGTAGTGGCTTCATAAGTAAACAGATAGTCTCTCTAAATTAATACACATTTGCATTAACGAGTAAACAGAGAAAGGGCTTGCACCATGTCTAGAGCTTTTTTTAGGGGTGTGGGGGGCTTGACTGGCAAGCAAGAGGGGGAGAAGATGGTGCGTGTACGGGCAAGTAGCCAGGATGTGGAGGGATGGTGGACTGTGGGCAGCAAATTGAACCACAATCCGAGAACCAAGCGCAAGCAGCGCAGAAGAACAGTAATCAAGGGAACCATCAGAACTTGGGACATGCTCCAAATAATCAGATGGAGACATACTGCAGCCATATGAAGCTCACTTGCGCTCACCAATTACAAGCAGGAAAAAAATGCTTAAGCTCTACGGAGTGAGCTGCAGGTAGGAGGAGTGGAGGTGGGGGGAAATACTCCCTCTATCGCGTCAAGAGCAGCAAATGGGCACATATTAACTTGAATCAATCTGTGCTTGGTCCCTGCTTTACAGGATTGATCGGAAATGACGTTTCGCCTGTAGTGGCCAGTTTAGGAGGCTGGAAAGAAGAGTGATGTGAAGCTAACAACTAGTAAGCAATGAGCGGACTCCAAGCCCTTTTTTGTACACAAATAGTGTCTTGCAAGTGAGACGCATGCGCTAGTGCATGCCCTTGCAGGCTCGATCTTAAAAATGCACATTTGTAGCTTGAACTTAAAATGACAAGCACCTAACTAAAAGGCATCTGTATATACTATCCACCTTTATTGTCTCTACGATCTCAAAGACTGCTTCACAAAAATAACGTACACTTTTTAGTAAGTTTGGATTTTTGATTAAGTTTACTACTTTTCGGTATTCACAAACTCCAAGTGTAAGCTACACAAACGAAAAATACAATAGTAAGTCCAGCACTACATATGATCAACCACTGGGAATGCAATTCCCTCCTAAACAAAATAATGGAGGTATCAGTACCAGTTGTTGACCAAGTGTGGTGCTGAATGTACTACAAAAAGTGTAAGTTGCTACAAAACTGTAAGTTACTACAAAAAAGTGCAGTTTATGAATACCGGGAAGTAGTAAACTTACTCAAAAGTGCAGCTTGCGACACAGGCCCGTAATGTATCGCCTGCAATATCATGATGTAACTCCCTACTTCCTTAAGCCGGTTAAAACCCATCCTGCATGCTGAGCTTTTTCTAACACCATTTATGTTTTTGGACTGTATTTTAATCTCTTTCAGCTACATACAGTTTCAGATTTGTAACTTGAGTAGGTTCGTTTTTGCATCTTACTTTAAGCTATTGCTGTAATTTGTGCTTTAAATTGCCATTTAGATTACGCTCACCCATTGTGCAGCCTAAATAGTTGCAAAAACAATAACTATTTTAGATCTGTGGCAGTGATAATATGAGGAAAATGGGCCCATGTTACCTCCATTCTCTTTCCCTGCAACCTCTGCACCCCTCCCAGCCCCTCACCTTTGAAGATATTGCACTCCTATAGCTTCTACACTAGAAGCGTTTATGAAAATCTGTATACCACCTCCAAGAAAAATAAAATCCTGTAATACAAAAGAAAGTAATAGGAGGAGACACAAAAATACATTGAGAAATTCTACAGATCCAGTCTATAGTTTCATGATTGTTATAATAATGTATTAATAATTTATCAGCTTCACCCACTGAATGGAAAACTGTCACCTACTTTTACCAGATTAATTTACTGTGGGTGTGAAACTCTAATGCCATGCTGCTTTATTGCATATTGTGTGTACTCTTTGGCTCTGTTATTAGCACCTTCTACAGGGACTGTGTTGGACCTGTCAGCCTTAGCATGGTCCTCCCCCAAACTTTTTGCCTCTCCTCCAATTTGCTGAACATATGTTTGTTGGCCTTGTGTACTTTGCCACTGCTAACCAGTGCTAACGTGTGCATATTTAATTTACTTATAAGTCCCTTGTAGAGTGGTATGCAGTATACCAAGGGTCTCTAAATTAAAGCCTATCAGTGGGCCTGGGCACTTATTATGCCACCCACTTGAGTAGCACCTTAAAACATGTCCCAGGCCTACCACCTCCATGTCGGCTTGACAATAAAATCCCCTTGCCAAGCCCTAAACTCCCTTTTTATTACAAATACGTCACTCCTAAGGTAGGCCCTGGGTACCCCAGAGGGCAGGGTTCCTTGTAATTAAAAGGTTGGACATGTACTTTTTAGTTTTACATGCCCTGGTAGTGAAAAATTCCTACATTTGTTTTTCACCACTGTGAGCCCTACCCCTCCCTAGGGATAACATTACATTAAAAACGCTGTCATTTCCAATTGGGAGCAGGTAGCTATGTCAAGTTTGGTGTCTTTAGAATTGTAATGAAAACCCCTATTTAATGGTAAAGTTTGGCTTTGAATTACAATCTGGAAAATGCCACTTCTAGAAATTTGGCATTTTTCTGCCCTTATCCCTTTTATACCTGCAGCTTGTCTTGGTTAACATGACTGGGTGCAATTGACAGTTAGACTTTGTGAATTCCTCCCAGACAGTCACACAATAGAGGGATTAGGTGTGCCATAGAGGGATTAGGTGGGCCTGAATAGGTCATCTGCTGGCAGGATGGGGGGTCGGAGCTGAGCACAGCCTCACTTGCATCTCAGCCTTCACACACAGGACCTATCACCTCCACATTGTCACTGCAGTCAGCTTGGAGCCAGGGGAGTCAGGAAATTCCATGCACTTCAAAGCCACTGTCTAGAAGCTTCTCCCACCTACCAGAAGGAGGGCACCAGTGTATACACTGTATAAAAATAAGACCTTAGACACCCGCACTTCAGTACACTTCTGGATCTGTGGATACTCTGCCAGGAAGAAGCACTGCTGTGCTGCTGAAAGGACTGCCACCCTGCTGCCTTGCTGCTCTGAAGGACTTCTGCCCTGTTGCATGGTGCCCTCTTGCTTGGGAGAGAAGGACTGGGCCTGCACTTGTGAACCCAGGACCCCGAAATGACTCCAAGGACAAGTTGGCTGGCCTCCTGACTAGAGCCTCGGGGACAGAAGGTTCCCAAACCTTTAACCCAGCACCTGTACTGTGCCATCTGTGAGTCCAACCTGTCAAGTGGTGCCACCCCACTCTTGGACCCTTGGAAGTGGCCTTGAAGGTGGGTGCCCTGCCTGCCCATCTGTGGAACTAGCAGAACTGAAGCATCTACTCTGCTGTGTGGTGCAAACCCGAGCAGAACCAATGCATCACCTCTGCTGCGAGGGTTCTCCCAAGACAAAGCACCCTGCATTGATCCCACAGCTGTATCGGAACCGCCGCCTGTGCGAAGCTTTCCTGATGCTCACTGTGTTGCATGAAAAAAAATCCCGGCCTTTTCCTTTACCTTTATTTTAATCAAGCCACTTCCAGCATGCAAAGTGGTGGTCAAAAATGAGGCGCTCGATCAAGGACTGTCATCAAGGGAATGTCTCTGCAACAGTCCTTTATAAGAGAGATAAGCTGCCCCACCATCCCCCACATTTTGGTCCAGATTTACAAAACTGTCACACAACACAGCACAGCACCAAATGTTGCTGTGCTGCGTTGTATGACAGGGAGAGAGCAGGAGAGCATCAAATCTATTAAGATCTGGAACTATCTTGCTCTCTCCCTCAAGCTGGTGCGCAATTAGGCTGCCGAGCACTACGCACACACTTTTGCAAAGGTGTCTGCAAAGGTGTCTGCATGAGTCCAGCATAGGTTTTGTAATGGAAGGATACCCTTCAAGTACAAAATACCATGCCTAAACATACTTTAAATCTTCCCAGGTTCGATGTGTGTTGATAAGTGCAGCGCACATGCAAAGTGGGAAAAGATAGGAGACATGAAAGCATTTCTACATTTCAATGCCTGCTTTCAATTGGTGTTATTTTTTGGTGCAAAACCCTGTCTACTATTGTAAGTAGATAGAGTTTTGCATCAAAAACCATGGGTGGTGACACAGGAATTCCCATGTAACACCCATGGAACTCTCCCTTGATGCAGGGAAATGCAAAGCAACAGTTTGCACTGTCTTGTGTTACTTTCAGGAAACGTTCCAGTGCAAAACGAGTTTTGTCAGTTTTATGATGCAATCCCAGCATAAAACATTTCTAAAACTGGTCTTTTGTGTTGAGATCTGCCATGGAAGAAAAAGCCCAATAACAACTCCTATTGCAGTGAGTATTTTGGGCAGCGACAACAACCCCTATTGCAGTGAGTATTTTGGGCAGCAACAACAACCCCTATTGCAGTGAGTATTTTGGGCAGTGACAACAACCCCTATTGCAGTGAGTATTTTGGGATTCCTGCCAGTGACTTTGCATCTTCAGGTAATTGGTTGGAATGGTGATGGCAAAGACTTACCAAAATGATGATGCTGAAAGTGGCATGTTCCCTCGAAAATTTAGTTATAACTTTAAAATTGGGTGTCCAGCTGGCTTAGGCTCAACTGCCACCGATTCTGAACATAAGTTGCTCATTAGACCCAGATCAGAAGTACTCCTTCAGCGAGTATGAAGGAAATACCTGGGCTAGGGACAGGAGGTTTGGCTGTGCCCATGAAGGAGTAGGGACCATAATCGTTGACTGATGTAAAAACCCTGGCTGATGATGACACCTCAGGGAAATGAGGAATATTGGCTTGTCAGCTGAGAGCCTCAGTTAGTGTGGGTGGCACTTTAAGACTGCCTGCCTCTGCTTGTCATAAGCCAAAGGTTGCATTGCAACACCAAATTAACCTATGGCCCCTCAGTAAGTTCTCCGATGTCTACGAGACCACACCTTTAAGTGACACCACGAGTTAGAGGGAGAGAGCTCCATTAACCATGTAGTTCAGGTTGCTGTTCACCGCTGTCCTGCGGAGGTGTTCTTACCACCTCTGCTGATCCTAAAATGCTATTAATGTGCACTGCATCAAGACACACAGTGGACCTTCGAAAGTTGCACCACCAGCCTGGCACATTTGAAGTGACAATCAAATTGACAGCTGTTGGTTCCCTAATAGTTGCGATGGTGGGCCATTTCCATGCCTTTCCTGACCAAATCGAACTATATTTCCAATTCTCTGACTGCAGAGACCCTGTGCTACTTCAGCTGTACCACAGCACGGTCCTGACTTGCGCCCTAGGGCGAGTGCAGAAGAACAAACCATCAAAGGAATCAGTCACTGGAGATCCCGCTCAACTTTATGATTCTAAATAAACACACACTACAGGCCTGCACCGCTCCTGAGAACCTGCTCGCCGGTCCCCTGCCCTTGGTTTTACCTGCACACCATGTTCTTGAGTGGATTATGACAGACAGAAGCCCTCCTTAAACTGTAGCATTGCGTTTTGAGAGCTGACTATTGCGCTTTTACTGAAGTACTGATATTAAATGATCAGTACGAAAGAAATAGATCTGATTATACTTTGTAAATTATTGGGGGTACTAGTTCAGTTTTTACTGTAACTCAGTTTCCACTCACACCACAAACCGAAAAGTAAGACTTAATTTCTTAGCCTCATTAGCCATTGAAATAAAAAAGGAAGAAGTTTAGTGAGCTTCCAAAATTGATTGAGTGACTCCTGTGGAGCCAGGGACTATATCAATACAAGAGCGGCCCTGTTTCCCCTGAGTTCATTAGGCTCTAAGAATGGTCTGAAAGTGAAGAAGATTGTTCTTGAATTGAAGCTCATATATAGACCAAAAGCTCGATGAAAGTTTGTTAGAAAGAGACGATCTTTATTTTATTCTTGTCACATCAAAATGAAATACAGGCAACATGTTTCATCCCAGGTACAACAGAACTTCTTTATGGCACTGGCTCTCAATTAGATTTGAATCCTTTCTTCGGAATAGCATTTCTCTCCAAAGTCTTGAACTTTCTTTCCTTCATTAATGCTAAAAGAGAGTCCTATTTCCCAGGGCTTTAAGTGGGATGAAAAAACTGGGGGGGTCTCTCAAAGGGGCGTGGCCAATGTAATTAAGGGCGTGGCTTAAAAACACCAAAGCTAAAAATCTGTGCTTAGCATAGTGTGCCGCCCGATTTGTATTTCGCTGTTTCTGTCATGGCATCCAGATATATGATACAACAGGAAACATCATACCTCAACAAGTCAGGACTATTGGCTTTGTCAATGGTTGTTAGTTGCATAGGATAAATAAGCAGCAACTATGGCTAGTATATAATAATGAAAAAGCTTCCACTTAAAGCCCTGGTGACACCGCGACAATGTTGCTGCTCCCGAGTTTCAAAAAGAGAAGGGAAATCCAGAGAGAAAATGACTCTCTTTAAAGGATTTCCCTTCCCCTGCAACGCTCACCTGGCATGACAGCATGCCGTGACTTCTCCACTGGAGAAAAGTGAGCAGTGTGAGCAGCGCACATCGATGTGCCTGCTGTCACTGCAGTCCGGGAAAAAACGGACCGCCTATGCCAGGGCACAAAACAGAGCCCAATAGAGACCCGTTTCGAGGCCCCCTTAAAAAAACTCCCGGTGCTCAGACCCGGTGAGACCCGGCCCACTTAAAGCCCTGCTATTTCCACAGAATAATTCCCGAAGCAGGTTCTTGAAAAGTGGAGACGGGGGCAGGAGAACGAGTGAAAGTTCAATGTGTTCTAGTCCAAGGGGTAAATTAAATACATGAGGTTGAACTTTAAAGACATCAGAGAAAAATGCTATTGTAAAAAAATCAGCACCGATATTTTGCCAAGAATTACCTTCAGTATGCAAGGGCTAGCTCTATACTTGGAGGCTTAATGCCATGAACACCATGTCCAAGGCACACCCTCCTACGTCCAAGGCACACCCTCCTACGTCCAAGGCACACCCTACTACAACCACCTCTGTCCAAGCCCTTCAGAAAGCTGGACCCCATTCACCTTATCTCCTTTCCTTCCCACCTTGATAATCAGCGATTACTGTCAAGATTTTATTGTACCCCTTCCACCCACCACATCTGTCTCTCCTTGCAGCCCCCTCCACTTGTTTATGCACATTGTACACACAAGCATGTTATACCATCAGGACCTCTTCACTGTGAATCCTTCCTGCGAGGCACATGTTGACTGAATATGCAATTTTTGCTCGGGATCCCACTAATCTCGTGATCTCTGCCTGCCACGTGCGCCGGTGGCCATCTCGGGGTGCATATATAAATACCGCAGCCCACCCACATGCATCCACTTGACTTTGTTTTATCCCCAAAAAGATATAATGCTAAATATGGTGCATTCCTGCCTTTTCACACACCGCAGTAAGGTGGCTTGCTGTGATGCCCTGCATGAAAGTTTGATACATGTTGCCCCAAATCTGTATTCAATATTTTCATGGTTTAATACTATGGGGCATATTAGCAAGACCGGCGATAAAATTATTGCCGTTTTAGCGGCAGGAAACTGCCGCTAAAATGGCGATAATGGGCTTGCTAATATGCGTTATAGAATTACAATAGAAGCCCAGGTTAGATGTCCTGCACATCTAACCTGGGCTTCTATTGGAATTCTGTAACGCATATTAGCAAGCCCATTATCGCCGTTTTAGCGGCAGTTTCCTGCCGCTAAAGCGGCGATAATTTTATCGCCGGTCTTGCTAATATGCCCCTATATTTTCAGTCACAAATCATTGAAAATGTATGCATCCCCACGTTGTGGAGGTAACCCATTTGCAAAGTTTAATGGGCAGTGAGTAGTGGTCCAGCTGACTACTGCCTGCTCTCAGTGACACGTATAAAAGAGTACTTTTTTGAAATTCAGTCACAGACATGGTGGCCTGCTGACCCTTACAGAACACCATGCCTATGGTTGTGGCCAATCAGAGTGAGTCGCAATTTGCATCCTACCTAATATTAATAAGAAAGGTCAGATTGTGACCCAAGCTGATTCGGAATTTTACAAACGAACCCATTGTTTATGTTGGTGCCTGTGAGAAATACATTTTAAAATCAAATTTCGACTTGCATACCGTATTAAAATTTCACTTTAGAATGCATTTAAACCTTGACCAAAATAATTTTGCATAGAAAAATAATATGTAGGGAAAATGTGATTGCTTTAAACATGTAAGAACCACTTTAGGATGCATTTAAACTCTGCTAGAAAATTTCATAAATAAAACACATGTAGGGAAAATGTGCTTACTTTATATGTGTAGGATTGAAAAATAACGTGCAGAAAAAAAAATGTAGTAAGCTATCATTTTTAATGTGCTTCAGTAAAAGGCCCAAATCATTTCTTTTGACTCTTGCTCACCAAACCACACTTATGTCTCTTTCTTCTCCACACAAACATGTCACTTTCCTCCGCTCTAGAATGACCGCAAAGTCTGTTTCCGTACTTTTTACTTGAAACCAGAATATTAACACAGTAAGCGGCTCTTGCCTCTGTAGTTACCCGGGTTGGAGACACCCTCTAAAAATTTTATTTCTCTCTGGGATTGGTTGTGCCAATCTAACCTTTTGGGACCTGTTGGCCGACGTTATTTGTTCCCTTACCATCCTGTTATGCTTTGTTATGTTCTATTTGTTGGTGTACCATCTGCCTGCTCGGTTTCAGGGCTTGTATGCGCATTTATTAGCGCAAACTGGCAGCGGTTCTACGGTTTCATAGTACACACTCGCTTCCTGATTTAGACCTTGGCATTCTGTTTAGTTTGCACTTTGAGCTGTTAGTAAGGGTTCACGCTATATTTTGTACACTGTAACTTCTTACCTATGGTGGACGTTTTCAGGTTTTTGGTTTCTATGCTTCACTACGGGCCTGATTCACAGAACTAACTTACGTCAAAACGTAAACGTAAAGTTAGTACTTTTTAGGTATTCACAGAATACACTTACTCATTTTGGTATTCACAGAATAGTACTAACTTTACGTTTACGTTTACGTTTACGTTTTTGACGTAAGTTAGTTCTGTGAATCAGGCCCTACATAATTAGGGCAGTTTCATAATTCGTATTATTTTTTTTGTTTGCCTCCTTTACTAAAATAAACGGGTATGCTGTTCTCTTTAATTCTTTGGTCAGTACTACAGAAGTTTATGACTCCTGACTCTTTGATCTATTATTCGCAGAATATTGGAATTCTTTATATATTTTTTTAACTTTGGTGAATGTCTTCCCTTTTTCACAAAGGTACATAACTTTCATCTTTGCTTTTGGGTATTCTTATGGTATTTATACCTTTGCAAACAAAAAACATTGTTATTCACAGGGCCAATAGCTCTAACATTGATAAATGCGAGACCAATTGCATTGCAAATGCTTGTTTTCTCCATGCAGTAAAATCTGTCAATGATTTCTCGCTTTAGGCATTTCATCAGGTTATTTTATGTGCAATTTGTTTGTTACGTAATATGGACAAAAGAAAGGAAGACAAGAAAAATCTGCCAGGGCACATGCAGAAACAATTAGATAAACCGACGACCACCTTTCTGAAATGACTACCCTATTAACCTAGACACTCTTAAGCCCTACAAACTCCACAGAAACCCATTCTCCAACATGCGAACACATTAGCAAAGGAAACAAAAAAAATTGAATTTGATGTTGCTCCCAATAGAACAATCCCAAACAAAGAGCTAAATCGGGACGCAAGTTTAGCTTAATTTATCTGCCCATGCAGCTGAAACTAAAGCTCTTCCTAATGCAGACACAGGATGGGATCTTATTGCAAGGAATATATCCCAGGCTCATGAAATAGATAATGAGGTAGAGACCACAGCTATGAATAGTCCTAGCCAGTGTCCAGTGTATGATTCTTCACTTTTTGCCGTCAACCAGCAGAGCACCTTGTCATTGCCCCATTTCAAAACAAGGTGGGTGCAGCTGTCTTCACTCATGATGCACTGAAGATTTACATTTTCAAAATCATGAATGTTCATCTAGGCTAGGAAAACTGATAAGAAGGATAAACAATTTGGAAGAAGGAAAACTGATTCAAGAGAGGTGGCCCAGCATTAGCGATCTCTAATGTCAAGGCATTGGGAATCATCATATATGGCTCAGAGATTTGGAGACATGCAAATTGTAGCATTTTAGCTCTGGCAGAAAACAGATTTATTAAATCCCTCTTTGCCCTCACAACGAGCACGCCCCTGATAACTCTGCAGCTAGACATGACATTCAAAAGAATTGCCTCGAGAGCTGTGTATATGTCCCTGATTTAGTGGTACAGACTTTGGACCTCGGCTGCACTAGGAGCTTATGAAGAAATTCGAAGTGACCTTCTGGCTTTTCCCAGTGCCCAGAAAGTACCAAGGCTTATGCATGTCAAAAGTGTATTCAGGAAATTTGGTCGGGAGATGCTTTGGCTATATCCGAGAAATCAAACTCCCTTTCAAAATGGATATTAAGTCATTATATTGGGAGTAAGTGTCTGTCGAAATTATCAGTGGAAGCAAAGGCACCCTAACAACATAGTTTAACAATTTTAAACCGCTTCCTTTATATGAGAGCACAAATGACAAAATTACGCAAACTCTGGCTCAGAAACTGTATATACAATTTAGATATTCGTCTTTTCCAACTAGAGTTTTTTGTAACAAGTGGTTTAACGTACAACTTGTGGGAGATAAGTGTCCAGCTTGTAAAGGGGCCTCAGAGTCCTTACCTCATATTTTATTTTTCTGCCCAGCATATGGCCCTAGTGAGCAAAATGGATATTGCCCCTGTGTAGGGAGCGGAGCACTTGGAGGCATCTGGAGGGCATTAGAATACTTAGGGGCCGATTCCGATCTCGCTCGGACAGCCCTCCGAGAGCTGCCCATAGCGTTACCTTCCGCCCGACGCGATCCGGGAGCCGATCCGTCCATCCGATGAAGTACGATGCGCAAATGTGTCAAAATCCCGACCGTCACATACGCTCCGATTCCAGCCACATTTCCCGTACGAGCGGGATCCGAAAACGCAGAATAGAGTCGCACGGAAGCTATTTCACAGCAGTTTCCGGCCGGCCAAGTACGATGCGTACTTCCTACGCGCCGAACGTGTCGCCACCTCCAGCACGTCTCAGCATCCGGAAGAGCAGTATGTAAAGTCCGATTCGCGCCACAACACGATCTACGGCTACGAGATGGACCACTTATCAACGCATACGAGACGAACCAACGATCAACGCCTACGAGACGAACCAACCATGAATCGGATCGCGCAGATCATCCCTGTACTGTACATCTATGACAAGATCAACAACAGGAACCGACGCGTACGTCGCAGATGGTAAGTCAGACACCCACATCACAAACAAACGTCACAAACCAGCGAAATGCAACACACACATAGGGGGCGGATATCCCTCTCCACCAGCATTGCCCAACCCATAGAGGTTGGATGGCTATCACTACCAGCATTCCCTACTCATAGGGGGGTTGATGCCTATCACTACCAGCAGTCCCTACTCATAGGGGGGGGATGCCTATCACTACCAGTACTCACACACATAGGGGGGTGGATGCCTATCACTACCAGTACTCCCTACTCATAGGGGGGTGGATGCCTATCACTACCAGTACTCCCTACTCATAGGGGGGTGGATGCCTATCACTACCAGTCCTCCCCACTCATAGGGGGGTGGATGCCTATCACTAACAGTACACCCAACTCATAGGGGGGGGGATGGCTATCACTACCATCATTGTCCAGCCCATAGGGGGCTGGATGCCTATCACTACCAGTACTCCTCACTCATAGGGGGCTGGATGCCTATCACTAACAGTACTCCCTACTCATAGGAGGCTGGATGCCTATCACTACCAACAGTCCCTACTCATAGGGTGAGGGGGGGTGGCTAACACTACCACCATTGTCCAACCCATAGGGGGCTGGATGCCTATCACTACCAGTACTCCTCACTCATAGGGGGCTGGATGCCTATCACTAACAGTACTCCCTACTCATAGGAGGCTGGATGCCTATCACTACCAACAGTCCCTACTCATAGGGGGAGGAGGGGTGGCTAACACTACCACCATTGTCCAACCCATAGGGGGCTGGATGCCTATCACTACCAGTACTCCTCACTCATAGGGGGCTGGATGCCTATCACTAACAGTACTCCCTACTCATAGGGGGCTGGATGCCTATCACTACCAGCAGTCCCTACTCATAGGGGGCTGGATGCCTATCACTACCAGCAGTCCCTACTCACAGGGGGGTGGATGCCCATCACTACCAGCAGTCCCTACTCATAGGGGGGTGGTTGCCCATCACAACCAGCAGTCCCCACTCATGGGGGGGATGCCTATCACTACCAGTACTCACACACATAGGGGGCTGGATGCCTATTACTACCAGTCGGGAGCTCCCCCCAGACCGCTGATAGCTCGGTTTTTGAATTTACAGGACAGGGATCTTATACTAAGGGAGCTACGGAAGAAGGGTGAGATCAAATATGAAAACACGAGAGTGATGGTGTTCCCGGACTATTCACGAGATGTGCAGAAATTACGACGCACCTTTGACCCTGTGACAGTGAAACTTCGCGCCCTTGGAATCCAGTATATGCTGTTGTTTCCAGCCAAACTTAAAGTTATCTTTCATGGTACCACGCAGTTCTTCCAGACGCCGGAGGAAGCATGGTCATGGGTTGAGGAGCGGCCTCAGCTGCGGAGGGGATCGCCAGTGGCTGCGGCCCGGCCTGCGGATAAGCAACCGAGCTCTAGCTGGGAACATCCTAAAGAGAGGCGACGGAGAAGAGAGCTTAAACGCCGGACTCCCATTGGGGCTACGCCGGGGAGGTCCCTGAGGCTGAGGGAGCGGAAACCTACTGTGTCGGACACGGACGATGATACGGCCCTGGACTGTGCGTCTCGTACATCTCAGAAATCGATGGACAATGCAGACTCTGACCAGTCGGAACTAGAGGAATCCATGGACGCGGAAAGTGAACACCCTCTGTTGGAACATATTCAGCGGCTGGAGGCGTCCGGCCCGGGCCCTCAGGGGGTGGACTCTCAATCACCGCAATCACAGAGTAAGGGTGAAGAGGATTAAAGATACGGGGCCAGACGCCCTCCTAGAGACGCTGTAAGACTCCTGAGGATTGGCAGACTTTTGGGACCTTTGCCGCAATACAGGAAAGTATACAGTGGGTTGTAGTTATCATACTGAAATCTAGTTGAGTAAATAAGGGGAAGGGGGTGGGTTACAGACCTCTGGGTGGTTTACCCGCGCCAGTGTTGTCACGTTGACGAAATTGGGGGTGGTGGGGGTGCCTGCAGAGAGTAGGGAGGGGGACATAATGGGTTTGCTTAAATGTGTTGCATTATGTTTGTTGGGGAGGGGGTGGGCAGTTTTGTTCCATCAATAAGCATGAATACTGACACTGAGACGAGAAAGCATTGTCTGGTCGATGTCCAGGTGTCGGGGGAGGTGGGGCTAGTTTTACCTCTTGTTCGACCAATAGGCATGATTATAGCTATCGCGCAGCAATGGTATTGTTGTGGAACTGGTACAGGACCGCGGTGGGCAGATGATGTGATACACCTTCTTAATCCATTGTAGGGGGAGACTACACAGTCCTGACGTGGGACGTCAATGGGCTAGGGAACAAAATTAAGCGGGGTCTGGTATCTAACTACATTAAAAGACTCAAGCCAGATATAATATTATTACAGGAGACACATCTTATGGGTCCACACTGTTCGTTTCTGGGTAGGGGACAGTACACCACCCTGCTCATGTGGGGTTTACTCGCGGCTCGAAGGGAGTGGCAATCCTTATTCGAAAATCACCCCCCTTCAGGGTTACTCGCAGATGGGAAGACCCGGAGGGTACATATGTAGTGGTCCAGGGCATTTGGAACCACACACCATAGTTCATAATTAGCGTTTATGCTCCCCCACGCCTCCAGCAACGTACACTTGACAAAGTGATGGATCTCCTCCTGCAGTCCGGCCCCGCCACGCATATCATAGGGGGCGATTTCAACGATGTGAGTGATTCCTCCCTGGATCGTATGCTAACGGGGCCAGGGCCCCGGGAGACCACCGCACTGGCATGATTTCAAGCGACTCTGGGATTAACTGATCTCTGGAGGCGTCGCCATCCGTCTGCACGTGCATATTCGTACTTTTCAGGGGCCCACAGGGTGTTTTCAAGGCTGGACTACCTTTTTGCCCCAGCCGGAGAGATTGGGCAGGTGGAAGAGTTAGTGTCCCTGGCCAGAGGTATCTCAGATCATTCACCGCTCTATTTGAGGGTGGGGGGGAGGAGGGGAGGGCAGGGTACCTCCTGGAGATTGAACGCATGGGCCCTGAAGGATGAAACGGTTGCCAAAGAAATTAGGGTAGATGCGGAACTCTACTTCCAAGAAAATCAGGGATCGGTGCAATCCGCTGTCATTTTATGGGAGGCCTTCAAAGCAGTAATACGAGACAGAGCTCAAAATATCATTGCCCATAAAAAGAGGAGGGAACTGCAGGAGTTCCTGACATTGGAAGATAAGCTGGTGGACCTTGAGAACAGGGGGGCCGCCAACTTACATGCACACACCCTCCGCCAGCTTGACGTCACTAGAAGAGAATACCAGGCATTGGTCACCAAAGAGACACGGACACACCAGCTCGCATTCCAACATCGGCTGTATGAGGCTGGGGATAGCGCGGGCAAACTGCTGGCATGGTTGGGCAGGAAGGAACAAGAGTCGAGGTGGGTTATATCCATTAGGGAGCTAGACCAGACGTACACCACGCCTCACGATATTGGCGGGGCTTTTGCCCGATATTACTCAACATTATACGCAACTCAGACACAAGCCACTGAGGCACAAATTACACAATACCTTGAAGGTATTGAACTCCCCTGCCTCGCCCCTGAGGAGCGTGAGGGGCTTGATGTAGACATTACAGTAGATGAAGTCACGGAGGCCATTGGTCGTCTGAGGACGGGGAAAACCCCGGGTCCTAACGGCCTCCCGGGGGAACAACATAGTACCCTTCTGGCTCCACACCTACTTAAGATGTTTCAAGCCTCTAAAGATATTGGGATACTTCCTGCAGATCTTCAAATGGCAACAGTAGTGGTGATACCAAAGGCAGGGAAACCCCCGGACGAATGTGGGTCATATCGTCCCATTTCGCTACTAAATATAGAAACCAAAATCTTAGCTACTATACTTGCGACACGCCTCTTAACAGTCATTACCTCCTTGATTCATGAAGATCAATCTGGCTTTATGCCGAAACGAGCCACCCGCTATAATTTTCGAAGGGTGGCTAATTGGATGGATGCAGTCCGAGACAGGGGGGAGGCCCACTTGCTCCTTTCCCTGGACGCTGAGAAGGCGTTTGGCACAATCCATAGGCCCTTTATGGGACATGCTCTCGAGAAATTCGGATTTGGCCCGGGTTTTAGAAAGTGGGTGGCGCTGCTTTACACGGAGCCCGAGGCTAGGGTTCGGGTTAACGGAGCTTTATCGGAAACCTGGCCAATACATAGAGGGACCAGACAGGGCTGTCCCCTTTCCCCTTTACTTTTTGCTCTTATTCTAGAGCCCTTGGCCTGTGTCGTACGCACCACCCCAGGGTTGGGTGGATTTGTAGATGATTCCCGAATACTAGATGAAGAACGTATTTCCCTCTATGGGGGATGACATCCTACTTTATGTGATGAACCCCAAGGAGACGCTACCCCAACTCCTACAAATTTTTGAGATCTATGGACGCCATGCGGGACATAAAATCAACTGGAGTAAGTCCACCCTATATCCAGTTGGGGGGGAGGTGGAGCCCCAAGCATACCCCGGTTGTCTACGTTGGTCGACCGAAGGGTTTACCTATCTTGGCCTCTACATTACTACAGAGGAGGCAGCGTGCATATCACGTAATATTAGGCGGGTCCTCTCAAACTTTCAGGAAGACGTGAAGAGATGGAGAAGACTTCCTCTAACTATTATGGGGAGGGCCGCTATGTATAAAATGATTACACTTCCTCAACTGTTATATGTGTTACAAAACATGTATCGTAAAATTCCGGATACAGTGTTCAAACTCATAGATAGTGAGTTGCGCCTGCTCCTCTGGGACAGGGCCCAACCACGTGTGGCACTTCAGACCCTGCAGAGAAATCCATACAACGGGGGTTTGGCCCTCCCAGATATTAGGGCATATTATAGAGCATCCCACCTTATAGCTATCAACGACTGGATCCACGCACCGGGGGGTCACTCGACTTATCGGTTGGAACGGTTGCAGTTTAGGGAACATACACACCTTCACTATAATTATGGGGGTAAGGGAAGCAGGCGCTTGTTACAGGCGACCCAGAGATCAATAGAGGCATGGAAAAGCTCTGAGCGTCAAATGCAGTGGGACCGGAAGTGTACCAGGGAAACCCCGCTATGGGAAGGTTGTAGGCTGACCGAGGTGGGGAAGCTCAGAGGCTTTAAGAAATGGGACCTGATAGGCATTTCTAAAATAGGGGATGTCTTGGACAGGGGTGGGCTGGCCTCGTTTAGCACACTCCAGGACAGATATCAGCTACACGACACTCAGGCATATGCATACCTTCGTCTGAAACATGCATGGACTGCTGAGGGGTTGGAGGGGGAGACATTACCCGAATACGCCCCGCTAGAGGGTCGGCTCCTGCAGGAGGAGATCCCGGCTAAAGCAGTCTCGCTTACTTATAAGACGTTGCTCAACAATATGCCTGACAAATTAGGTCAACTCTGAACTAAATGGGAAGCCACCACCGGTGTGCTGGAAGATATAGACTAGGAGGCCGCTCTCATGCATCCAAGAGAAGTGGCAATCAAACTTCGGTTACGTCTTATCCAATACAAGATTTAACATCGCATTTACTTTGATAGAGCACGATTGCATAAAATGGGGAGGACGGAAAGTCCAGAATGCCTTAGGTGCCAGGTAGCAAATGGCAAGTTCATACATACTTTATGGGAATGTACAAAGATTCAGGTGTACTGGAGAAAGATTGCGAGGGAGCTTAATAATATCCTTGAAGTTCAAATAGAATTAGAGCCACGGTTTCTTCTTCTAGGATTCCCCACAGACGTGGATATCTCGAGACGCAAACTCCTATTTGCCAAGTTGGGGTTAGTGGTGGCCAAACGTGACATAGCGAAATATTGGGGTGCCCAACAAATACCGACACTCAAAGAATGGAGGATGAGTCTTGATCTCTACATGGTGGCGGAATTGGTGACATATAGGGCGAGAGGGTGTCCGCGGAAATTCCGGAAAATATGGGCACCGTGGATAAAATACTACGATCTAGAAGTGGAAGGGGAGGCCGAGGGTGGGGGACTGTTTTCAGGACAACAGAGGGAAGAGCCCTGAAGGATATACTGTACGTCCCTGCTGTTGGGAAACAAGTGTGTTATAGTCTTGGAGTGTTCTTCATGCCTGCCCGGCTCGTCCGAACTCATCTACAGATTCATCTACAATGGCCGTTACATTTGGACTATTGCCCACCATGACACCATTGACTTTGATACATTGTTGTAGGGAGCCAACGGAATTTTCTGAACACGAATCGTACAAGTTTCAAATCTGCGTCCGTCTCCATGACATTCAATAGCCAATGCGTGCGCACGGCTTGGTCCGTAAGTGTACAACGCGTCTTTTGAAAACTCACCCGCACCCGTCACCATTACAGTCAATAGCCAATGCGTGCGCACTGCTTGGTCCGTAAGTGTACGACGCGTCTTTTGAAAACTCACCCGCGTCTGTCACCATTACAGTCAATAGCCAATGCGGACGCCCGGATCGGACCCTAAGTGAACATCGCGTCTTTTGGAAACTCACCCGCGTCTGTCACCATTACAGTCAATAGCCAATGTGTACGCATGGATCGGACCCTAAGGGAACATCGCGTCTTTTGGAAACTCACCCGCGTCTGTCACCATTACAGTCAATAGCCAATGCGTACGCCCGGATCGGACCCTAAGTGAACGTCGCATCTTTTGGAAACTCACCCGCGTCTGTCACCATTACAGTCAATAGCCAATACGTACGCACGGCTTGGTCCGTAAGTGTACGACGCGTCTTTTGAAAACTCACCCGCGTCTGTCACCATTACAGTCAATTGCCAAAGGATGCCACCCACAATATCTTGGCAGGGACTCCGGTGCCCTACAACAAACATACAGCCTGTCACACAGTATATGAAATGACATTTCAGGCCTCATGACGTGTGGGTATATGGCTCCACATTTCATATTGGACGGGGAACTTAGTGGCACACACCAGGGTGTGCCATGTTTAATGGGGACAAAAAACATTGTGTGTGAGGCACATCACTACTGTCAGTGCCAACTTTCCAGATCAAACCTCGAGCCCTGTACACAGTACAAGGTGCACATTGTGTGATGACATGTTGCATACACCCTGACTCATAGGTGAAATGGACTGTGTGTCACAGGGTGTCCCAGAGCTAGCATTGTGGGGTCAATACAGAGTATGTGCGTATTGTGCTAAACACATGTCTCTGATTGTATGTGGTAGATGTCAATTGTTTACAACATCCATGTGATTTGACCATGTGAGTTGCTGTTGTGTCTGTGTGTTACAGACATCCATGTATGCCCTGCTAACAAATCTGGTAGCACATCATGTGTGTTTCATGGGTGTGTTGGTACGTGTACATCAGACGCTACATCATGACAGTGTCCTTGTGGTACTACAAGATCCTTGTGTGTGTGACAGACAAAGCACCTGTCATGTGGGGAACACATCTATCCTTACTAGTCACTGAGGTGTGTGTTTGGTATGTGATATTTGTGCAGATGCACTGTGACAGACCCCATAGATTGTTCACAGCACAGCATTGCACTTGTTGTGTAACCATGTTGAGCTGAGATGTCAGGTGAGGGGCACATAGCCGACATATGTGTCCATGCTCAACAGCACACACATCAAGTAATTGTGTCTTGCTATGATGTAGCATGTGTATTTAGCATGGTCATTGCCACATATGTAGGGGAACTGACAATCTTTCTTTGCTCACCTATGTACTGCAGGAGACCAGCTGTCCATAGACCATTCCCAGACCTTGCAACCATGACTGAACGTGACTGCATCCGACGGTACCGCTTCACCAGACCACTAATTGAGGAGTTGGCTGAGCAGTTGGCCCCACATTTACAACCTGGCCGGACATATCCATCAGCGGTGACCCCCAAGGTGAAGGTGATTGCAGCCCTACACTTCTTTGCCACCGGTACCTTCCAGCACACTGTGGCTTCTGCTGGTGGGATGTCACAGACCATGTTCAGCCGTGTGCTTCGCGATGTTTTGGAGGCAATGTTGCATTTCCTGAACCGGTACATCCAATTCCCAACCCCAGGACAATTCACTGCCATAAAGAGTGCCTTTTATGCACTGGGAAGGATGCCACATGTCGTAGGCTCCATAGATGGAACACATGTGGCTTTGGTACCACCACATGCACATGAGCAGACATACCGGAACAGAAAATATTTCCACTCCATCAATGCCCTGGTGGTATGTCTGCCGGACATGACAATTTCACATGTGTGTGCACGTTTCCCTGGTTCAGCACACGACGCTTACATCATGCGGACTAGTCGGATCCCAACAATGATGTCACAGCTGCAGAACCAGCGTGCCTGGCTTGTCGGTGTGTAATATCTGTTTCCCTTGTGTGTTTTTGGTAAATTATTTTTCAAACTCTTTTCAGACCCATTAAATGTTTGTTTGTTTGTATGTAGGTGACTCAGGATACCCAAACATGCCGTGGTTGCTGACACCCCTCAGGAACCCTGTGACACCAGCGGAGATACGTTATAATGAGGCACATGGGCGGACCAGGAGAGTGATAGAGCGGACATTTGGGTTACTGAAAGGCAGATTCCGCTGCCTGGACAGGACTGGAGGGGCCCTCCCATATGCCCCTGAGAAGGTGTGCAAAATCATAATTGTGTGCTGCATGCTACACAACCTGGCAGTGAGGGAGGAGTTGGCTCTCATCCAGGATGATGATGACCAACAGCCGCCAGCCGTGGAGGATTCTGCTCTGGGTCATGTTGCCAGTGATGATGAGGGTGAGGGGGATGTTTGGACACAGCTCATCAACAACTTTTTCACATGATTGTGAGTATACAATGATGTGTTGTCTACGTTTTGTAATGGCCTGATATGTGTAGGTGGTGCAATGTTGCTGCATATGTGTGGCTGTGTGCTACTTGACAGGATGCTTGCAGTGATGTGTCCTTTAAGTTAGTATGTACTCCCAAACAGTGTTGACATGATTACTAGGTTGTGTTCACATATCTTAAGATTTGTGTTTGGCATGTGTATTGCAGATGTATGCTGTTATTTTGTGATATTAATAGTGTTGTATGTCTGTCCTTCACAGGGTCCTTTGGCTGTAGTTTGGTCACGTGTGACCCCCGAAACAAGGATTCCTGTTACAGAGTGAAAGTTGTCGTTGTCAAACTGATGATGTGCCACACACCCCTGGACTTTCATTGTTTACCACTTGGTTACTTTGTGCTCACTGTCTCGTGAGGTTACCTTCCATATGTTGTGGAGTTCACATGTGGTGATTGTGTATTAAACCTGTGCATCACTTTGGACTGTGCTTTGTCTGTGTCCACACATCCAACAATCAATTCCATACTGTACCTGTGGGCTGATTGCCACTGACTCAGGATGGGTGTTGTGTATGTGCATTCCACTGTAATTTCAGTTCACAAAAGTGTAGGTGATGAGTTAGATGGCCATGGTAAGTATGTGTTGTGTTGACGTAGTGGGGTGTCTCCCTCATATGAGTCACATCACCATGACTCACTAAACTGTGTTTACATTGCTGTAGTAGTTTTCATGCACAGTATACTTTTAGCAGGTCATCATCTCTATGACACAAACCAAGTTAAAGTAACAACAGAAGCAAGTTTTGTGTGATTGTGAATTTATTAACATGCATGTGTTAGAATAGTATACGTAAATGAAAGTGCTGTACAGTGCGATAGGAATCCAAAGTTCACAGAGGAGTTGGTAGTGTTGGTAGATGAAATTTCAAGAGTAAAGTCCACAGTCAGTTGTAACATTGGTCCAACTTAGACCCTCCATCACATGTGTGGGAGTTTAGCGACAGTCAACAAGGTGAATTCTGTGCACACAATGGAGGATGTCTGGAACAGGTATTCACTTCCTGGGGGGTATGCATGGCCATCTGCCTCTCACTTGTCCTTCTTCGGACGACCCCTCTTCTTATTTTTAGGGGGACCCTCAGGTGCAGGCTGCTGCCGTGCCGGGGACTCTCCGCTAGAGTCCTCATCCCTCCCTGTGGCAGTTGCAGATGTAGTGGCAACAGATGTAGTGGGCACACAGGGAGGTGTGGTCATGTTGTCAGAAATGTTGCGGAGGCATGTTAGTATGTCCCTATGCACGGCCGTGAGTTCGAGTTTGTCCATTTTGGACTCCATTATGGACATGTGGGAGTCCGATCTGGCATGATGGGCAGCCTGCTGTTGTTGCATGTCCCTGAGGATCCCCACTGCCTGGCCAAAGCCTCCGGTGCTTTTCTGGTACGCATCTATGATGCATCCCAACTGTGGATCATCCTGCAGTCCAGCCCCATCTGCAGGCCGTGGCCTCAGCCTGCCCACCCTCACACCACCCCTGCCCACACGGGCAGGACCTGCCGTGGCAGATACAGACGACACTGGGCCCCCTTCTGTGTTGGCACTGGTGGTGTTGTCCCTCACCTCCAGGGTGCCCTGTGTAGCTGTGCGGTCGGTGTTCTGTTGCCTTGGTCTGTCCGTGTCGGCAGAGGTCATTGGTGTGTCTGCAGATGTGGCAGGAGTGGTGGCAGGGGGTGCTGATGTTATAGCTGCTGGGGCTGGACGCGGAGCCACACCGGAGGGGCCAGGTTGTCCGTCGTCGTCCGAAGAGTACTGTGAGACATCCACACCAGAGAGCTCAGGGTCGACCAGAGTCTGGGCCTGGGATCCTTCTTCGGTCCCTGCAGTGTCCCCAGCATCCCCTGTGGGTGGAAGAGACACACAATGTATGTTGTGGTTCAGCACACATCAACAGATCACACACATTACAGTTGCTACTGTACTTCATGATGAGTGTATGTATATTGCATTGTCCTCCATTGTCACAGACAGAGGTCTATATTGCTTAAGCACATTGTCATGGCAACCTGATGTGTTTTGATGGGCAGTTGGAGCTGTGTGCGTGGTCAGCTCATGTATTGATTCAAGTACTGTACATGGCCATTGCTGCTCAAGTGCTATCCCGTGCCTGACACAGGTGTGTTTACCTTATCATCATTTGTGCTTTGACAAGGACATATGTGCACTTCCTCTTACGATGTGTTCCAAGATTGGGGCATGTGTGCTGGCCTTTGTGCATGTTTATTTGAGTCACATTGGTGTGCCGGAACAACATGGTCACAGTCCGGTATGTCTGGAATCTCTTGTGAGCTACCATATTGATGTACGTGTTCCTGGTTTACATCTCGTTGCACAAATGTGATGGTGTTACCGTAGCAAATGATGTTGCTGCTGAGCTTTGTACGTGATAACGTCATTTATCTTGTCAATGTCCTCCATGGGAAGAGGAGTTAACCAAGGCAGCCCTGTTGATTGTCAATGCTCATGACAGTGAGGGCCAGAGGTTTGTGTGTTTGGGTTATGCTGCTGTACGTTGTGTGGCTCCTCCTACCCAGTCCAGGTTACTCCTTCTGTTGCAAGTGTCAATGACAGTAAGGGGAGTTTTGTGTCAAGGATGCTGACAACGCAGAATAATGTAGGAGTGGGATGCAGCTCACAACAGCACCTTGTGTACATGACACCATGCAACAGTGTCAGCTATCTTGCTGTGGCCATTCCATTCACTGTCATATGTCCCCTGTCAATGATGTATATGTAGCTTTGTGTGTGTGTTTTGTTATGTGCTATGTCTGCATCTCCCCAATTGTCATGTAACCCACACACCTTCACAGCCAGGCCAGGGGGCACCCCTGGGACACTGCTACCCCAGACAGTGAGTGGAAACATATAGTTGTGGTGGCTATGGGTGTGATCGTGTTTGTGGGGGCCAGTGCCTATGTGTGACTTGCAGCCAATTCATACATCAGGCCCATGTGTCAGCCATCTTGTCAGTCTCTTTCCACTCCCCGTGAGGTGAGCATGGTTCAGGGTGGGCTTGATGGGCCATGTGGGAGGGGGACTGTTGGCTGTGACTGCAACTCCCATCATGTTTTTGGCTACACCCACCTTCTTAGCATACCCAACCTCCCTTCCTGTGACTCAGCTTCCCTGTGAGGTGGTGTAACAGTGCCTGCAAGATGGCTGACAGTGGTGTCCTGTTGTTTGTTTGAGCAGCACTCCCACCAGGGCCTATTGCTCCCCACAGCAGAGCCCAGTGTCAGCCATCTTGTCAGTCTCTTTCCACTCCCTGTGAGGTGAGCATGGTTCAGGGTGGGCTTGATGGGCCATGTGGGAGGGGGACTGTTGGCTGTGACTGCAACTCCCATCATGCTTTTGGCTACACCCACCTTCCCAGCATACCCAACCTCCCTTCCTGTGACTCAGCTTCCCTGTGCGGTAGTGTAACAGTGCTGGCAAGATGGCTGACAGTGGTGTCCTGTTGTTTGTTTGAGCAGTACTCCCACCAGGTCCTAGTGCTCCCCACAGCAGAGCCCAGTGTCAGCCATCTTGTCAGTCTCTTTCTACTACCTGTGAGGTGAGCATGGTTCAGGGTGGGCTTGATGGGCCATGTGGGAGGGGGACTGTTGGCTGTGACTGCAACTCCCATCATGCTTTTCTCTACACCCACCTTCCCAGCATACCCAACCTTCCTTCCTTTTGACTCTGCTTCCCTGTGAGTGGGTGACATAGTGCTGGCAAAATGGCTGACAGTGTTTGTTGGTGTTTTGGGCCAATGCCTTGTTGTATTTGTTAGTAAGTTTGTACATGTTATGGCATGGTTCCATTTTACTATGAGATTGCAGGTATTGTGTTTATCTAAATGGCATACACATTGCAGGATGATTAGCTTTCGGTTGCTATGGCTTTGCAAACAGATATTGGTTTCACTGTCCCCTTGACAGTGAAGTCTGTGTGGGTATTGCCTCGCAATATTGGCTAGTTGGTTATGTACTCACCAGGCTCTGGTATTCCTGTTAATCCATGGATGCCCTCCGGTGGAAGGATGGCCCGCACCATCTCCTCCCAGGAAGTGAAGTGCGTTGGTTTTGCATGAGGGCCACCACCAGTCCGCTGGCTCAGGGCATGGTCTCTGGAAATCAGCTTCTTGACCCTCCTTCGCACATCGTAGTACCTGTTCTTGATATCCTCCATTGTGCGCAGGCAAGGTGCTTGTGCATTCACCTTGTCGACAATCCTCTCCCACATCTTTGTTTTCTGTGACATGGGGGTCTGTTGGACCAATGTGCCAAATAAATGTGGCTCTACTCTGAGGATTTCATCAACCAAAACTTCCAACTCACTATTGGTGAACTTTGGATTCTTCTTTGGGGGCATGGTGATGGGTGGTTGAGGACATTGATGTGTGTGTGAGGGTGAAAGTGAGGGTGGGTGGGTGTCAGTTTATCTGGGTGTTTGTGAGTGTGTTTTTGAGAGGTGCAAATGGTGTGAAGGTTGTGTGGTGGGTGAGTTGTGAGTGTGTCTCTGAGTGCAGGTTGGTGGTGTTCTCTGCTGTCATATGTGTGGAATTTGCAAAGGATCATGGTAGGCATTTTGGCCCTTTATGTAGGTAGAGTTGTGGGTGTGTCTTTTTTCCATTATTTTTTATTTTTTTATTTATTGACTTTGTCAATGCTTGTTTGGTCTTTCTCAGTTTGTTTCTATGCCATTTTGGTGAACATGACAGACACGTTCAGTTGTCCGGGACGGACGCTTGCAGTGGCAATTGCGGGCTAATCCGAGTGTGTCACACTCACATTGTGCTATGTTGCAGCATTCGCGTACAAGTGGGTCGCGACTGGATCTTTTACATGGTAGTCAGTATGTCCCGTACGTTTCGGTCTTGCGATTTGTGCTCCGTGCGAGTCGTTAGTATTTCACACGCATTGCATCGTACTGGGACGGACGTACAGCGCGTGTACGTGTAGGTCGGACCCATTCCCAGTCCGTGTCGTTCGGAATGGTTCCCGGTCAGTTTACGGCTGAATCACGATTTTCTGTCCGTGTCGGTCATGCGGATTGTGCTCTGTGCGAGTCGTTTGTGATTTACTGGACTTGCATCGTACTCGGCCGGTCGTACTGCGCCGGTACGTGTCGGTCGGACTCCAGGCCCGGTCCGTGTCGGTCGGTACGGTTTCCAACCGGGATCGGAATCGGCCCCTAAGTATTGACATCTCCAGGCTGGTGGCATTCTCTGTTGCAAGATATCTTATGTCTGCCTGGATTTGGCGTTCTAAATGTATCCAAGCTAGTGAATAGGTAACAACACAAATATTGTACGCCTATGTGTTAGCACTTGGACGATGTGCTATTCTAAGCTTTTCTGATTCGTCTGTTCTAAGTCTTTGGAAAAAAAAACCTCTTATGCACTTTATCTATAATGAATTACAGCCTTGACCCTTTAGGTAATGTTTTTATAATCATTGTAAGATGTTTTATTTCTATACAAATGGTATTTTAACTGCAAGGTCCGGTGAAACAATATTTTTCATGCTAGAAAACAAGACTGATTTGCATATGGCTGGGTCCAAACTGGGGTGGCGTAGTGGGCAAAAGAACGATGGATTTAACCCAGATCTTTTGACTGGGGGAGAATGTTTGCATTGTCAGCATTCCGTCCATCATTTGTTTGCTGTAACACTTTTCGCCCTAAGTGGGATGGGTATGCCCAGACGTGGGTCCCTTGCTCACTGCGCCACTGGATTCAAGCTAGCCTGGCTGAAGAAGTGTGACATACCCTGAAACCGGTCCCAGGATGCTTGTTTCCGGTCCAGGGAGGACCTGGCCTGGCAGTTCGGTCTGGACTGTTCCCATGGGGCACAGGGTCAAGACTGATTTGCATACGGCTGGGTCCAAACTGGGATGGCGTAGTGGGCAAAAGAACGATGGATTTAACCCAGATCTTTTGACTGGGGGAGAATGTTTGCATTGTCAGCATTCCGTCCATCATTTGTTTGCTGTAACACTTTTTGCCCTAAGTGGGATGGGTATGCCCAGACGTGGGTCCCTTGCTCACTGCGCCACTGGATTCAAGCTAGCCTGGCTGAAGAAGGGTGACATACCCTAAAACCGGTCCCAGGATGCTTGTTTCCGGTCCAGGGAGGACCTGGCCTGGCAGTTCGGTCTAGACTGTTCCCATGGGGCACAGAGTCAAGACTGATTTGCATATGGCTGGGTCCAAACTGGGGTGGCATAGTGGGCAAAAGAGTGATGGATTTAACCCAGATCTTTTGACTGGGGGAGAATGTTTGCATTGTCAGCATTCCGTCCATCATTTGTTTGCTGTAACACAGAAAACAGCCAATGGCAGCAATTCGGGATGTATATATGCCAGTATATAGATTATGTGTTCCCTTTGGACCCACCCGAATGACTTTCCATGGTGTTCTCAATTAATTTACTGCTACAGATATATATGTTAGAAATAGCTTTAAGAACGTCCTTATGCAAGACCCTGGAGGGAATGTTTTAGATCAACAAACTATATTTCAACCTGTCTTTTTTGTGGCTAATCCATGTATTTTAACTTGTATTTTGTGTGGCTGCTCTCATGTATTGGGAGTTTTGCCTACCGTTTAATACATGATAGGTAATATGCTTTTTTGCGAAATTTTCACTGATGTAATTGTGCATGGTCGACAAATGGGATTCAAAGGTCAAGTAAATGGACTTGAACACAGTATGCACAATCACCAAATAATATATAACATTTATACTGTTTTTGTGAACATAATACAAGCTATTGCATGTCTCTTATCTTCATTTTTTTTAACCCGTTGCGTGCGTCTGTCGGCCAACGGCCGTCGCGAGCACTACCTCTGTAGTGCTGCGAACGTCCATTGGCCGACGCGGCCCCGCCCACTCCGCTAAACCGCCGCAACGCAGCGGAATTGCCGCCGCGGTTAAGCGGTTAACATTTAGAACAACAACTGCATGTGTTTATATTCACAAACATGTATTTAGCAGATTATTAACAGATTACAGGATTAGTTGCAGTGCTTTACAAAGTATAGAACAAAATTATAAAACAGTATTTATTCTTCGCGCCCAATGCATTTCAGGACCTAGTCCCTTCCTCAGGGGCTGATCTGAAAGAAATAATAACAGGTGCAGGTGTTGGCTTCAATGGTAACAATACATCCATACAAACAATTTCTGTGATATATATTGAGTTAGTCTCCAATGTGTTTTTATATGCTCTTCAACAGTGGCCTCATGCACTTCATGCCAATAGATATGTAAAACGTAACTTGCTCATAGTGAGGTGTACCTGTAAAAGGTGACCAGGACCTAAATTGATTAGATATTCAAACCACCAAAAGCTTAGTGCTTAGCAAAACCAGTTTCCCTAATTTTAAAATGGCAACCCCAGATCAACCGCAACATATGCACACCCTTGTGAGCTTAACCATCGTCTACTTACTACAAATCAAATGCCAATCCAACTCTTTTTTAAGATGTTACTCTCTCAGGTTAACCTACTGAAAGAGTACAAGAAGAACTAATTTGTAACATCTGCCTCATTGGTCAGCTATGTCATCACTTTTATGAAAAATGTAAAGTTGTTACTTGAATTGTTCTAGTGCGTACTGCACTGAGTCCGTGCACGCTAGTATCCTTAGGAGCATGTTAACTATGTCTACGAATACAAGAACAATTATCTGTTACTGTAACACAATACTAATGTTTACTATTGATGTTATGCTGGTAAGTGATAAGTCTCATACCTCTTAGTCCAATATGCCATGACTTGACACCAATGGTCCGTCAACGCCAGATTCAACCGCGGTTGTTGTTTGCGCTGACCATTGTGGTTATACGATTTCACCAATAACATAAAAAACGGACGTCTATTAGCCGTTCTCCCCTTGTTCAATGAACACACGCCATTGTTGTACTGGTGTCATCTTTCTTTGTAACCGTTCTCGCGCTCAGCTGGTGATATGTGCGAGAGCGGTGCCATTTGTTCTTTTTCCTCCTCACCGCCCTTGCGCCTCTGCTCCTTGCAGGCGCCAGAACGGAGCGTGCATTCTCTGTTCTGTTTTTGTTCAAACATGTATCTGCGTGCAGATGCTACTCGCCTGCACGCAGATGCATGTTTACTTTCAAACTGTGACAACTTTATTTATACAGTAGTCTTTGACAGTTGAGTCAGTTTGCCTTTCTCCTGTGCACTGCTGACTTGCTGTTGTGGGCTCCGTTTATCCTGACTTACTGGAATAAACCTTTTGGATATTTAAAAAAAATATTGTTTTAAAGAAGGAGCGCATTCATTTATAACATCGATCAACAATTAATTTATTGTAGTCCAATAACGATCCAGTCCCAACGCAAGCTTCCTTTTCCAGGCCTTTATTAGCAAATGTTTTTCATTTTTCCAAATGCTCCTCAATCAAAACAAACAAGACAATCGATTGAACAGCCTACGCGTTTCGTCCCCAATAGGACATCATCAGGGCTGTAAAGAAAAAAACACATGATATCAGAATCAAATACATACTTGGATCAACCAAAAATGTTACACATCATAAGACATTTTTTTGTCCACATTATTATAGATGAACTGAGTCATATCAGGAAACCTTCCTATTTAACAAACTTCACCCATAATTTACATATAATTCTTTAAACATTCATGATAAACCACACATGAGATTAATAATTTTATCGAACATCAAATCTCCCTGCTTTCATACACAATAAACATCGCCAAGACAATTAGTATGTCCTGCTCCTACGTAGATTTCCGTTGAATTACATATATCTTATTCGGACCCTAGCACCCCAATCAAACTTACTCAAAACGTTTTCTACATACCTCTCATATTATGAGTATCCAAGCTTATTTTAGGAATAATTTTTTAATCCAAGAATCCCTTGTATATGACGTAATCGCTTACACATAAAGTGTATATACAATCTGTGAACAAACACAAATTTGGGTAAGGCACCTGTTTTTATAAAACCTAATTCGTCCCAAGATCCTCTCTGCCAATTCTCGAACTTTGGGCCTCTCACCTCAGAAATCAAAAGAGGTTCGTACTTTGGATATTTTTACCTGCTGTGTCAGTTCATGCTTCTCTCTGCAAGTGATACTTTTCTCTTTGAATACCCGTACCACATTTTGGTGACAATTAGAAATCAAAACACGCGTCACGGAGTCCACAACCTTTCCTTAATATTGTCACTGTCTTGCCTCTTCTCCAATCAACTGGCTGCACCTTCTTTCATGTTTCAGCTGCTTTGGTGCATTCTTCAAGTTGTGTTTTTCCGCGCTCTGGCATAAGGTGCCCTTCATCTTTTTTTGGATTCTTTAGTGGCACTACTTTTTCCTGGTATTTCTACTTTACCATTGCTGCACATTCGTTATTTGAGCCTGGATCTTACCAGAGACATTTCATTCTGGATTTTGTTGGCAGACATGGATTATGTGTGGCATCTTTGTTATTAAACAGCGGTGACAGGCACACCTTGTGGGTATTCCTTGCCTGCCCACTGTTCTGCATCAGGCTTGTTATTGGCTCTTCTGCGGTGACAAGCACACCTTGTGAGTATCCTTGCCTGTCTACTGTTGTGGATCAAGATTGTTTTTGGTTCTTCTGCGGTGGCAGGCACACCTTGTTTGATGAGATTACTGTTGCTGATCTCTTTATAACTCAGCTCCCTACCTTGTTTGCCTTTGTTCTCATTTGTTGCTGTTCTTGCTAACTTTGTTCTTGGCTCTGCTTCATTACCATGGCTTCTTCTACAGCTACTCCTATTGCTTTGGCTCACTTGGCTTTATTCTTGGACCGTCCTGGCAAACCTCCTTTGAAATGGGCGCTTTGGATCAGATCTTTTGAGAATTATCGAATTGCTGTGGGTGCGGATGAGTATGTTCCCAAACGAAAAGCAGCTATTCTTTTCAGTCATTTAGGACGTGAAGGTCAACAGGTGTTTGATAACTTACCCAGAATACCTGCACCCACTGATGAGGAGGATGAATGGGATGTTTTTCTTGAAGCCAAAGCACACCTTCAGAAGAAGTTTAGCGATGAACCAAGTATTCTTCTTGAACGCTTTAATTTTGTGAAGAGAAGACAAGTGATTGATGACTCTATGGAAGATTATATGTCTGCTCTGAGATATTTAGCTACCAACTGCAATTTTGGACTTGCATTAGATGTTTACTTACGTGACCAGTTTGTTTTTGGATGTTGCTCAAGGAACATACAGGAAAAATTGTTATGTTATAGGGATCCATCTCTTAATGAAGTATTAACAGTAGCAAAGAGTATTGAACGCTCTATGGAGTCTTCTTGTGCCATGGGTCAGGAAGCAGTTTCTTCTACTGCTCCTGTCGCCGTGCATACTGTAGACGACTCCATTGAGGTCAATGTTGTGAAATCCTAGGACAAATTTTCTAAATCTGTAAACAAATCTGTTGCTTACTGTTTCAGATGTGGGTCTAAATCTCACATAGGTAATTTCACTCAGTGTCCTGCAGTTGGTAAACGTTGTATAAAGTGCAAAAAGGTGGGTCATTTTCATAGTGTGTGTAGGACGGGCAAGAATCAGACCAGAATTAATAGTCTGGAAGTACATGTGGACACTGAAACCTTGGATTTCTCCAATTTATTGCTCAGTCTTGATGTTTTACAAGTCTCTGAAACAGAGATTAAGGATCCCATTTGTCAAGTGACCATAGGTGGGAATCTTATTTTGGACATGCTGTGTGATTCAGGTGCTCCTATCACCATTATATCTGATATTTTGTTTTATTCCAACTGGGGAAATGGTGCACATTTACAAACTTCCGATGTGCGGCCCAAAGCCTATGGAGAACAAGAGATTGACATGTTAGGCTTTTTCAATGACTCCATAACTTGTTTAGGTAGATCTGTAATTACTAAAATATATGTTGCGAGAAAGGGAAGATCTATTGTGGGTTGGAAGGATCTAGCAACGCTGGGAATTTATTTAGTTCCTAGTGGGGATCCTCCAGTTAGGGTCTCTGACTTTCCTATAACCTCTGTTCATTCTATTGCTCGTGCAGGCATTGCATTGTGGAAAGAAACATTTCCTGCTGTACTTAGCAGTTCTTTAGGTTGTGTAAAAAACTATTCTCATACCATTGTGTTAAAGAAAAACTCCATTCCTGTGGCTCACAAAGCCCGCCCTGTTCCTTTGAACTTCAGAGATGAGCTCAAATCTCTCCTTGATCAGATGATAACTGAAGGTGTGATTGAAAAGGCTGAAGCGTCTGAAGGGTCAGTCCCATAGTCATTGTGCGCAAAAGGACAAAAGCATTAGGCTGTGTGCTGACTTGCGCAGTCTTATCAAAAGTATTGTAGTTGAGAGTCATCCGTTAGCTAGGATTCATGATCTATTGGCCAACATTAGTGGTGCATAGCACTTTTCCCTGCTTGCTTTGAAATCGGCGTATCACCAAATTCCTTTGCAGTCTGACTCTCAACTATTTACTACCTTTGTTACCCCTTTTGGGGCATACAAGTTTACCAGACTACCGTTTGGTCTAGCTTCCGCCGCCAGTGTTTTTCAAAGGCTGATCGACACTATTTTGGAGGGCATTGTTGGAGTACAGGCCTTCCAGGATGATGTCTAATCTTTGCAAAGACACTGGCTGAGCATGATGTGATCTTCAGTGAAGTGCTTTGAAAATTCGCTGAGTACGGCATTACTTTAAGATTAGACAAATGTCAGTTCAATGCTCAAAAGTTTGATTACTTGGGTCATTATATAAGTTCTGAGGGTATTTCACCCAAAATCTCACTTATTAAGGCTATTCAGGATGCTCCCATTCCCAGGGATAAAGATTCCCTTCGCTCATTTTTAGGACTGAGTGAATATTACTCCAGATTCGTGGATGGTTATTCCTTTACTGTGCAATCCCTGAGGGATTTATTGAAGAAAGGTGTAAAATTCATATAGAGTGAGGATGTACAGTTCGCTTTTGAGACTGTGAAAACGTTGATTGTATCAGCACCTGCACTTGCTCCTTTTCAGGCTGACAAAGAGTGCATTGTGGCTGTAGAGGCCAGTCAAATTGGCTTAGGTGCTGAACTTTCTCAGGTTATTCAGGGCAAGGAGCGCACTGTTGCTTTTGCCTCACGCTCCCTCTCCGTAGCTGAATCTCGCTACAGCACTATAGAGCGTGAGGCATTAGCATGTTCTTGGGCAGTGGAAACATGTAAAATGTTTTTATGGGGAGATCATTTCACTATGTTTACTGATCACAGACCCTTGCTACACTTGTTGAATGGCAATGGTACCGGTAAGGCCACCTACCGCTTAGTAAGGTTGTTATCCAGATTGCAAGAACACAATTTCACTTTGAAGTACATTCCAGGTGGGAAAAATGTTAGAGCAGATTGTCTTTCTAGACTGCCCATTCAGGATGATCCTACAGAGAGTGTGAACAATGAGGAATGTGTTGTTGAACTAGTAGATGAAGTTGTTTCTAATACTGGTCTCATTTCACACAAAAAATGGTTAAAGGCTGCTGCTTTGGACCCAATCTTGGTTAATGTTGCAAATTTCATGGAAAAAGGTTGGCCTAAGGAGAGGTGTGTTGAATCTTCTTTACGGCCGTTCATTCAAGTGGCTGATGAGTTAGCTCTAGTTGAAGGAGTACTTGTGAGGGGTGATTGCTGTGTGCCACCTTCATCTCTCAGATTGTCTCTTATTAAGGAGGCACATGGAGGACATTTAGGGGTTTCCAGTACATGTAAGGCATTGAAGCAATTGTTTTGGTGCCCATCTTTAGAAGCACATGTTGAAAAATTTGTTGAGGGATGTTCAACTTGCTTAGTTTCTGATAAGCATTGAAAGAGACATGAAACTCCCCTCATGCCTGTTCCTTTGCCTGAAGAGGCTTGGAGCAAGATTGCGTTGAACTTTGCAGGCTCATTTGAACTATTACCTTCTGGACAACGTTTTTTGATTGTGGTTATAGATTATTTCAGTAAATGGGTGTATTTTAAATTCACTCCTCATCCCGACACTGAGTCTGATATTTGCTTTCTCAGAAGTATCTTTCTTATTGAGGAGTACCTAAGGAGTTGGTTTCTGACATAGGGACACATTTCGTTTAAACAAAGAATGCGTACGTTCTTGGAAGAACAGCACATCAAACACATCACCATGGCATTTTATTCTCCATTTCTCAATGGTTTGTTTGAGCGCATGAATTGCTTTCTCAAAGAAGGCATTAAAACTGCTTTAACCGTGGGGTGGGATGCCAAGAAATTCCTTATTACAGGGAACTTTGGTCGTATTTGCTCACCCCGCATAGCACCACAGGAGTCTCGCCTTTTCTTCTTCTGAGAAAAAGGTTATCCAGATGTTCCTTTTGTCCTGATTGGGTCAGGAATATGAATAAGCAGAAAAGTAATGGGTTGTTGGAATGAGTGACTGTTCGTGTTACCAAGAAGCAAGTGCAGTCTAAGCTAGCTTTTGATCACAGACATAAAGTGCGTACTTGTGAATTAGCGGTTGGTGACTTTGTTTTGGTAAAAAATACCTAACAAATTAAAGAAGGGAGAGTCTAGATGGTCTGTTCCAGTGTGGTTGAAAGAGTTTCAAAGGGCTCAGCTTTCTTGAAAGGCAAAGGTTGGTGGAGCAAAAAGGATTTGGTGAAAGTGTCTGAAGAGCAAGCTAAAAAAATAACACGTATAAAAAAGAGGGAGGACTCTGATTATTTGGATTTCTCTGGAGCTGATGCTGCTGGTTGAGCCTCCAGCAGCACTTTTTCTGATCTCAATGTGAATGGTAAGACTGGAAACGTCAGGCTTTTTGCTTCCCACTGGTAGTGGTTTTGAGGCACGTTTACCTTCTGGTGCTCAACAGAGTGGTTTTCGCAATGTGTGCATGCCTTCTAAGTTCAAAGATTTCTATGTGGACTAATCTCCTTTTATTTCCAGCCTTCCTACTATTGGTGTTTTTATCTTTTTTTTGTGTGAAGGGGAATGTTGTACTGGTGTTATCTATCTTTGTAACCGTTCTCGCGCTTAGCTGGTGATATGTGCGAGAGCGGTGCCCTTTGTTCTTTTTCCTCCTCACCGCTCTCGCGCCTCTGCTCCTTGTGGGTGCCAGAACAGAGTGTACATTCAATGTTCTGTTTTTGTTCAAACATGTATCTGCGCGCAGATGCTACTCCCCTGCGCCCAGATGCATGTTTGTTTTCAAACTGTGACAACTTTATTTATACTGTAGTCTTTGACAGTTGAGTCAGTTTGCCTTTCTCCTGTGTACTGCTGGCTTGCTGTTGTGGGCTCCGTTTATCCTGACTTACTGGAATAAACCTTTTGGATATTTTTACCTGCTATATCAGTTCATGCTTCTCTCTGCAAGTGGTACTTTTCTGTTTGAATACCCATTCCACAGCCATGTTGGAATGAGTCATCGCCCTCATACCTCTTAGTAGAATATGCCATGACTTGACACCAACGGTCCGACATTACCGGATTAAGCCACAGTTATTCCTACCGCTGACGATTGTAATGATACGGTTTCACCAAATACATAAACAGCGGACGTCATTTGCCATTCTCCTCTGTTTTCTATGAACACACGCCATATTGGAATGGTAAACTCAGACAATACGTGTTCGTTATAGCTCGTACAGTGTGAGAACTCGAATATGATTGAACCATAATCGCAATTGTCATTACACCAAAAACAATTATCAAAAATGTTCCAAACTCTCCGGTAACTCGATGTTTAGCGTTATTCTAATTTGGTCTTGTGATCTTATGTGCTCACATGAAATGTTAGTCACCGTTGCTGTGAACCTTCACTCACACATTCTTGTTCCTTCAATAAAACATGTGATGTCAGAGTAATGAAACTGATGGCAAAATACTAATACATTTTCCTTTTGAAAAAATGTACGTAAATGCTCATTAATGTAGTTGTGAGGGAATATGTAGTGACTGGTGAAGGGTTAACCCTTGTTGAAACTTTATAGAAAACAGCTCATGTCCAACTTGTCATTGAGGCCCTTAGGGTGTAGTGTATTTAATCTTTTAGTCTAATCTACGTCTCTTTTTAATAAAGATTTTGTGATGTTTTTTCCGGGTAATTTTTCCAGCACCTCAATCACTTGGAAACGCAATTCTGAAATCGTATGTCGTGCTTCTAGTTTGTTGAGATGCAATCAGTAGTATGCAATAGTTTGATGATTTCTCCCATTCTGGGGTGAGTGATATTGGAACCGGTTATTACATTGTTGCAGTGTATGCAATTCAAACATTGTCTTGTTCCTTCTGGGGACTTTATCCCCTTATGCTTTGGTGTTGTCAAATGTTCTTTTAAATTCTTAGATCTTGTGTATGCATGTAGAAGTTTGGATTTCAAGATGTTATTAAAATCTGGCTCATTTTGTAAGAGTTCACATCTTGGATTTATAATCCTCCTCATGCTTGCTGAAACTGTAGAGTATTTGGATACAAAAACTTGTAGAGTTTCTTTTTTTTTTTTCAAATTGTTTGTGCAATAGTTGGTTTCTGTCCATCACTGAGACTCGTGATATGAGTTCTTCTAGTGCTTTCTCAGGATATCCTCTCTCTAAGTATTTGGATTTTAGAACTTGCATCCGAGCACATTTCTTGGGTCCGAACACATTTATTTGATCCTTAAAAACTTTGAGAAAGGTACATTTTATATTTGCTTCTTTGGGTGAAAACATTAATGCGTTATTTCTGTCTGTTGGTTTCGTATACACCTCGGTTTGCAATCCTGTCTCTGACTTGACTATTAGTACATCCAGACACGAACCTTTGTAGTCATCAATTGCCGTATTGTTGTTTTTGTGGCCAGCAGGGGACTCCAGGTCCCACAAGACACCAGTCTCCCAGGAGGGAGGAGCCGCCAGCAGCGCATAAAAGCGACATCTTCACCCCGCGGCACGGGACGCCGTATTGTTGTTTTTGTGGCCAGCAGGGCACTCCAGGTCCCACAAGACACCAGTCTCCCAAGAGGGAGGAGCCGCCAGCAGCGCATAAAAGCGCCATCTTCACCCGCGGCGCAGGACGCGCGCTGGCCATGCCTGGGCAAAGCCCGGGCCAAGGGCGGGCCCGTCCTTGCCCGTCACTGACCGGAGGTGGCCGGGCCCCGTCCCTAACATCTGTAGCTGGGGTGTTGCTGCAGCTCGTGTCCACTTAGTCTCCTGATTGTGATACTGTAATGGCGTATTGACCTGGTTCCTCACAAGGAACTGACCTCCCAAAAGATCCGTGAGAGACTACCCTGACACCTCCTACAGGCCTTACCGTTCCTGAATGAATGACATTTTCTTTTTTCTTCTTATTTGAATCTTTTTTGCGGGTTACGCTGCCCCCTAGGGGGAATTCTTTTTTTATTTTTTTATTTTTTTATTTTACAATATGGGGAAAAGGAAAGCTGGTGACCTCCCGAGGGTGGAAATTAATGCCAAAAAACCTAGGAAACCAGGACATAAGAAGCTGGTAGTTAACCCGCATGCAAATGCCTACACCGAAATGCTGGCGGACATTGACCTATTAATTGAGGAGGTTGAGTCTCTACCAAATCCATTAAATATTGACAAGGGGAAGGGAAAGGATAAAGTTCCAAAAGCTCCAAAGGTTCCGGCTACATTCAAAAATACAAAAATTAAAAAACTCATAAAGCTGACTATTGCACAACCTGCAAATTCTGCCATTTTAGATCATCACCAGACTGAGATTGTTGAATATATAGAGGATACAGCTTCCTTATTGTCGAAACATAAGGAAACAGAACTTACGGATCAATTAAGCTATGCCCAATGCCCGCTTTTCCCGGAAGTTATTATTGCTCCCAATATCCATTGTTAGAATCGATTTGCCCCTCTTCAATCTCCCGGAGGCACTGGAAGGCTACATCCACATTTACCGCAGGCCAAGCCCGGGACGAGTCATGTGGGTCAAATTGAAAGTGGGACTCAACAAGGCATTGGGACACCTGCTGAGACAGTAACTTTATTAATATTAAACTCTAAACTGAACCATCTTAGCAGTTTGGTTGTCTCACTAGTGGAGCAAGTATCTTTGCTGTAAAAGAGAAGTTCCCTTTGCCGTTGCAAACAAGTAAGCCCAGACAAACTGTTTATGACACCTCATACAGATCAACATTCTCCCGAGGCAGCGGTAGTCTCTAATGGAACAGAACGGGCACAAAAATCCACTGCTGCCTTAATATCTATTCAAATGTCTAAAAAGGCACCGGGAATCACCCAATCTAAGGGCCCCTAATGCAAATCAGCTTACGCGGCCCCCGAGGCCCTTAAATCAAGTAGTACCTATAGCAAGGTAGCTAATGTTAAATTGGTTAAGGGTGGAGTAGATAATGTTAATGCAACTCTTCCCACCCACTCGGATAATGTACAAGAAACTGTCCTCTGTTCCCAGCGAGATTACCTCCAAGAACTCAAACTGCAAATACCCAAGGAAGATCAAATCAAGATTTTAAAAATGTAATTTACCGGACGAGAGTGCCCAAACTAAACCCTGGAGCTTATGAAGACACTGATGCGCTAATTAACAAAGTAATTTATTGGCTGAGGTCTGAGCGCAAATGCCTTTCAATCATTAGATCTGACATTTTGGAATCAAGGCGGTGTCCTTCAGATATTGTAGTCCTTGATTGTATACAGGTCACCTTGTGCAACAGACAGTTAGTGGAGAACCTGATTAATTTTGAACTCTGCACTTGCCATCTTTTGGGGAACAATGCGTCTGGGATCAGGCTGAAACTATTTTCTCCAAACATTAGAAATCTTGAAGGCTCCCCAGTGCAACCTCGTAATCTAACTATGCAGGCTAGCCACTTAGAACCTGTCTCCAATCTGAACGCAGTTGATTGACTGAGTAATGAGCATGTATGGAATATTTGTATAAATCCTAGCACAATGTTAGCATGTGGGGTTGCCACCCCTATTGGTGATATTTTAGATCTCCCCAGTGGCAGGAGGAGAAATACAGGGGTGGTGGAAATCACAAATTGTGCGATTCCAAATGTGAATTGGGCCAGAGGCTGGGATGAAATACCCCTGGATGACACCTTAGGCCCGAGTAGGACTAGCAAGAACCCTGATAGACCTTGTCCTGGTGGGGCAATAATGGATGGTATTCCAACCATTATACCTGTGGCGCATGGCTCAAGTCTTTTACAAATAGCTGATCATGAGGTCATTCAAACACAAACAGATATTAGCTTAATATCTTCCGAATTTGGCGAGGATTCCACTTAAGTTGAGTGACCCTGATTGGCTACTGTATATAAGTAAGCATGACGTCTGTATGTTTCAGGAGACCTGGGCAGCAGAAAAAATCTTTGTTGATGGTTTTATGACCTATAGTGAAGAAGCCAAACCACCAGAACATTTCGGGAGGGCTTCAGGGGGCCTCTTGATCCTCATAAAAAATAATGTATTTAAGTCATGCACCCCATTACAATTAGAATGCTTAGACCTAATGGGGGTTGTTGCTTTGTTACAGTCGGGACTGGCTTTGGTCCTTTTAAACATCTATGTAAGAACAACTGCGGCTAATATTGAATCTCCTACTCTTTCTATTCATGAAGAAATTTTAGATTCACTTCACCCGAATTCAAAAATAATATTAGCGGGGGATTTTAATATATCCTATGAGCCATCATCTTATATTAGTGAGGTAACAGAAGAGGAGGATGAACAATGGGGTATTAGAGCACTAACTGGGAAGCCACGGACAAACTTTACAGCAACAGTACGTAAGCTAGGCTCTATAACAGTGGGCAGAGGACTGAGGGCATGTAATGGTCGCACTACCTCAGATACTGATCGAGCACCCACTTTTAGAAGAAGTAACCATGCGAGTGTCATTGACTTCGCTATCCTAGACGTGAGGCTATGGCCACTCTTAGCCGACATGAGAGCAGATAGGCGGCCAGACAGTGATCACGATCCTTTGGTAGTGTCACTGGTTGGAGCCCTATTAGCCAGATATATGGGCTTTATATCAATCATTTTAAAAACTATGAAGGGACGGATGAATTGGAAATCCCAATATTGAATATACACAACTTACTCTTTGAAGAGCTGCAACAGGTGCTCTATAAAGACGTGGCCCACAATAAGTCAGCTCTGGGGAAAAATATCAAATGGTATGATCTTTCTTGCAAACAAGCCAAATGTTTTCTAAGGACTGCTGTTCTAGGAGGGGAAAGGAGTCAGATAGCCCAAGCCAGGCATGCTTATAAAGGTTCATTAAAACAGGCTAAAAAGAGTTGGGCAAATAGAATCTGGGAGGACACGTTGCTCGCAGTTAAAATGAATGATAACAGTCTGTTCTGGCGTACAGAGGCCCAAACTAGAGCGGACAATAACGCAAAGAGCCACCAACATCATATATCGGCTGATAAGTGGGTATCTCATTTTTCTAATCTGTATGAGCTACCGACTGATGCCCCTCTAAGCCCATGTGGTAACATAGGATCTTTTATGCATTTGTCTTGCTGTGATACCTCAGAATCTTATGGCTCAGCTATTACTTTTAGCTTAGAAGACACTGCTAATGCCATCTCCTCGTTAAAAACTGCCAAGGCACCGGGACCTGATAAGATCCCAGGGGATTTACATAAATCGGAACCTGAGATTTGGACATTTTATTTTAATTTACTTGCTAATGCTATAGCAACAGGGGGAGAGATACCTGACTGCTGGAGAGGGGAAGAGATTGTTACAATATTTAAGAAGGGCAACGCTTGCGAGCCCTCTAATTACAGGCCAATTAGCCTAATTGACAATGCCCAGAAGATCTTTGCGAGGCAAATCCTGGACAAGTTGTTACATTGGGTAGACACAAATAACATCATGTCAGCCCTTCAAGCAGGATTTCGCCCTAAGAAGAGCACCATAGATCAGGTTTCCCGATTTGCCACATATATTTGGAAATATATTTGGAAATATATTTTACTTCAACAACAGAAGCTCTATGTGGTGTTTGTTGATCTTAGGGCTGCCTTTGATCTTATCCCCCGCTCTAACCTGTGGCTTACCTTGAATAGGATGGGAGTTTCTGGGAACCTGATCCATCTCATGTCCAAACTGCACAGTAATAACTTTGCTCAGGTGCGGTGTGGGCACGCAGAAGAGCTAATCGAATGCATTCCTATACAGCGGGGGGTGCGCCAAGGGTGTGTCCTTGCTCCTACGCTCTTTACTCTCTATATAAATGAAGTGGCTGACATCCTGAATGACTGTAGAAATGATTCCCGTACACAGAACGGCAGTAAGGTACCAATCCTTTTGTTTGCCGACGACTCCCTTCTCATCTCCAAGACTCCAATGGGACTCCAGCTCCTTGTTGACAAATTCACAGATTTCTGTGTGTCAAGGGGTCTGGAGCTCAATGCTAGCACAACCAAGTTCATGGTGTTTGGGAAGGGAGTGGCCAAAAATTTTGTCGTACGAGCCAGGGAGGAAACACTGGAGAGGGTGAGGAGTTTTGATTATTTAGGAGTAAAGGTAATGGAGAGCGTGAAGTTTAACGATCAGCTCAGGAAAAGCATGTTACTACTCGAGCATAGAGCAAATGCTATTAGTAGATTGCATAGAGAAACAAGCTCTCGTGCTGTCTCGCCGGCTATAGAAGTTTACCGCGGCAAGGCACAAGGGGCTGCTCTATATGGAGCCGAGATATGGGGATGTGCTGATGTTTCTTTACTCACTGCTGCAGAAAATAGATTTGTAAGACGGCTGGTTTCTGTTACCAACAGTACACCACTAACTCCCCTGTTCTTGGACCTAGGACTCAAAAGAATTGCAGATTTAGCTGCTCTAAGACCACTTGTTTACTGGATTCGGCTTTGGGTCACCCCTGAGCTAAAGGAATTTAGAGATTGCCTTGTTGAAGTGCTCTCTATCAGGGGTGCCAAGTCGATAGCCTGGATCAAACATGTTTCCAAATGGCTCAATAAACTGGGCTTAACAAGATTATGGACTAACCCGTAAAATATGAGCAAAATCGATCTTAATATTATGAAATCTAACTACTGGGTTTATATCCAAGACAGTTATCTTAATAACCAGCAAGGAGGCACACTGACAAACAGATTTTTAGACATTAAACCTTTTTCCTGTTTTGAGGAAGTCTTAGATTTTGTTTCCTCTCCCTTAGCTAAAAGCCTTTATATTTGCTTCCGATTTGGTACTCTACCCTTAAGATCATTAACTAATAAATGGCATAAGGATCAAAGTCTTAGTATCTGCCCAGCGTGTGGCCTGGGAGATGAGAATGAGGTACATATACTATTTTTCTGCCCTCATTACCATGGCCCACGCCGGAAATGGATTATTCCCTTGTGTCATAATTTGAAGGTGAAGAAATATTTAGTGGCTTTTAGAATTTTAAAAAGTGATACTACTCCTGTTATTGTTGTTGCTGTGAGCAAATTTCAACAGGCAATTTGGCACAAATGTAGCAGATTGTTGAATTTGATTTCTAGTGCTTAGATCAACTCTTTTTTAATCATTGTTTGATTTTAACTGTGCCAACGGTGTCATGTCAGGTTATTATGTATTTTATGTACTAAGTCGAAAGGTAAATTTTATATGTCTTAAAGTGTTTGCCCTATTTGCACATAGCCTAGCCCAGCAGTTCCCAAACTGTGCGCCGCGGCACCCCAGTGCGCCGTCAAAACAAGCATGGGGCGCCGCAAACACATTGACACCAAGCACATGCCCGGGATTTAAAAGGCTATGTTTTTATTGCATTCTCTACAATAGTTCTCATTTGGTGGCGAGGGCGGTGCCACTTAAATCATTCATCATTCCTCTGGAAAGCTGTAAGCTTATTGCGGTCTGAGCAAGAGTTTTGCATTCGTAGGCTCCCTGATTTTCTGGCTGTCTTGGAAAACCAAAACAATCTGGACCCCATACAGTAACATTTAAAATAATGCATTTTATTCATCAGTGATATGCAGTGTTGCACTGAATAATGGTGAAAACAGTCATTTTTCAGAACGTTTTTGGGCACGTTGCAAACTCAGGCATTCTTTTAAAGTTATCAGGCAGGCATTTTATTAATAGCTTTTTGTATATACTTAATGACGCAGGCTGTTTTTTTGATTCATGCTTAGTTTAAAAAGAAACGCTGTACAAATAATTGCATACACTGCCATATAGAGTAAGCAACTTCCTTCACGAACAATCAATGTAAGCACCCTTTTTCTATGGTGAAAGACTCGTATTGAATACAAAGTATAAAACACACCAGGTGCCTGAAAAATGCTCTAACGGCTTCTCGCAGTGACACCACAGACCATCTAATAAAGACTGTCATCTGACACCTTTATTGTTCTGTATTTTTTGCCAAGGGCAGATAATTTATTGGAAGTCTGGGACAGTTCATTTCCAGTCTCCCACCAGTGTGCTGTTGCCTAGTTCCTTATCAGAAGGATGCACTAGTCCTTGCCAGCCTAGCACACACTGTACCAAACACTCACTAACCACAGACCACACTGAGGAGAACTGTAAATAAACGGGAAAGACCCAAATTTAAAGCGGTTGTCCTAAGTCTGTGCAAAACTAAATTAGAAGAAGGCATGAAAGGGTTGTAAGTAAACTTCTGAAACCATGAATTTATGAGTTCTAAGCATTACCATCACTTACACCTTTTACAAGGCTAACATTGCCTCAGAAAATGGTATTAGTCCTTAAAAACGTTTTAACAAACACACTAAACTACATCATGCACACTCTTGTACAGGCAGTAATTATGCAGGCGCGCAATAAAAGGGTGCACCCACCAAACACATTCAACATCACCATGAAGTGTCGGCAGCCCTGACAAAGAAACCTCAAAGGCCAGTAGTATTTACACATGCCTATTGCATCTCGGCATAAGTGAGGTATCCGGCGCGAGACCTGCAGACACTGCATGTGCGAGCACAGACATAGCAGCAGCTTTTGGTGGCAGAGCAAACAATATACTTGCTATAGCAAAGCCAATAAGGTAAGTGGGCAACAGAAAGGAAACAGAAAATAATAAAGATCATTCACATGGTAAATAACATAGTACAGTGACAAAATCCCAAAATCACAAATTCCTAATGAATATACAACACTTGCAAATGTTTTTGGGAACATAACAGTGTGACCTTCCACTTGCGGGTGTTTCTTAAGTGAGTAAATATTTCTGATGGCCCATGAAAAGAACACCAATCACATCATGGAAAAGGTTATCTTCATACTTGAACTTTAGTGCAAACTGCTGAAAGTGCTTCTCAAAGAAGGCGTGCCTGAGAAACCCTGTTGTATTTTTATTTTGTTACATCTATCAGAGAGAGAAATGGAAGTACTCACAAGGCCGGGCTTACATTCCCCACCCGCCAATTTTTTTTTAACATAATTGGGAGCCGGAGCCAACGGGCAATAAGTCAGAAGGAGCCCTGGGTCGATAAAGTTTGGGAACCACTGGCCTAGCCTGTCCATAGCTTCTGCTTTTACGTTCTAGTAACAATGGAAGGGAAGAAATTTGAATAGCCTCTATCTCTTTTTTTAAAAAAAGGGATATTGAACTGCGATGGAAGATATTTTAAAATGTACTTTGATATATTTATTGTAATGTTATGTGTTTGTATACTTTGATGGTACCTGGCTACCGAATAAAGTTATTACTACCATAGTCATCAATGGTGTATGTAAACTGAATTCTTGAATTGTACGTATTCAACTATTGAATCTTTTGTTTAAGAATTGCCTTAGACTGGGACCATATTAAAAAGATATCGTCGATAAATCTGCAGTACAGTATTAGATTATTTCTCCAATCTGGATCTTGAAAGATATATTCGTCTTCTAACTTAGCCATGATAGACAGCACACGTTCCAGTGTAGCACACAGTGATTACTTTGGAGAAAATTGATTTTAGAGTCTAATAGTGTGAGTGCACTACACAGCTTTTGAGCAGACAAATGGGATCCCACATTTGCCATTATCTTGTTTTAACATGTATAGTGCTACATTCTTTTAAAATGATTCGGGTTGTATAGTTCACAAATTCAGTGTTGTTGATTCGATGGCCATGTTTACTTTTATGATCTTTTGAGTGAAATATAGTTGTTATGACAGACTGATAAAATGGGATAAACAATTTGGAAGAAGTAGACAGTACTTTAGAAATTGAAATACTAAAACTTAGGCCCCTAAAGCACGAGGCAGCACCCAGTAACTAAACACTTCAGAGCAATAAAAATGATTAACATTCTAAAAGATATAAGAGAGAAGCAGCCAGTGTGATAAAAAAAATCCATTAGCATCGATTGAAGGGGATATAGAGCATCTTCTGATTTACATTTGACAGCACAACAAAAGATTGGTGACCACTATTCTTCTAGATCAATTCTATTGAGACAGATAGGAGATATGGTCCAGGTAAGGATGCTCTTACCACTGTTTCTTCAGGTGTTTATTTATATAGTGTATCTGTGGTTTGTGGGTTAAATTTTTTTTAAGTAAACCATTCTGATTGATTGATTGATTGATTGATTGATAGTTGGTAGAAAAGGCCCATTTGCTTATGATATTCTTTTTCATGCCTGCTATTTAGAGGTGTGGATATAGGTTTGGTGACCTCTCTAGCCCTGGGCCTTCCTTGTTGGACTAGGTGCTCTGTTGTAGCTGAGTGGTTGCTCTGTTTGGTTATGCTTAGCATTTATCCTGGCATAAAAGCAATGAAGGTGGTGCCTTGAAGCTTTTCACAAGGGAGATGTGGTTGGTGTTGGGGACCTGGGTGTGTGTTTTTCCTAGCTGGCTTTCATTTGTGTTAGAATCTCTGGTCCCTCACGAGGCCTATTCTGCATGCCTTGAAGGCATTGTTCACGCAGTCTTTCCAAATGGTTCTGATTGTGACTCCAATTGGAGTACCCTCGGCGGGTGTATTCTGGGAGCAGCGGAGGATGATGTCGCTGTCCATGCACATCCTCTGATCTCTGCCTTTCCGCTTCTCCAGCCCCGCCCCCATGTTTTGGTAGTAGGTTGATGGCGGATGCATGCCAGCTTTGTAGCTGAGAGGGAGGGCCATGCAACAGCCGCCCAATGTTCTACTGTGCTTTCTTTGTGTCTCACAACCTCGCACTTTGTCAACAGTTGGGGGAGAGCTACTGCTGCACAAGCGGAAGCAAAAAGGTGGCTGAGTGATGGAAATTTCATCCTGGATTATAGGCACTGCCAGCCTCTGCTGGCAGCAAGGAAGTGGCGTCTTTCCCCTTATTATTTCCCTCGGATAACAATATGGACACATCACCGCCGCAAAAACATCTTGAAGCCGTGTAGAGAGTGGCACTTTTTTCTAACTACTGACTTACTGTTCACCTGACAAATGGGGAAAGTGCTGAGTAAAAAGAAAAGAAATGTGAATTTTGTTGATAAGTACATAGGAGAGCCCCACCATATGCCACCAGTATTCCCCCCCCACTCCCCCAGAGCCAGTGACAAGAGTCCCATTTTGATAATGCCAGCTAAACTGGCTAAGGCATTAAAGACATCAAAACATCTGAATGAGAGAAGGAAAACTTTGCTGGGTGATCCAATGAACATGCAGAAAGTTTCTATGGGGTATGTTGAAGTAGCAGTGGTGTTAACAGCAGGGCTCACTCCTGTGGAAAAAGGCAGGGAAACCTCCACTGATGTGTCAGATAAAGTCCCAGCCTCACCTAGTGTAACCCAGGAGGTCAATTCCAGAATGGACCTGGGACACCGTCCTTGGGTGCAGGGGGGCAGGCGATTAGCAATAGCTGAGTCAGTGGGTGCATCACAAGCATTACAAGCACCAGTAAAGCTAGCGGAATTGGAGCACTCAGAGCAAATCTCTGAGACCAGAGTGGAGATCAGGGAAACGCCAAATAATTATCATCCAGGAAATAGCGAGGGGAAAAGTTCCTCCTTTGGCGGTGCGGAATGAGGAGGTGATGTGACCCAGATTTACGCTCTGTTTCAGACCAGCAAGGCTGGGCTGAAGAAAGGGGCCAAAGATATAGGGAGAAGTAAGGAAGAGGTTGCTTCTGTTAAAGAGACCCTGCCCATGAGGGACGGCCTAGCGAACTATCTACTTGAAACTCAGTGTGTGGCAACCGTAAATCAGGAAGAAAAGCAGAGCTCTGCTTGCCGCGGGGGCGGGAACACTGTCTTAACAACACCAGTCGTAGCTGTAGAAGCCTCGCACGGTATACTGAGCATGTTAGAGGAGGTGTTAAGTGAGGTTGAAACAATTAGAATCACTCAGAAAGAGATAGCAGATGAGTTGAAGATGTGGCTGGACAATGTGTGTACCCAGTAAGGGAGGCCTCTCTTTTAGAATTGATGAAGTGGAGCAAAGGGTATCTGAGTGCGAGGATATGATACACTCATTGGAAGAAGTTAAGGAGGATAGAGTGGGAAGCATCTCCTTGGTGGAAGGTTTAATTAAATTGTATGTCCTTCTGGACTATACTCAAGATTTGACAATTATGCGGGCTCTAAGAGTCCCTGCCCAAGCGTCTGGTCAAGCTAAATATCCTAGGACCATGCTGGTGAATTTAGCGGATTACAGAGTTAAATAGATGATATTGGAAATAGCTATCAGGGGGAATTTGTTAGCAATACAAAACAATTTTGCGTTCAGGATTTTTTGCCAGCAGAAACGGCTCAGAGACGAAAAGAATTCAAGAACATGATTACAAGGTTTCAAGTGGCTGGTGCACAGGCATTGATAATCCAACTTTCCAGACTTAAAGTACTGTTTAAGGGCACATTCAAAACATTCGGCACAGTAAAAGAAGCTGCTTTGTTTTTTAAATCTATGAGCTAATGTGGTGATCTGATCTTTTTCTTCTTTTTTTTTTGCTGGATGGAGGGTGAGGTCAGAATTAGAGGTGGAAGAATTTGACACTTAGTCATGATGCCAAAGTACTTATGGGAGGGATGAGAGAAGCGGGAGAAAGGACGGGGCTCCTGTCAGAGCATTCGAGGAGGGGAGGGTGGGAAGGAGGGGTTTTGGGGTGCAGTTGATAAAGAGGTTCAGAAGAGTTAAACAAGTGAAGACAGATTACAGGCTATCTAATTTAAGTTTACATTGACTGGACATGCATTGTAGACACTCTAGGAGGGGGCTCCTTGTGTTGTGATGGTTCACTTGGAATTGTTATTTGCACAAGTTTGTCGGTCAGCCACTAAGCACATGAAGCACTTTTGCACTTTAAAGCACTTTAAGATTTTTTTTAGCGCTTTAAAGGGGGGAGGTAATACTCAGAAAGGGTACAGATTTGAATAGAGGTAGGATCATAAAGAGGTCAGGAGTTCAAGGGGCATTATTGCAGAGGAACACATTGAAGATTATTTCATTTGATGCTAACTGATTAAAAAGCAAAAGAAAATTACATGCTTTTGAAGCCTGGGTTGTAGGGCGTAATCCACCTGTAGTATTGTTACAGGAAGCCCATATTGCCTCAACTAAGTTGGCAATGTTTAAGAAATGGGCTGGCTTTAGAGGTTTATCAGGAGCTCAGGTGGCCCATTGAGGCATTAATGGGCTTATAGCTAAAATTCTAATTGCAGAGATCCATGTCTGGGTGAGTGATATAGAGGGTCGCTGGTGCTGTGTCAAATGCTCCATCACTACGGCACAGCTCATCTTAGTTAGCTTCTATGCCCCAGAGGAGGACAACATAAGACCATAAATTGGGTTAGTTCAGTCTTTATTTCAGATTCTGGGTGAAAAAACTATAGGAGGCAATTTTAAGTTTTTGCAGGACGCAGGGGTAGAGTCCTCCTCAGGTACCTAATGTTATATAAGAATATCAAAGAGTTCAACTTCTTACAGACCGGCGGAGGGAAGCATTCCCAGAAAAGAGGAAGTATACATGTTTCTCAGGTAGATTCAAAATTGCCACTCGGACTGATCTTTTTTCTAGCTTCGAATTGCCTGAGTTTTAAATTTTGACAGATACTCCCTAATGGATTCTCGGATCACTTGTCTAGGTATCATTGGTGAGGAGCGAAAGCCCCAGCCCAAGAGGTGGGTTGTGTTAAGTATTATTTGCAGGCTGAGAATTGGGTTAGAATATTCATGGAGGATATCTTACGGAGGAAGTGATATCTAAGGATGTGGCAACCAATAAGAAAGCCAAAGAGCAAAAATTGACCCTGGAAAAGCATGTGAGGTAAGCACATGATAAACTTTCTCAGCAGTATACTGAGGAAAATAGAAGAGTGCTTGAGAAAGCTAAGCATGCGTTAATTAATAATGTTTATGCTAAGAGCTATGCAAACAACTCTGCTTATATACAAATGATTTATGAAGAGAGCAGTTATGCTGTGAAATTTATGGCTGGCAAGCTCAAGAAAAAAATAGCAAAAAGTGACATACATACCTTAAAATGCCCTGTAACTGGGTTTCGTTGCAAGGAGAAGGGAAAAATAAATGAGATCTTTCTGAAACATTACATCCAGATTTATAAATTATAAATCTGGATGTAATGTTTCAGAAAGATCTCATTCCCGGTTTTATGGTATTTATTTTTTTAACATTTCCGTCTATATTTATCCATATTTATTTTTTGGCCATTTTATCTGTATTTATCCACATTTATTTTGTGTTTTGCATATAAATGAAGTTGTAAAACTGTACATTTCCATATTTATTTAACTGATAGATGTGCACTCATACTTTGATGTCTGTTGTGTTTTAGCTATTTAAGCTGCCAGATATTACATAACAATACATCCACTGGTAAATACTAGCATTATACCACAAATGTATATTGACACATGCTGTTATTTAAAGAAATTTCATCCTGGTTTTTTAATTTCTCATGCTATCCATCTGCTCAGCTGTTGGGCTATAATTCATGAGACAGCTCGGAGAGTCACTTAAAAGTAGCACACTTTTTTTGTATTTATCCACTTTTAAAAATAAATGCACACAGAAAACACATTGTTTTCTGTCTGTATTTATCTGTAAAAATCCGTAAAAACGGAAAACAGGGAGCCTTATTTATAATTATAGCCAAAGAGTTCTTAAAGAGGCATTGGAGGTGTTTTGGGAGGACTAGACATGCCAACACTCTCAGAAGAAGATAGTCGAAAGATGGCTAGCCCCTTTAGCAAGGAAGAGCTGGAAGAGGTGGTTCTCAGTCTACCAAATTGCAAAGATTGCAGCCCCTGTGGCTTTCAATTGGAGTTCTATAGAGAGTTCTCTGATGTTTTAATAGAATATCTGCTTTTGTTAGTCTACTATATTCTAGGCCGAGGGCTCATCCCACTTTCCTTTAAATTAGGCAAAGTGGTTACCTTTTTAAAAAATGGGGAAAATGTGGAGAATCCAAATTCGTATCACCCTATAGCATTGTTAAATTTGGATTATAAAACAATCAAGAAATTACTGGCAAATAGATTTAATGAGATAGCCTCTAAATCGATACACTTTGATCAGAACAGTTTTATCTCTGGTCGACAGTTAGGAACAATTACGCATTATTTAGTAGAAGCTCTTGATTACTTATCTGCAAATCAAATTCCAGCTGATATCTTTTTATTGGATGCCATGAAGGCCTTTGACCTCGTGGCCTGGGAGAACCTTTTTGGTACACTATAGAGATTTAGGATACCCTCCCAGATCATGAGGTTTATACAGAAAACGTATGAAAATGCATAGGCAAAAATTATTAATGCATCAAGATGCAGGAATGGTAAAAGTTCAACGATGGACCAAACAGGGTTGTCCCCTGTCTCCGATCTTCTTTGCCTTTTTTGTTGAACCTTTGGCAATCGGAATATTAAAAGTTGAAGAGATTTGGCCTCCTATACCGCAAATGGATAAGATAAAACTCTTTGATGATCTAATATTAATTTTAGACACTTAGGGGCCGATTCCGATTCGGGCCGGAAAACGTACCGACCGACTTGGTACGGGAATTTAGTCCGACCGACTCGGACCGGCGCCGCACGACCCGGGTAGTACGATGAAATGAATGTGAAATCCGACAGACTCGGACGGAATACAAAACGACCGACCGAGCCGGACGGAAACAAGCCATCCGGCTGGGAAATAACGCGAAACGAACCGACCGACACGCACTCGGATTGAACCCGAACGAAACGTACCCGCGAACTCCGACCCGCGTAGTACGATGCTGTGCGTGCAAAACACGACCGACTCGCCTGGAGCACAAGCCGTACGACCGACACGCATACAAAACCCAGCCGAAGCAACCCAATACTACGCGACCGACTCGTACGCCGCATATGAAACCTAGCTGACACACAGCGGGAACAAGTCGGACAAGATCGCACCAGACAACTGCAGCGTCCTACTCGAACACAAGAACGACTCGTACATGCACCAAAAACACCAAGGAAAAATTTGAAAAAAAAGGGCCAAACAAGCAACCACTAAGCCAATAAATACAGGGAGGGAAAAAAATGGAACAAGGACACACCTCCAACTCCACCTACATAAAGGCCACAAATCCCTACCATGATCCTTTGCAAATTCCACTGACATGCCAGCACACAACACCATCACACAGCAACCACAGACACACTCACAGCTCATACATCACACAAACCACACACCATTACCACACCTACAAATAGCACCCTCACACACACCCAGCTAAACCTACACTCACACCCCCCCACCTGCACACACACACACACATCAATCACCACCACCACCCAAAACCATGCCCCCAAAGAAGAACCATAAGTTCCTAGATTGTGAATTGGAAGTCCTGGTAGACGAGATACTCAGGGTAGAGCCACAGTTGTTTGGTACATTGGTACAACAGACCCCCATGTCGCAGAAAACCAAGATGTGGGCGAGGATTGTCGACAGGGTGAACGCACAATCACCATGTTTGCGCACAAAGGAAGACATCCAGAACAGGTGGTATGATGTGCGCAGGAGGGTCCGGGAACTACTCAAAAGGACTACCTCCTCAGCCAGCACACCGGCAGTGGCCCTCCTGCAAAACCAGTATACCTCAGGCCCTGGGAGGAGAAGGTGCGGGCCATCCTACCACCAGTGAGCGTATACGGACTAACAGACATCCCAGAGCCTGGTGAGTACACAACTAATATACACAATATGGTGTGACAACACACACACATCACAGTCAAGGGGATAGGCAAACCATGCACACTTAGCAAATACACAGCAACCAAAAGATATTCATCCCAAGATGTGAATGCTAGTCAGACAAACACAATACCTGACATCTCATAGTGACATGTAACTGTGTCATGAGATCTACAAACCTAACAACAAATACAGCAAGGCAGTGGCACAAATAGAACCAACAAACACTCACAGATATTTACCCACCACTAGAACACCACCTCCCAGGGAAGCTCACTCAAAGGAAGGAATCCTGTGTATGTTGGTCAAGTCAGTGTAGCCAATAGCATGATGGGAGTGGTAGTCACAGATATTGGTCACACCCACAATTGGCCCATCAACACCACTCTCAACCATGCTCACATCACAGGGAGTGGATAAGGACTCACAAGATGGCTGACACTGGGTACTGCTGTGGGGAGCACTTCTCTCCTATGCCCATGGCCACTTCACTTACAATTATGAAGGCCTTGAAATCTGGATCCCCCTCGGACCCCTGTCCTGCAAAAACGTTGGCATTGATTACCGAGGTAATTAATCCAGCTGTTAACCTGATATTGAATCTATCTCTGTCGGAAGGAAGGATGCCAGATAATTGGAAGCATGGAAAAATTCTTCCGCTCTTAAAAAACCCATTAGCGGACCCTTTGGTAGTCAGTAATTATAGACCCATATCGCTTTTACCTTATTTCTCCAAGGTTTTGGAGAAATACGTGAATGCCACCATCACAGATTTTATCGAGGTTAGCCAGGTGCTCCATTCAAGCCAGTCAGGTTTCAGAGCTAATTTCAGCACTGAAACTGCCCTATTGGAAATCTCAGAGATGATAAAAATCACTCTGGACAGAGGAGGAAAGGCTGTGCTGATATTATTAGATCTTTCGGCGGCCTTCGACACCGTGCCACATGATCGCCTCCTTCAAATATTGAGGGAGAGCGGCATTGGGGGCACGGTGCTCAGATGGTTCGCCTCTTTTCTGGAAAAACGCCAGCAAACAGTCTGGGCTCCTCCCTTCTCAGCCCTCATCCCCCCACTAAATGTAGGAGTGCCACAGGGTTCTGTTTTGAGCCCTACGCTGTTCAATATATATATGGCCCCACTTGCTCCTTTAGCTGAACAATATGGAGCAAAAATTATATTGTATGCAGATGATACGCAATTGTTGTTCACCTGTGAGAAGGAGGAGGTGCTGAATAGCAATGTAGTCAATGTATGCCTAACCAAGGTGTTTGATTGTTTTAGGCAAAACCAACTACTCTGCAACTCTGATAAGTCGGAAATAATTTTTTGGGGACACACTCCTGACGATGACTGGCGTCAATGGTGGCCAAAAACTTTATCCCCCCCCCCGACAACCCAGTTTCCATCGCGAAAAACCTAGGAGTGAAATTAGATTCTGACATGACTATGAAGTCCCAGGTTCAATCGGTTGCGGGCACCTGTTTCGGACTCTTGAAAATTATTCAGATTTTTCTCCCCCTACTGCCTATTCCTCATAGGAAAACAGTGGTCCAGGCACTGATTATGTCTAGGCTGGACTACGTTAATGTGCTGTATCTGGGCCTTCCGGACTACTTATTTAATCGTCTTCAGGTAGTTCAAAATGCGGCAGCTAGGGCCGTGCTTATGGTTGGACCCAGGTCACACATGTCTCCCCATCTCAGATCCCTGCATTGGTTGCCAGTGAAACAAAGGGTCAATTTCAAATCTCTGGTGTTGACTTTTAAGGCCCTAAATGGCATCGGGGCCCCGTACATCAGGAATAAAATTCTGCCCTACAAACCGTCCAGAACGCTGCAGTCATCTACCCAGCTATTGACAACTGTGCCTAAGTTTCGCCGATCTCGTAAAGGCGGACGCTCCTTTCAAGTAGTAGCTGCAAACGTATGGAACAGTCTCCCATTCTCTCTTAGGCAAGAATGTGATCTCCTGAGCTTTAGGCGAAACTTAAAGACCTGGCTTTTCCAACAATAGAGTAGACTTTCTGCTCTAGCTGTCTGGTCTTTTAATTGCTCTGTTCTGGGGTCAGGACAGCGCCGGGACACTCCTCGGAGTAACCGTGCGCTTAACAAATACCCCATAACATAACATAACATAACAAGGCCCTGCTGGGAACTGTGCACCAACAAACAGCACAACACCACTGCCTGACATCCTGAAAGCCAACTTGCACTCCCTGCAATACAAGCACGTTGCATGGTGGGATATCTGGCTGGGTGGGAAGGAGGACTCACAGCACTGACCATAGTTACAAGCAGCTCTCCTCACACAACCCCTCAACACTAACTCCACATAACCCACCTGGGAGAATGCAATGCCTCACAGCCTAACTGAAGATCCCACAAAGAACCACCACCCTGGGTTATGCTGTGTGAAGCACAGGGACACTCTTGGGACTTGTAGCCAAACAACTGCCAGGACAACACTCCCAGACATCCTGTCAGCACAGGCACCCCACCCCACAGGGAAGCAGAGTCAAAAGGAAGGAAGGATGGGCATGCTGGGAAGGGGGTGGAGGCAATAGCATGATGGGAGTTGTAGGCACAGATATTGCTCACCCTCACAATTGGCCCATCAACACCACTCTCAACCATGCTCACATCACAGGGAGTGGATAAGGACTCACAAGATGGCTGACACTGGGTACTGCTGTGGGGAGCACAAGGCCCTGCTGGGAACTGTGCACCAACAAACAGCACAACACCACTGCCTGACATCCTGAAAGCCAACTTGCACTCCCTGCAATGCAAGCACGTTGCATGGTGGGATATCTGGCTGGGTGGAAAGGAGGACTCACAGCACTGACCATAGTTACAAGCAGCTCTCCTCACACACACCCTCAACACTAACTCCACATAACCCACCTGGGAGAATGCAATGCCTCACAGCCTAACTGAAGATCCCACAAAGAACCACCACCCTGGGTTATGCTGTGTGAAGCACAGGGACACTCTTGGGACTTGTAGCCAAACAACTGCCAGGACAACACTCCCAGCCATCCTGTCAGCACAGGCACCCCACCCCACAGGGAAGCAGAGTCAAAAGGAAGGAAGGATGGGCATGCTGGGAAGGGGGTGGAGGCAATAGCATGATGGGAGTTGTAGGCACAGATATTGCTCACCCTCACATTTGGCCCATCAACACCACTCTCAACCATGCTCACATCACAGGGAGTGGATAAGGACTCACAAGATGGCTGACACTGGGTACTGCTGTGGGGAGCACAAGGCCCTGCTGGGAACTGTGCACCAACAAACAGCACAACACCACTGCCTGACATCCTGAAAACCAACTTGCACACCCTGCAATGCAAGCACGTTGCATGGTGGGATATCGGGCTGGGTGGGAAGGAGGACTCACAGCACTGACCATAGTTACAAGCAGCTCTCCTCACACACCCCCTCAACACTAACTCCACATAACCCACCTGGGAGAATGCAATGCCTCACAGCCTAACTGAAAGATCCCACAAAGAACCACCACCCTGGGTTATGCTGTGTGAAGCACAGGGACACTCTTGGGACTTGTAGCCAAACAACTGCCAGGACAACACTCCCAGCCATCCTGTCAGCACAGGCACCCCACCCCACAGGGAAGCAGAGTCAAAAGGAAGGAAGTATGGGCATGCTGGGAAAGGGGGTGGAGGCAATAGCATGATGGGGGTTGTAGGCACAGATATTGCTCACCCTCACAATTGGCCCATCAACACCACTCTCAACCATGCTCACATCACAGGGAGTGGATAAGGACTCACAAGATGGCTGACACTGGGTACTGCTGTGGGGAGCACAAGGCCCTGCTGGGAACTGTGCAACAACAAACAGCAGGACACCACTGCCTGACATCCTGAAAGCCAACTTGCACTCCCTGCAATGCAAGCACGTTGCATGGTGGGATAACTGGGCTGGGGGAGAAGGAGGCCTGGATGGTAACCAAATACCACCAATGCTGGTCATGCACACACCTCAACATTCACATTGACATGCCACAGGTTGGCAGGACAATGTGCTACACCAATATCACTCACTGACTGTCACTATTTAGGAGAATGCAATGTCCTGACCCACATCCAGAGGTACAGTCACAACTGTCAGGTGTTTGAACAATTGATGCCAGTAGAAACATAACATACAATCTGTGTCTCTCCCCAAAACAGGAGATGATGGGGACACAGCAGCAGACCAGGAGGACTCCCTGTCCCAGGCTCCGGGGAACACTGAGCTCACTGGTGTTGATCAGCCTCTGCACTCTTCGGATGGCGAAGAACCAGCTGGACCCTCCGGTGTGAGTCATCATGCAGCACCAGCAGGACCAACATCTGCACCCCCTGCACCCACCCCTCCAACAACTGCCAACACACAGGCCACCCCTGCCAACACAGACACACCAAGGACCACAGATGACAACAGCGCACGGACCCAGGCCCAAACTGGAGCTGCTGACAACGAGCCCAGGAACAACACCCAAGTGGGCCCACGGTCACCTGTGCGTGCCACTGCAGGTCCTGCACGTGTCGCCAGGGGTGGTGTGAGGGGTGGGAGACATAGGTCTCTCCTTGCAGAGGGGTCTGGACTGTATGATGACCCACAACTGGCACGCATCGCGGATGCGTACCAGACTAGCACCGGAGAGGTCAGCCAGGTAGTGGGGATCCTCAAGGACATACAACAGCAGCAGGCTGCCCATCATGCCCGCTTGGACTCCCACATGTCCCGTGTCGAGACACACATGTCACGTGTCAAGACACACATGTCTGGCATGGAGTCCAAGTGGGACACATTGGAACAACTGACAGCGGTGCATAGGGACATACTGACATGCCTCCGCCAGATCAGCACCAACATGGCCTCACCTCCCTGTGTGCCCACAACATCTGCTGCTGAAACAACTGCAAATGCCACAGGGAGGGAGGAGGACTCCGGCAGAGAGTCCCCTGCACCGCCGCAGCCTGCACCTGAGGGTCCCCCCCCAAGAAGAGGGGCCGTCCGAGGAGGCCAAACTGAGAGGCCGATGGCCATCTACATCCCCCAAGAAGCCAACATCTGTTCTGGAACTTTTCCTCTGTGTGCATACTGCACGCCCTGTTGAAGCCAAGCCAACTCTCCCACATGACATGGGGAGCTCTAGTTGACCAAATGTATCAGATGACTGTGGACTTTACTCTGGACTTTTCAGCTACCAAGACTTCCAATTCACATGGGAACTTTGGATCCAAATTTCTATGTACAGCACCCACCATCCTGTGCACCATCCTCACACCTGTATGTAAATAAACTCACCAATACACCATATCTGCCTCTGTTGTGATTCCAACGTGGTTTTTGTCATGTAGATGTTGATTTTCTAAATTACACTGTGCATGCTAACTGCTACAGCAAGTCCAACACTGTCATGTCAGTCATGGCGAGGTGACACATATGAGGGAGACACACCACTAGGGCCACAAAACACATACACACCAGGGCCATCAGACTCATCACCTAAACTGATGTTGCAACGAAGTACAGTGGAATGTACAGACACGCCACCTATTCACAGTCACTGTCAACTAGACAACAGGTGCAGTAAGCAAATGTCAGTCAGATGTGTGACTACAGACAACGCACATCCCAAAGTCAAGCACAGGTTTATTACACATTTCCAACATGTAGTTTCCACTACAAATGCAAGCTAATCCAACCTGGCTGTGGCCACAAAGTCAAAAAGTGCAGAAGATAGAAAGTCCAGGGGTGTGTGGCACATCACCTGTAGGGAAACGACTGCTTCCACCTTGGAAGTTGAATCATGGATTCGGGGGATCCAAGTTGATCAGACAACTCCAGCAGCACCCTGTGAAGGACAGACATGACACACAGTCAAAACCACTGAAGAACAGCACAGAACGGCAATACTCATGTCTAATACATGTCACAAGATAACTACACAAAACCAAGTTAGCATGTCAACACTGTTGGGCAGTACAGACCACCTGCAAGGACACATCGCTGCACGCATCCAGTCAAGTAGCACATGGCCACACTCAAACAGCACCAGAGCACCACACACACATATCATGCAAACTCAAATCATTGACATTACAACCCTCTGGAGACTCACATTCAGCTGAAGAAGTTGGTGATGAGCTGTGTGCGGACATCACCATCATCATCATCATCATCTTCACTGGCATCGTGACCCAGGCCAGGATCTTCCACAGGTGGTGGACGTTGGTCATCGTCATCCAGGATGAGAGGCAACTCCTTCCGCACTGCCAGGTTGTGTAGCATGCAGCAGACGATGACAATCTTGCACACCTTTGCTGGGGCATATGGGAGGGCCCCTCCTGTCTTGTCCAGGCAGCGGAAGCGGCTCTTCAGGAGACCAAAGGTCCGCTCAATCACCCTCCTCATCCGACCATGTGCCTCATTGTAGCACATCTGGGCTGGTGTCACAGGGTTCCTGAGGGGTGTCAGCAACCACGGCATGTTGGGGTATCCCGAGTCACCTATAGACAGACAATTGCACATTAGCCGATTTGAAAATGTGTGCGGAAAACAACATAGCAGAACACACACAATGGTACAAAGTCAGCACACACCAACAAGCCAGGCACGCTGGTTCGGCATCTGTGACATCATCCTCGGGATGCGACTACTCCTCATCACGTAGGCATCGTGTGCAGAACCAGGGAAACGGGCACACACATGTGAGATGGTCATATCTGCAAGACATACAACCAGAGCATTGATCGAATGGTAATGTTTACGGTTGCGGTATGCCTGCTCATGTGCCTGTGGTGGTATCAAAGACACATGTGTCCCATCAATGGAGCCAATTACATGTGGCATCCTCCCCAGGACATAGAAGTCACTCTTGACGTCAGTGAGTCGTTGACGTGTTGGGAAATAGATGTACTGGTTCAGGTATATCAACATTGCCCCCAAAACATCGCGTAGCACACGGCTGAACATAGTCTGTGACATCCCACCAGTAGTTGCCACAGTGAGTTGAAAGGTACCGGTGGCAAAGAAGTGTAGGGCTGCCATCACCTTCACCTTGGGGGTCAGCGCTGTAGGATACGGCCGGCCAGGCTGCAAATGTGGGGCCAACCGCACTGCCAAATCCTCAATCAGCTGCCTGGTGAAGCGGTACCGTCGGATGCTGTCACGTTCCACCATCGTTGCCAGGTCTGGGAATGGTCGATGGACAGCAGGAGCCCTGCAGTGCATAGGTGAAGAAAGCAAGATTGTTAGTCACCCCACCAATGTGCCGTTCACCATACTCAATTTCACATGACACATCATCAACATACACAAGTACTTGATGTGTGTGTCGTCCCGTTTGGACATATATGGCACCTACATGGACATCATCTAACATCTCTCTGTTCAACAAGTGTTGACAACTGGTTCCAGGGTGTGCTATGGGACACCATTAGGCTGTGTCACAGTACACATTAACTGCTCTCACGTTCCACACACATACCACAGTGACATGTCTGGACAGATGCTCCACAGGCAATACAGCTCATTGACAGGTAGATTCCCAGGGAGCCTGTCTTGCCACATGGACACTGGCATGACATGGCGTATCATGTACACGTCAGAAAAACAAACATGACACCCACAGTTGGTGGCCCCTGTAGCCTCTGCAGGACAGACATGGACGTCTGTGACACACACACACACACCATCAAAGTTCATGCACAAACCACGTGGATGTGGAGACTGTCTCCCATTGTGCACATGGAGTCAGAGACATGTGATACACAACATGCACACAGACTGTGGAGGGACATCACTATTGTTGGAATGGCCCACCCTGTGACGTACATGCCTTCCCACATGTGAGCCTGGGGGTATGTGACATGTCATACACATACACAACCTGGAAATGTGACCATGACACATGCTCAGAAATGAAAAGTTGCACACCACAGTGGTCATGTGCACAACACACAAAGGACACTGTCCCCATTAACACGTGCACAGCCTGGGTGTGTCTGCCCCCAAGTGCCACCCCAAAATCCACATGTTCACCCCCATACACAGATAAGGTTATGCTGCCACACATGCCTCATAGACAGTGTGGACTGGGTGTGGTGTTGTAGGTGTGCCCCAGAGTCCCTGGAAAGTAAATGTGGCTGGCATAGGTTCACCAGTGACCAGCATGGTGACATATGCGTGTGACCTGTCCTGGTACGCGTTGCAGAGCAATGGTCCGATCGGTGTGCCCGGCCGGCCCATTGCATTGAATGTGAGCGGGTACGCGTTGTATGCCTGGTACGCGTTGTACAGCAATGGACCGATCGGTGTGCCCGCCGGCCCATTGCATTGAATGTGAGCGTGTACGCGTTGTATGCCTGGTACGCGTTGTACAGCAATGGTCCGATCGGTGTGCCCGGCCGGCCCATTGCATTGAATGTGAGCGTGTACGCGTTGTATGCCTGGTATGCGTTGTACAGCAATGGTCCGATCGGTGTGCCCGGCCGGCCCATTGCATTGAATGTGAGCGGGTGCGCGTTGTACAGCAATGGTCCGATCGGTGTGCCCGCACAGACCATTGCATTGAATGTGAGCGGGTACGCGTTGTATGCCTGGTACGCGTTGTACAGCAATGGTCCGATTGGTGCGCACGCATTGGCTGGGGCCTGGCATGGCAACGGACGCGTTTTTGAAGCTTCAACGAGTCTGATGCAGTGAATTCAGTTGGCCAGCCACAACAATGTTGCAAATTCATGTGTGTCATGAAGTTGAAATTTTTTAAGGATGTTGTGGGCGTGTCTTGGTGCTGCAATTCCATGGATTGGTCAGATTCATAAGATGCATACGACTTGGACCTATCACTTTAGACACATGGGACAGTATCTGCCTCTGCAGCACACATATAATGCTGGCTGTTCCCCTGAGGGCTCACTTGCCTGCACTACATGCTCCAGGACGACATCTGCCACTACACTGCTGCTGTCTCTGCATCCTCTGGCTACTGCAATGGCACGTACTGTGAAGAGAGCCCCAGCCTTCACCCATGAGGAGAACCAGGCCCTGCTGGACAACCTCCTTCCACAGTACAGCAAGCTGTATGGGACACCAGGGGAGCAGGTGAGTGTGCTGTCCACTGCCTTACTAATTGTGCATGTTGTCTGACTAGCAGGATTTACAGTGTGCACACCACTGGCTAGCATGCTCACTGAGTAGTACTCACCCCCCAAAGTGTGTAGTCACATGCACTGAACAGGTACAGTGGAGTAACAGTGCATTCAAACAAGGTTCACTTCCCATGCAATGATACCATGTAGTAACTGCTGGCAAACTGTCCATAGCCCTCGTTGCACTGCCTGTGTACATCATATGCCCCTGTGATTGAGACATGTATTTCCAACTGTGTGATGCACGGATATGTTGCATGTGTAGTAATGGCCTTTTCACTTTGTCATCCTCACAGGTTGATGCCCATCAGAAGCAGGATATCTGGCTGGCCATCGTCCGGGCAGTCAGATCCGTGGGGGTCTACAAGCGCCGGATCCGCAACTGCCAGAAGAGGTGGCAGGACCTTCGGGCTGGACCCGGAGGATTGCAAGGGTCCAGCTGAAGCTGTCGCCTTCTCGCAGGAGGGGCGGACACCGGACCCTGACCCCCACATGCTCCAGATCCTGCCGGTGGTCTTCCCGGAGCTGGATGGGCAGCTGAAGGGCAGACAGCAGCAAGGAGGGGTGAGTCAAAGACTGCACTGTGAACTCTGTCTGACATTCTATGTGCCCTCCTGTGGCGTGGTTAAACTTCCCCAGTACATCAGTCTTGTTGTCCAGTACCCATGTCCCTCTATTGTGACATGGCCACTACCCATCTGATAGTCCGGTGTGCTCCTTACGCTCAGGATAATTGTGTCACTCGGGTACAGGGTCCTTGCATTTTGCTTTGCTCAAGGTGGGTGACAGCTTTTGTTCCCGTGATATTGTGTTAGCCTTAATGGGTGGGTCATTTGCTCACACAATGCCTGAGTCGTGCAATGTAGTCTGGGTGTAACTTTGATATGTGATCCACTTGCAGATCAGAATCACCACATGTCCGTGGGGTATTTGCCACACCCCCATGCTACGGGTGGGTAAAATGTTTGGGCCTCAGGAGTATGTATGTCAAGTGTGTCACACATGCCTAGCCACCTGCCTACTGACCAGGGCTCATCCATCTTGCAGGTGGAGCCGGACAGTCATGCCTACTCCAGGGCATACAATACACTCTGTACTCCCACTCCCGTGTATCAGCTGACATGCTGTGCTCAGTGAAATGTTCCCTCAGGTGTCTGCCTCTGTGTCGTTGTGCTGTGACTACGTTGTCGGGACTCCTGTGATGTTTATCGGTTAAGGGTCAGCATGCCATCTGCTATTGGACCATGTGAGACAAGACTTCTGTGACTTATAGGTGTTTGATCACATGACTGTGCAGACAGGTGTATGCCACTGTGACTTTCAGGCAGCTGTTTTTCACTCTCAGCACACTGTGGGGTGCTCATGTTCAGAGAGTTGTGTTTCATGTCCCCCATATGTCCAATTGGTTTGACGTGGACAAATAGTAGTTCAGATGATGTGGTTTTGGGGGATGGACATGTGCACTTGTCAGTTACATTACTTGCCTTCCCCATGTCCTAGGATTGTGACACAGTGCAGACTGTTGTTGGCTGGCTGCCATGGCCATGTGACTGGAGACAGTGATGTATGACTTTGCAGGCATGCCTGTGTCATGGCATTAAACTTCCTAAGAGTGATCCTGCAGGGGAGTGACATGTGCAACATGCACCCCATTGTGGCATTGACTATCCGGACATGGGTGCTTCATGGGGTCTGGTGCTGGTATGCATCACATGCATTTCTATTTAGGCTCTGGCCGTCCATTTATACAGACACCTGCACTGACTCAGTGGCAAGAGATGTGACGTGGGCATGTTCACATACTTCACAGTGTTCTCAGCAATGTCCAACTATTGTGTAGGTGGTGCATGTGTCCACACTGGGGTCTTACCATCAGACAGGCACCAGACAGATGGGTGCAAGGGCAGGAGGGGTGTCTGTTCCATGGTTGACCATCAGACTGACTATTGGCTTCTCCTAATCTGTGTGATGACTTTTGGCAATGTTCTACTAGAGATGCCAGGGCTTGCTCTGTGATGTGCTGTACTTACTGTGGTGTGTGGGGTCAGTGCAGGTGACTGATGTTTGTCCGTTTCCCTAATTGTTTGCAGATACATCCACAGCCACAGGAGGGGACAGCTCCACGGACCAGGAGGAGCAGCGGAGCCAGACTGGGTCAGCATCCGACGAGTGGTCAGAGGGACCCAGTGGCACGGAGGGCGAGGGGAGCCACACCGAGGAGTCCTCAGCACCATCCACCTCAGCTGGGGACCACAGCAGCTCGGAGGATGACTCCCTTGTGGATGCGGGTATCAGCAGCCACAACACCCCAGCTAGTCTGTCTGACCCCGCCACCACCACCACCACCACCGCCCTCCCATTGGCTCCCATTCCTGAGGTCCGTGGAGGCTCCCCTGCTCGGGAGCGTGTCTCCTTCAAGCCAGGCAACGCACCCCCTGCCCCTGTGTCCCCTGCTGCCCTGAGTGAGGAGTCTGTGTACCTCCTTCTGCAGCTCCATGTAGGGCAGACAGCAATGCTGACTGTCCTCCATGCACACACCACTCTGTTGACACAGCTGGTGTCGTTCATGGAGGGCATCTCAACGGGTATGTCTGCCCTACAGAGGAGCAATAGTTCCATGGACTCCTCCCTGATGGCAGCAGTGTCCCTCCTCCAACAGTCCCTCACCCCTCCCACCTCTGCCCCATCCACACTTCCTACCACCCTTCCCGTCCAAAGCACATGCACACCTGCACAATCACCCAAACACACAGACACGAGCAGCACACACCCCCCCAAAACTAAGGCAAGACGTGCACACAAGCATCCTCAGGGGACTGATTCCACACACACAGGGGATGGGGAACTGACACACACACAGGCAACCACAGTCACTCCGCAATCCTCAAGATCCTCTCCCTCCAAGACCCCTTCCCTTGCCTCACCTGCAACCCCACATACACAGCAGCTCTTCCTCTCTGACCTCGGCCTCTTCCCCTCCAATCCCACTGATTCAGCATACCGGGGGAAGAGGAAGTCCACACACAGAGAGGGGAGTGCCCCTCGCCCCCGGACACCCTCCCCCAGGCGCAGGCAGAGTGAGCCCCCCACCCGCAAGTCCCCCCGGACCCGGAAGAGCAAGACCCCGCCACTGCCCTGCAAGTCACCCACCCAGTCTCTCACCTCCATCCCCCAGGCCACCACTTCACAGGTTCCACCGCCACACCCTGCCCCAGGTTCCTCCACACACCGATACCGCATCCCCAAAGTGCTCAGGCCCTCCCCCCCTGCCACTTGCTCTTCCACCCCCAAACCAGACGCTCTGCCTGTATGTGCCACTGGTGTGGAGACCGTGTCCCCCTCTGTCCTGCCCAGCTCTTCTGCCCCCCTTCCACTCCCTTGGAGTCATGCACTGCGGTGGAGTCCACAACAACCCCGTCTGACTCGGGCACTGCATTGGGGACCCAGTCCACTCCATTTGACCAGCCCACTGCAGTGGTTGCAGCACCAACACCATCGGACTTGGGCCCTGCGGTGGTGCCGGCCCCCTGAGTCAGACACCTCCACTGCAGTTGCCGGTGACACTCCTGCACCCACCTCACCTTCCCTGCCTCCTTCTGGCATCCCCTGATCCTGTCCCTGCGGTGCCTGGCCTGCCCCTCGTATGCCCCTCCAAGGGGGATGTCCCCTGTCCGTACCTGTGCAGGCAAGCAATTGGTGACAAGTTGTCACACATCACCCTGTTGGGACTGTGTATTTGGACTGGACATTGGCCGTAGTTAATTTTGGACTTTTGATTTCAGTTGCACACTTGCTGAATAAAGCCTCTTTTTGTTTACTTGTGGTTAATCTTTGGTGTTACATGATGTAGATGTGTAGAATCATGCATTTGCTGTTGTAATTGTGTTCAGATCAGGTAAATGAAGTTTTGCTGTGATGGGCTCCATGTGATCCATGGGATATGTGTCCTAATCTAGTCTGGATCTATAGCATCCCTTGCTGCAGTCTGAGGGTGTAATGTTCAGCATTTGACACAGGGATGTACGTTTAGCATTTGTAGATTACCATCTTTGTCCTACACTGTTGCACATCTGTTGGGCTTACCACTGTCCAATGTTCCTAGTACCCTGACTGTGTGCCCGTCTCCACTGGACATGCAGTTTTGCACATCAATTTTGGAGGACTCATCTGTGTATACAGTACAACTGGATTGCCACGTGTTTTGGGTGTATGCAGATGACTGACGTGACACTCCCGTACCCAGGCTGATGTGAGCAGAGGCTTCTGTGTGTTGTAGTTGTTGACTCACTGACGGAGTGTCCTGCTGATATGTTTGAGTCGTGCACAGACAAGGTTTGGCACAGTGGACCTTCCACAGGAGTGGAGTGCCCTCAAGGCTGTGTGTAATCTGGTGACATTGCGTGTGCCCGTGTTGTGTGTTGTGTGAGCATGTCTGTGCATGTTCCCTTCCCTTTTCATACACAGGCTGTGTCCCTAGGGATGTTCCTGTTTGTGATGCTTGCAGAGTTGGTATGTGTTCATCCAGCATCTTGGACCTGGTTTCTCCGTGATGTGGGTGCATGGCAAACTGATGTTCATGAGGTTGTCATCCCAGGTTGTCTTTGTTGTCAGGGCTGGGGATGTGGGCAAACGCTGATGGGACACATTCAGGATTCCCCTTGGCACTTGTTGTTTACACAAGTGATGTGATTTTGAATTTGTGGTAGCTTTCAGTGATTGTGACGCGTTGTGTGTGTGACTGCTGCCACTCCTCAGGGTCAGAGCTGCAATGTTGAAAGTTGTGTATGTGTGTTCTTTGTGTCTCACCTTGGCTTCTTCGTTGGTGTGTGACTATGGCCAGGATCCCATTGTTTGTGGTGGATTTCACATCATGCGCATGTACGGCGTACTGTGCTGTGTGTCATACATAGACGAGTCATGTTGAGTGGGAATGTGTGATGGGTTTCTGCACCTTAGTTCCCCCCACCACCCCTGGGATTGTCATGGGTGCATGTGCAATGTCACCAGTCCATGTGAGCTTCACTGCTGCACATTGGTGGAGATCAGGGTGTGTGGTGTTGAGTGTGCAAATGTGAGTTGTTGCACGGCTAGACCACTACCTCCATATTGGCCTTGGCTGGCAGGCCCTGCTGATTGATTGGAGCTTGTGTAGGTGTGATGGTAGTTTGTAGCTGAGGACACATGGCTGTGGTTCACAGTGTGATCAACATCTACCTTTGTCATCACAGTGGAATTGTCATGCAGGCTAGTGTCTGCACAATGTGGGGTCCCTGGGGGTAGTGCTGTGGTGGGTGTGTCTCTTGCTGTGTTAGTTGCTGTTCCTACAAGCTTGTGTGACATGTGTAATTTGGGCTCCCTCTCATCTAACAATGCCAGATTGCCCACATAGGGGAATCCAATCCATGAGTTACTTGTGTGTGGCACTGTATACACATCTGTGTATTTGGGATTCAGGCCTCCTCATGTGTTGTGTGGTTGCCTGGGGACACTGGCACACACCCCCATCACCAGTTGTGTTTGATATGCAGTGTGAGTCTGCCTGTTTGTGTTAGTGCATTTGCATCACTGCATTGGCATTTCTGTAGTGTGCCATTGGCTGTATGTTGTTTGGTGATTTTCCCCTGCTCTCCCTGGGATTCCTGGGTCATCAGTCAGCACAATGATCATGGTTTGTATGTCCCATTGCTGCCATGGTATGGTATTTGTTCACCTGACATCGACAGTCTCCACAGGTTATATACATTTGTGTGTCCATAGGTGCAGATATGTGGGTCAGCATCATGATGGTCACTTCTGTCATTGTGTAATTGGCTGATTGTTGGCAATGTGGTCCCCCATGTGTGATGTTTGTATGCACATGGCCAAAACGATGTTTCTGTGTCACTGCACTGTTAGCCCCGCCCAATCTATGTTGCATTGGGACACAAGCACTACTATGCCACAGATGTTTTAGTTGTTGTGTGACCAGGATTCATCCATACAGTTTGTCTTTGGCAGCTTTTACCATGCCTACACTTACCTTATGATCACCGTGGTGATGGTGCTTTGGGCCCCATTGCCACACTGATCAAAAGGTGCATCAGCCTTGGACTCCACACTTCCCTTTTGGTGACTGTGGTGATGGGGCTTTGGGCCCCATTGCCACACTGATCAAAAGGTGCATCAGCCTTGGACCCCACACTTACCTTTTGGTGACTGTGGTGATGGTGCTTTAGGCCCCATTGCCACACTGATCAAAAGGTGCATCAGCCTTGGACCCCACACTTCCCTTTTGGTGACTGTGGCGATGGGGCTTTGGGCCCCATTGCCACACTGATCAAAAGGTGCATCAGCCATGGACCCCACACTTACCTTTTGGTGACTGTGGTGATGGGGCTTTGGGCCCCATTGCCACAGGGGCCATGGTCAGCTTGTATTGTGGAGGCCACACACTTTTATGTGTCACACATGTGATAGTGGGTCACATTGTATGTTCATTGTCATGTTTTGTGTTGTTGGCATTTGACATGGACTACACACGCTTGTCATGTTGTTTGGGTGGATGTAATTTTCTGTGATTCCTTATGTGGGAGTATGCTGGTTGTGTCATGCATTACCCGTCCTATGAGTAGGGGTGGTGGTAGTGGCAGGCATCCAGCCCCCCATGAGTGGGGATGGTAGTAGTGATAGGCATCCATCACACCAAGGGTGGGGATGGTAGTAGTGACAGGCATCCAGCCCCCCATGAGTGGGGATGGTAGTAGTGATAGGCATCCTGCCCCCCATGAGTGGGGATGGTAGTGGTGGCAGGCATCCTGCCCCCCATGAGTAGGGGTAGTGGTGGCAGGCATCCTGCCCCCCATGAGTAGGGGTAGTGGTGGCAGGCATCCTGCCACCCATGAGTAGGGGTAGTGGTAGTGGCAGGCATCCATCACACCAAGGGTGGGGATGGTAGTAGTGATAGGAATCCATCACACCAAGGGTGGGGATGGTAGTAGTGGCAGGCATCCAGCACCCATGAGTGGGGATGGTAGTAGTGGCAGGCATCCAGCCCCCCATGAGTGGGGATGGTAGTAGTGATAGGCATCCTGCCCCCCATGAGTGGGGATGGTAGTAGTGATAGGCATCCAGCCCCCCATGAGTGGGGATGGTAGTAGTGATAGGCATCCTGCCCCCCATGAGTGGGGATGGTAGTGGTGGCAGGCATCCTGCCCCCCATGAGTGGGGATGGTAGTAGTGATGGGCATCCAGGCCCCCATGAGTAGGGGTAGTGGTGGTGGCAGGCATCCATCACACCAAGGGTGGGGATGGTAGTAGTGGCAGGCATCCAGCACCCCATGAGTGGGGATGGTAGTAGTGATAGGCATCCAGCCCCCATGAGTGGGGATGGTAGTAGTGGCAGGCATCCAGCCCCCCATGAGTGGGGATGGTAGTAGTGATAGGCATCCTGCCCCCCATGAGTGGGGATGGTAGTAGTGGCAGGCATACAGCCCCCCATGAGTGGGGATGGTAGTGGTGACAGGCATCCTGCCCCCCATGAGTGGGGATGGTAGTAGTGATGGGCATCCAGGCCCCCATGAGTAGGGGTAGTGGTGGTGGCAGGCATCCATCACACCAAGGGTGGGGATGGTAGTAGTGGCAGGCATCCAGCACCCCATGAGTGGGGATGGTAGTAGTGATAGGCATCCAGCCCCCCATGAGTGGGGATGGTAGTAGTGGCAGGCATCCAGCCCCCCATGAGTGGGGATGGTAGTAGTGATAGGCATCCTGCCCCCATGAGTGGGGATGGTAGTGGTGGCAGGCATCCTGCCCCCATGAGTAGGGGTAGTGGTGGCAGGCATCCAGCCCCCATGAGTGGAGATGGTAGTAGTGATAGGCATCCTGCCCCCCATGAGTGGGGATGGTAGTAGTGGCAGGCATCCAGCCCCCATGAGTGGGGATGGTAGTAGTGATAGGCATCCTGCCCCCCATGAGTGGGGATGGTAGTGGTGGCAGGCATCCTGCCCCCATGAGTAGGGGTAGTGGTGGCAGGCATCCTGCCCCCCATGAGTGGGGATGGTAGTAGTGGCAGGCATCCAGCCCCCCATGAGTGGGGATGGTAGTAGTGATAGGCATCCAGCCCCCCATGAGTGGGGATGGTAGTAGTGATAGGCATCCAGCCCCCCATGAGTGGGGATGGTAGTAGTGATAGGCATCCAGCCCCCCATGAGTGAGGATGGTAGTAGTGATAGGCATCCAGGCCCCCCTGAGTAGGGGTGGTGGTGGTGGCAGGCATCCAGGCCCCTATGGGTGTGTATGGCATTGGTGATGCCCATCCCACCCCTATGATTGTGCTGTTGCTAGTGTACGTCATTTGTGCATCCCTATGTGTGTGTGACATATTTCGGGTACGTGTCGTTTGTTTGTGTTGTGGGTGTTTGACTTACCGTCTGCGCCGTACGCGTCCGAACCGGTCCCGGTAACAGATGTAGAGTATAGGTAGGACCTGCGCGATGGGATTCATGGTTGGGTCGTCTCGTTCGGGTTTCGCGTGTCTTCGACTAGTACTCGTCGCTGGCTTGTTCGTCTCGTAGCCGTGGATCTTCTTGTGGCGCGAATCGGAGCTTATGTGCGGCTCTCCCGGATGCTGAAACGTGCCGGACGTAGCGACGGGTTCGGCGCGTATGGAGCGAGCATCGTACTAGTCCGGCCGGAAGGTGCTGTGTATTTGCTTCCGTGCGACTCGAATCGGCGTTTACAGATCCGGCTCGGGCAGGGAACAGGAGCTGGATTGGGTAAGTACGACTCGCTCGGAATCTGGGCTGTTGTGCGCATCGTACTTGTTCGTTCGATGTGATATTCGAATCGGTCGGAAAACACGCGTTCGACTTGGTTTTTTTCCGGACGAATACTGTTAGGTGCGCTTCCGGACGACATCGGAATCGACCCCTAAGAATTTAACACATGAAATAATTTAGATTTTTACTATGTGTCAAGTGTTAGGAGGCTATAGAATAAACAAAAGGAAAACTGAAATTATTTTGTGCAATAGTGGTGCAGACATTCTCCTACCAGAGCTCTGGCGCTGTATTCACAATCAACCTAAGCGCTACTAGGGGGTTAGATATACAAGTAAGGTTGAAGATTTATATCAGTTAAATTACAGCCCACTGTTATTTAAAGTTAAGGCGTTCTTTCAAATGAAATTGCTTCCCCTTACCCATTTGGGGAGGGTGGCATAATAATGGTGATTCTTCCTTTGTTTAGTTTTCCTTTCTCAGCCTTATCCTGTGTGTTGAATGTCACATTTTGTCATCTTTTATTTGGCAGGATAAAAGTGCCAGATTAGCACTTAACACTTTATATAAAAGTGTGGAAGAAGGTGGGTTAACTCTCCCCAATTTGAGAGAATAATATTACGCTTATTTTGCGCAATATATGCTCAGATTTCGTACTTTATCTTAATCATATGTGATTCTTAAGAATGACCTGATAAATTTGAAATTAAAAGAATATAATATTAATGACAATTTAAGATTGATTAAGTCCCCCAAGAAAGTTCGATATAAGATTCTATATTGTTTTTTTCTTTTTAAAACAGATGCACTTCTATTGGTACTAATCGGTTTCCCTTATCAATCCTGCAACACATCTGTCCAATTCGGTCGGGGGTCAAAGGGAAAGGATTGAACAATGCACTGTATCTAAATGGAGGGCCAATGGCTTCTCTAAGTTGATAGATTTTATTATAAGGGATAGGTGGAAAACCTAACTTGAAATAGAGACACAGATAGGGAACAGCTATTGGTTGCAGTGTTCCTGTAGTATCTTAATTTTATGATTAAAAACAATTGATATAAATTCTCTACTAAACATCAAAAATGTGGTTATTAACTTAATTGAGACCTCAGCCCCAAAGCGACCGGATGACTGAAAAAAAGAGAGGCTGATATTTATCAAACAGCTGTAAGTAAATGGGAAAAATATGAATGATTTTATTGTCAAGGGAAGTTTGGGGTAAAGTTAATAAATTGAACTTTACGGTGTTTAGAAGAGCTAATTGGTGTAGAATGCAGTTCTACGTGAAGTGGATGTTTATTGAACTCCACAAATTCATGAGAATAACTCAGGATTATTGGGCCAATGTTTCAGATGTGGATCGACTGAAGCAGCAAACTGGTCTCTTGTAATCTGGTACTGTGTAGATCTTCAAGATTTTGGAATCACAATTTTACAGCATTTGGAATGGATTTTGCAAATACAGTTTGCACCCAGTGCCTCGTTGGTGCTAATGGGATATGATCCCATTTTAAAATTAGCCTCTAGATACCAAAAATTGATATATGTTTCAGTGTTGGTGGCCAGAACCCTGCTGCTGCAAAGGTGGAAATCACAAATATCTTTTCTATTGGAGAGTGGATTGGGACAATGAAGAAAGTAAGGGAGAAAGAGTCATTATATGCCATTCGATGTGGAGGGATTGCAAGGTTTAATAAAATGTGCCCAATTTATGGTTGGTTAAAGGTTCTCATGGGCAAGATTTGCTGAATAAGGAAGACTATACAGTTGTTTATTGTTGTGGGAAGTGTAATAATTCCGAGCTATTGTGTTTAAGGAAAAGTATGTATATGCTCCATATGCTTTTGCCAAGCAAAGTCATGTTCATATAGATCATTCATGGAGTGAAGAAACTCTTGGCGCAAGAGATATTGTAATGTGTACAATAACCTTTTTATGGATGGATTGTATGTAATTGTATGAAATTAATTGTCTGTTTGGTGTGTTTCACCTCAAATCTTGTTTTAATTTGGGTCTCTGATAAAAAAAAAGGAAAGTAAAAAAATAAGATGCCTATTCTGGCTGGGAACCTCCTTTAGGGTGGATTTTAGGGGTCAAGTGGTTGGACTGTGGATATGCTTAATTATGTTATAATACTTCTCCTCCTTTTGCAGGATTCTCAGCTTTAGTTCTGAGTATGTACACGTTCTCCTATGGTCTGGGGTATAATACTCATGTCCAATTGGTGCTCTATGCAGATTTTTGTAGTATCGGGGTCATCCTGCCTGATGACTTTCAGTAATTTTGGATACAACCTAGGCTCCTCTCCTGCTTCATATTCTGAGTTGGGTTGCTTGACCCACATGGGGTTTGTTCATGCAGCTGGTCAGTTACAATTATTGTGCCTCGGTTGTGTTTGACTCTGTTACACTTCAAAGGAATGAAGGTCTTTTAATGTTGAGAGAAAGCCTCTGGTTTGAGCTATTCAGTCCTGTGGTAATGTTTGGTGGGCATTCACCTGAATGGTTGTTTCTTTTTTGAGGACTTCTATTTGCATGAAGAATTCCTCCTTAATCCTCAGTTGTCTTGGGTTTTGTCTTTGGGGCTGCAAAGCAACTTTATGCTGATGTATGTATGCCTATGGTTATTTACATAGCACAAACATAATGAGGTGCATGCGAGTGTTGTACAAGGTCAAAGGCAAAAACTGAGTGGAAGTTTATTGGATGGAGAGTAAGGGGAGAGCAGAATAAAATAAGGTAAGGCATTCTAAGGTTTTTAGATGTAGTGTTCTTTGAAGATGTGTGTCTTCAGCTCTTTCCTCAAATGAAAGAGGGTTGTGGTAGTCCAGATGGACAAGGGGATGTGGTTACAGATCTTGTGTGCATAAATGGAGAAGGCTTGCATCCTGTTATATTTCTTCATCTACGGTCTGGAGATGTCCTGGCCGTGGGTGTTTTGCAAACTGCAAGAAATGGTGAGCTTTTCTGTCAGATAGATACAGATGCCATTTGTGATAGCTTTGTTGGCTAGGTAGCTGGAGTGCCCTGGCAAGAGGTAAAAATCAATCAGGGTGGGGATATGTGCTGAATTTATTCAGGACCCTAATGTATGTGGCATGCTGCAGTGTATAGTAAGCCTTACAAAGGGGTATCAGTGAGAATGTGGAGCAGGGCATTGCCAACATCCAGAATCAAGAGAATGAGGTCTTTGTACATCTGAAGTCACTTTCTAGGAAGAATGCTAGCACTTACTTTAGCAGAGACAAATGTTTATTTTTGGTTATCTTAGTGAAGAGTTCCTTCCGGGTGAGGTCACTGTAGAGGGTGAAGTTGAATGCCCTGGCTTTGGATCATTGAGACAGGTTTGGACTCTGTCTATGCTGCCCTGGCTGTGAGAAAGAAGGTGTCTAAGCCAATATCAGTCATATTCCTCAATCGGTTCATGTGGTGTTCGCCTACCTTGTTTGGCTTGGCTTCAGTGTATGTCATTCCTCCCCAACCCACCCTACTCTCTAGGACTGACAGCATTCTCTGAAAGCCCTTCAAGCACTGTAGCTTTACTTGGGAATGACTTTTCTTTTTGGGTGCACTCTATTTCCTTGGCAGACTCTAGCTAGACATGCTTTTTCAGACTCCTGGTTCCCTCTTTTGGGCAAGTTGTTTACTTAAGTAATTGAGATATTTGGTTATTTGTCTTCTCCACTGAGTTGAGGTGTGGGCTTCTTGTTGATGGCTTATCTTCTCTACTGTGTCTTCCTTTTCCTCTTGGGTGTATCCAACATCACCCCTCATTCCCTGTTCAGCCAGGGATGCCATGCTTTTTGGTGTCATTGCTTAGACAGGTCCACCTGGATTGGTACTCCAGTGTGCCCAGTTTAGATTTCACTATCAGTGGTGACATGGGAGGGTTTCCTTTGTGGCAGTTTCCTTATTTCTGTTAGTGTATACTGGGTTATTGAGTCTCTTGGTGTCAGATTCAAGTCAAAACTTACAGGTTGATCTGAACATTGCTTTTGGAGCAACATGGAATCCACCTGTTTCTTTCCCATCAAGAGTGCTGAACACATCCGAGATTGCACTTGCCACTGAAAGAGCAGAGGAATATGGGAGAAGGCACATAAGAGGTTTCGTCAGTTTGTAGTCACAGAGCTTGTTTCCTTAGATGGAGGTTCTGACAGATTTTTGGCAGGCTCTCATGTGACAGCTTTTTTACGCTAAACAGAACATCAGCCTACTGTAACACCTGACCTGTGCAGTGTGCGTCCTGCTGGCACACCAAAGACAAGCCTGTCTGTGCATGTACGCACCTCGCCCACTACAGCAACAGAACCCTTGGTCTTCCTACCACCCATCCCCATCATTACTCTTCAGTGACCCTCCACACCCTAATCCCTGCTCACATCTCCCAGCACTGCTGCCATGCCTCTGCACCCAAAATTGAAGGAGCATTCTTATGTACCACTGGCCATTTCACATGCACCCTCCTGCACCCACCTCACTCCCCCATGCACCTCACATATCCAACACACACAGCCACACACCCAACCACAACTACATCACACCCCTCTCTGTCCTGCATGCTCCTCAACACTCTGTCCATCACCAAATATGACACTGAACTTTGGGATCTGTACACTACCTCTCACAGGACCTGCTGTTCTTGACCGAAACATGACAGAATCCCTCGTCTGCCCTCATCATTGCCACTGCAATCCCCCTCGGATACAAGATCGAAGACAGGATAGGACAAAGAGACCCAGAGGCGGGATTGCCGTCAGCCTCAAATAACACATTTAATGCTCCACCACCTTGGAAAGAACCACAAGCAATATGGAACACTTGACCTTCAAACTCCTCATTACCGCCAACTAAACCCTGAGTGGCACCCTCGTCTACTGCCTTCCAGGACCAAGCACCAACTTCAACAACACTATTGCAGACTTCGTCACCCCTTGATCCTCAACTGCAGCACCTCCCTACTCCATGGCGAACTCAGCTACCACCTGGGGGGTCTCACCAATTCCATCACGACCAAACTCCTCAAGGACCTGTCCAACTTTGGACTCACCCAGTGAGTGGAAGGCCCAGTACACCCCGCCGGACACTTACTGGACCCCATCTTCAACAGCTTTCACATAGTAAACAAGTCAACACTAATCACCTAGCCCAACCACACTCTCATCAACTTCAGCATACCCATCCCACACCACCACAGAAACACCATCACCAAATCTTCAAGACGACACTGAAACAAAACTTCAGAAGCATCCTGGTCTTCCAAACTCCTACACGACCAGCCTCAACAACAAGCTCCCTGAACCCGCCTCCAACTTCAAAACCTGCATCACCGATTGTGCAGATACCCTAGCTCCTCTCCAAGCCGACAAAGCAATGAAAATCAGACCTCAACAAAGCTGGTACATGGAAGAGCTCAGGCTCACCAAGTGCCACGCAAGCATCTTGAACGCAGATAGAGACAAAGTCAGAACAACACTGCGAAGAGCACCTAGAAATATGCCCTCAGACACTACCATCAGTAAATCAGAGCCACCAAACACCCTGCACTCACCGACCGCATTGAAAGCAGCACCAAGGAATTATTTGCAATAGTGAAAGACGTCACCTCTCCGGCAGCAAGCTTCACCAGTGCAACCCCCTCTCAGGACCTCAGCAACCCTATTCATCAGCATTAAGGTCACCAGCATCTAAGAAATATTTGAGCCCCAACCAGACCCTTTCACCCTTGCCCATCTCTACCAACACACAGAGGACCACCCTGTCCACCTGACCCACCATCACCACTCGAGAAACTGAAACAACCATGCAGTCCATACACTCTGTAGCATTCTCGAACCCCTGCCCTCACTACGTCTTCATCAAAGGGCAGTACACCATCAGCGCAACCCTCACTCCGATACACAACAACTCAATCATCACACCCACCTACCCGGATTGCTGGAAACATGCCACAGTAATCCCCCTCCTCAAGAAACCCTCAGCAGATCAAAAAACACTAGCCAACGTCTAGCCTATCTCCCTGCTACCCTACCTGGCAAAAGTCATGGAAAAGATGATAAACAGAATCCTAGCTACCCACCTCACAGACACCCACCTACTCAACACTACTCCGGCCCGATTCAGGTCTAACCACAGTAGAGAGACCAACCTCATTGTCATGACAGACGACATCCAGATGATCATAGGCACAGATGGCACCGCAGCCCTGTTTCTACTGGATTTTTCCACAATCATTGATGCCAAACCTTTGACACCACCTTCTCCATTCTTTTTAAAAAAAATCTTTTTATTGTAAAATTAAAACATAAATCAAATAATATCATAAACCACAACTCAATTACAATAAGAGCAGTCTCAAAAAGAGAAAACAAAAATGACATCATGCTTGATAGACCCACCTTCTCCATTCTTATCCTTTGACTGCACGAAGCTGGCATCAAATGTCCTGCAATTCGCTAGAATTTCTCCTCCTGATAGTCCCTGCCCTTTATGTCAGCCTGGCCCCCATCACCTCGGACGTTGTCAATCACATCTGCACAATGCAACAAGAATACTGACTCAGCCCTACTCTGTTCAGGGCCTACATGACCCCACTCACCAGCATCCTCCGTGCCCACAGAATCAAGATCATACCCTATGCTGTCGACACCCAGCTCATAGTCTTCCTCTCTGAGAAGACTCCAAATACCTGGACCAATTTCTCCATCTGTATGACCAAGGTTGCCAGATCCTCAAGCTCACAGACAGATAAGACAGCAGTAGTAATCTTCGGCAAAAACACCTTACTCCGTGACTCTACCTGGTGGCCTGCCGAACTTAGACTTACAACCCTCGCTGCAACCCATGCAAAGGAACTGGAATAGTAATCGACAACCACCTCACCAGGGCAGGCCAAGTGAACACAGTTGCTGTGTCCTGCTTCACACAATAGCTCCCCATCAACGGTCACAGAGCCATCACTCATGCACTTATTTTACCAGAATGTTAGATTAAGACAAAGCACTCTATACTGAAATCAATGCTCATTTAACCAGAAGGCTTGAGACCACACAAAAGTCGGACACCAGGCTCACCCTCAACCTCCTACCCACACACACATCAACACGCACCTCAAAGAACTCCACTGGCTTCCAATCCACAAACAAGAACTCTTCAAACTCCTCACACACATATACAGAGCCTTAAACAACATTGGCCCCATGTACCTCAACAACCGCCTAAATTTCAGCAAACCTACCAGACACCTTCTCTTAGACGGACTCCTACGTGCACACAGCCACCCCTTTTTATACAAGACACTGCTGTACCTAAAGCAATTCTAACAGTCAAACTGGCCTTCTTGTTTACACACACACAAATCCCTTCTAATAGACCTTCTAATAGAGCATAATGCAATATTGACATAAAGGCTTGCAGTAGTCATCCTTCCTACATCAAACAACACACGTTTTTTTCTTTCTCAGAACGCCAACTAAGAAAGCAAAAAAATTAACTGCAAGTGCACCCTCTACTGTCTGTATGGATTACAAAAGGAATAAGAGCTACAGGTATACTTAGACAGACCAAAAAAGCATAGCAGGAAGGTGGGGTAAAGGCAAGCTATGAGTATCATTCATTTGCCATTAAAACGAGACATGTGGACAGAACCTCCATTAACGTTTGCAGGTTAATCCCTGCTCAGCTATCTGCAATAAGGTATTGAGGGTCAGTCTTTTTCTGATTAGGTGTTATCACCTGCCTCCTTTCTCACCAACCAATGTGTCTTCTGAACAGAGATATTGGTCCTTTTCATCATGACTAATGCTGAATGTGTGCTAAAGTAAATTTTACCTATGAGCTGTAGCAACTTTCACCCACATTCTTCCATGTAAACAAAAGCTGACCATTCAGCACTCACTTCTTCACAGATTATGGCTGTTGTATGGTTACGGTCATAGCAACTTATGCATACGTAATCAAATATGTAAGGCTGTCCGTGTATAGGGCTAGAAATACACAAGGTACCTCTGTAAAAGGCTCCTAGTATGCAGGACTCCTTTAAAGGCTTAAGAGGAACTATCACTGGTTTCCTTCCAAAACTCTCTTTAATAGAAGAAGCCAAGCTAGAGGACTTCATTTCCCACCATCCATCTGCACAGATGGTGACAACACTGGACTTCCCATCATCCATCTGCACAGGAAGTGACATCACTAGTTCCCCGTCAAAACTCTCTTTAAAAGAAGAAGAGCTACTTTTACCACTGAAATGGTGCTGCGGGGAAAAAGATGCAAAAAGACAACAACAATGTGGTTGCTGATGTTGATCGAAGGTCGAATGAATTTCCCGCTTGATGCAGCGTCGAGTAAAGGAGCCGGCTTCAGGACTAATGACTAACAAGCCTTGACAGCGGTAAGTAAAACAGAAAGTAACTTTGACGTAGGATGGTCCAGAGGGACGTGGTAGCTGCCTGTAACTTGTGGGAGGCAAGACTACAGTTCCCACAATGCACTGGATCCACCTGGATCCACCTGTATCCACCTGGATTTGGGCAATCTCTCTGCAAGCCCAATGGCCGCTGATAATTCAGATCCGGAGCATTAATTAACCTGCAGTTTGCAGGAGACTAGTGCCACTAATCCGGGGAAGACTGAGGGTGCTTCAAACTTCCCTAGACGTCCCTCTGACTGGGGGAACCAAGAGATAGCCTAGGACGAGGCTTGATCAGGCAGTTCCTAAAGCATAGCCACAAGTGCAGGGTATCCCAATTTTGCTTTCTGCAAGTCTTGTCGCTGGTGCAGGTCTCTTTTTCTGTCCTCTTTGATGCAGGTTGTTCAGTACTGCAGTTCTGGTGTCAGGGGGTTCCTTAAATCCTATATTTAGGAGAGTTAGGGGTATGAGAGCTCGTAGCCAATGGGCATATAATCCCTGCAGCTATTCTGTCCCTGAAATGACCACGTAACGGGGTGTGTGGGTCACCTTTTCTACCTAGAACCCTCTATTCTGCCACTCCTAAATATGTCAGAAATCTAATTTTTATTGTACAGTCCAGGATGCCCACACTGGAGGTGTGGCTCACCTCCTGGGGGTATACACCTCCTTGAATAGCTAATTTCCCACCTGCTTGGGTGCAAATGTGCCTGGGGAAGGGGGAGGACTGTTTCCTCCACTGGGAGCCAGCCCTGATAAATATCATAGGCGGTGCAGCCTTTGAAGCTCACCACCTTGATGTGCCACTTCACTATCCTTCTTGGGAGGAGAGAGGTATGAACTCTTTCCTGCCCAAGCCTTTGTTCCTGGCTCCTGGGAGTGGTCTCACTGCCTGACAGGAGTTCAGAATCCTGTCTTGGCGGCAGCAAACGTGCCTAGTCCGGGCTTGCCCGCCAGATCATAGAGAAGCTGGAACAACCAGAAGGGCAACCTCTAAGATAGCCACCTGGGTGCATGCTACATCCCCCAAGACATGAGATTCATGTCAGGGGTGAGAAGGCACATTGTTTGATACCAAACATAACATATTTTGGTGGTACCATAATGGAGCTGCCAACCTTGAGAATGCCTGAGTATTCATCCACTTTTAAAAATAAATGCAGACAGAAAACACATTGTTTTCTGTCTGTATTTATCTGTAAAAATCCGTAAAAACGGAAAACAGGGAGCCTTATTTATAATTATAGCCAAAGAGTTCTTAAAGAGGCATTGGAGGTGTTTTTGGGAGGACTAGACATGCCAACACTCTCAGAAGAAGATAGTCGAAAGATGGCTAGCCCCTTTAGCAAGGAAGAGCTGGAAGAGGTGGTTCTCAGTCTACCAAATTGCAAAGATTGCAGCCCCAGTGGCTTTCAATTGGAGTTCTATAGAGAGTTCTCTGATGTTTTAATAGAATATCTGCTTTTGTTAGTCTACTATATTCTAGGCCGAGGGCTCATCCCACTTTCCTTTAAATTAGGCAAAGTGGTTACCTTTTTAAAAAATGGGGAAAATGTGGAGAATCCAAATTCGTATCACCCTATAGCATTGTTAAATTTGGATTATAAAACAATCAAGAAATTACTGGCAAATAGATTTAATGAGATAGCCTCTAAATTGATACACTTTGATCTGAACAGTTTTATCTCTGGTCGACAGTTAGGAACAATTACGCATTATTTAGTAGAAGCTCTTGATTACTTATCTGCAAATCGAATTCCACCTGATATCTTTTTATTGGATGCCATGAAGGCCTTTGACCTCGTGGCCTGGGAGAACCTTTTTGGTACACTATAGAGATTTAGGATACCCTCCCAGATCATGAGGTTTATACAGAAAACGTATGAAAATGCATAGGCAAAAATTATTAATGCATCAAGATGCAGGAATGGTAAAAGTTCAACGATGGACCAAACAGGGTTGTCCCCTGTCTCCGATCTTCTTTGCCTTTTTTGTTGAACCTTTGGCAATCGGAATATTAAAAGTTGAAGAGATTTGGCCTCCTATACCGCAAATGGATAAGATAAAACTCTTTGATGATCTAATATTAATTTTAGACACTAAGAATTTAACACATGAAATAATTTTGATTTTTACTATGTGTCAATTGTTAGGAGGCTATAGAATAAACAAAAGGAAAACTGAAATTATTTTGTGCAATAGTGGTGCAGACATTCTCCTACCAGAGCTCCGGCGCTGTATTCACAATCAACCTAAGCGCTACTAGGGGGTTAGATATACAAGTAAGGTTGAAGATTTATATCAGTTAAATTACAGCCCACTGTTATTTAAAGTTAAGGCGTTCTTTCAATGGAAATTGCTTCCCTTACCCATTTGGGGAGGGTGGCATTGATAATAATGGTGATTCTTCCTTTGTTTAGTTTTCCTTTCTCATCCTTATCATGTGTGTTGAATGTCACATTTTTTCATCTTTTATTTGGCAGGATAAAAGTGCCAGATTAGCACTTAACACCTTATATAAAAGTGTGGAAGAAGGTGGGTTAACTCTCCCCAATTTGAGAGAATACTATTACGCTTATTTTGCACAATATATGCTCAGATTTCGTACTTCATCTTAATCATATGTGATTCTTAAGAATGACCTGATAAATTTGATTTTAAAAGAATATAATATTATTGACAATTTAAGATTGATTAAGTCCCCCAAGAAAGTTCGATATAAGATTCTATATTGTTTTCTTTTTAAAAAACAGATGCACTTCTATTGGTACTAATCGGTTTCCCTTATCAATCCTGCAACACATCTGTCCAATTCGGTCGGGGGTCAAAGGGAAAGGATTGAACAATGCACTGTATCTAAATGGAGGGCCAATGGCTTCTCTAAGTTGATAGATTTTATTATAAGGGATAGGTGGAAAACCTAACTTGAAATAGAGACACAGATAGGGAACAGCTATTGGTTGCAGTGTTCCTGTAGTATCTTAATTTTATGATTAAAAACAATTGATATAAATTCTCTACTAAACATCAAAAATGTGGTTATTAACTTAATTGAGACCTCAGCCCCAAAGCGACCGGATGACTGAAAAAAAGAGAGGCTGATATTTATCAAACAGCTGTAAGTAAATGGGAAAAATATGAATGATTTTATTGTCAAGGGAAGTTTGGGGTAAAGTTAATAAATTGAACTTTATGGTGTTTAGAAGAGCTAATTGGTGTAGAATGCAGTTCTACGTGAAGTGGATGTTTATTGAACTCCACAAATTCATGAGAATAACTCAGGATTGTTGGGCCAATGTTTCAGATGTGGATCGACTGAAGCAGCAAACTGGTCTCTTGTAATCTGGTACTGTGTAGCTCTTCAAGATTTTGGAATCACAATTTTACAGCATTTGGAATGGATTTTGCAAATACAGTTTGCACCCAGTGCCTCGTTGGTGCTAATGGGATATGATCCCATTTTAAAATTAGCCTCTAGATACCAAAAATTGATATATGTTTCAGTGTTGGTGGCCAGAACCCTGCTGCTGCAAAGGTGAAAATCACAAATATCTTTTCTATTGGAGAGTGGATTGGGACAATGAAGAAAGTAAGGGAGAAAGAGTCATTATATGCCATTCGATGTGGAGGGATTGCAAGGTTTAATAAAATGTGAGCCCAATTTATGGTTGGTTAAAGGTTCTCATGGGCAAGATTTGCTGAATAAGGAAGACTATACAGTTGTTTATTGTTGTGGGGAGTGTAATAATTCAGAGCTATTGTGTTTAAGGAAAAGTATGTATATGCTCCATATGCTTTTGCCAAGCAAGGTCATGTTCATATAGATCATTCATGGAGTGAAGAAACTCTTGGCGCAAGAGATATTGTAATGTGTACAATAACCTTTTTATGGATGGCTTGTATGTAATTGTATGAAATTAATTGTCTGTTTGGTGTGTTTCACCTCAAATCTTGTTTTAATTTGGGTCTCTGATAAAAAAAAAGGAAAGTAAAAAAATAAGATGCCTATTCTGGCTGGGAACCTCCTTTAGGGTGGATTTTAGGGGTCAAGTGGTGGGACTGTGGAAATGCTTATTTATGTTATAATACTTCTCCTCCTTTTGCAGGATTCTCAGCTTTAGTTCTGAGTATGTACACGTTCTCCTATGGTCTGGGGTATAATACTCATGTCCAATTGGTGCTCTATGCAGATTTTTGTAGTATCGGGGTCATCCTGCCTGATGACTTTCAGTAATTTTGGATACAACCTAGGCTCCTCTCCTGCTTCATATTCTGAGTTGTGTTGCTTGACCCACATGGGGTTTGTTCATACAGCTGGTCAGTTACAATTATTGTGCCTCGGTTGTGTTTGACTCTGTTACACTTCAAAGGAATGAAGGTCTTTTAATGTTGAGAGAAAGCCTCTAGTTTGAGCTATTCAGTCCTGTGGTAATGTTTGGTGGGCATTCACCTGAATGGTTGTTTCTTTTTTGAGGACTTCTATTTGCATGAAGAATTCCTCCTTAATCCTCAGTTGTCTTGGGTTTTGTCTTTGGGGATGCAAAGCAACTTTATGCTGATGTATGTATGCCTATGGTTATTTACATAGCAGAAACATAATGAGGTACATGCGAGTGTTGTACAAGGTCAAAGGCAAAAACTGAGTGGAAGTTTATTGGATGGAGAGTAAGGGGAGAGCAGAATAAAATAAGGTAAGGCATTCTAAGGTTTTTAGATGTAGTGTTCTTTGAAGATGTGTGTCTTCAGCTCTTTCCTCAAATGAAAGAGGGTTGTGGTAGTCCAGATGGACAAGGGGATGTGGTTACAGATCTTGTGTGCATAAATGGAGAAGGCTTGCATCCTGTTATATTTCTTCATCTACGGTCTGGAGATGTCCTGGCCGTGGGTGTTTTGCAAACTGCAAGAAATGGTGAGCTTTTCTGTCAGATAGATACAGATGCCATTTGTGATAGCTTTGTTGGCTAGGTAGCTGGAGTGCCCTGGCAAGAGGTAAAAATCAATCAGGGTGGGGATAGGTGCTGAATTTATTCAGGACCCTAATGTATGTGGCATGCTGCAGTGTATAGTAAGCCTTACAAAGGGGTATCAGTGAGAATGTGGAGCAGGGCATTGCCAACATCCAGAATCAAGAGAATGAGGTCTTTGTACATCTGAAGTCACTTTCTAGGCAGAATGCTAGCACTTACTTTACCAGAGACAAATGTTTATTTTTGGTTATCTTAGTGAAGACTTCCTTCCGGGTGAGGTCACTGTAAAGGGTGAAGTTGAATGCCCTGGCTTTGGATCATTGAGACAGGTTTGGACTCTGTCTATGCTGCCCTGGCTGTGAGAAAGAAGGTGTCTATAGCCAATATCAGTCATATTCCTCAATCGCTTCATGTGGTGTTCGCCTACCTTGTTTGGCTTGGCTTCAGTGTATGTCATTCCTCCCCAACCCACCCTACTCTCTAGGACTGAAAGCATTCTCTGAAAGCCCTTCAAGCACTGTAGTTTGACTTGGGAATGACTTTTCTTTTTGGGTGCACTCTATTTCCTTGGCAGACTCTAGCTACACATGCTTTTTCAGACTCCTGGTTCCCTCTTTCGGGCAAGTTGTTTACTTAAGTAAATGAGATATTTGGTTATTTGTCTTCTCCACTGAGTTGAGGTGTGGGATTCTTGTTGATGGCTTATCTTCTCTACTGTGTCTTCCTTTTCCTCTTGGGTGTATCCAACATCACCCCTCATTCCCTGTTCAGCCAGGGATGCCATGCTTTTTGGTGTCATTGCTTAGACAGGTCCACCTGGATTGGTACTACAGTGTGCCCAGTTTAGATTTCACTATCAGTGGTGACATGGGAGGGTTTCCTTTGTGGCAGTTTCCTTATTGCTGTTTGTGTATACTGGGTTATTGAGTCTCTTGGTGTCAGATTCAAGTCAAAACTTACAGGTTGATCTGAACATTGCTTTTGGAGCAACATGGAATCCACCTGTTTCTTTCCCATCAAGAGTGCTGAACACATCCGAGATTGCACTTGCCACTGAAAGAGCAGAGGAATATGGGAGAAGGCACATAAGAGGTTTCGTCAGTTTGTAGTCACAGAGCTTGTTTCCTTAGATGGAGGTTCTGACAGATTTTTGGCAGGCTCTCATGTGACAGCTTTTTTACGCTAAACAGAACATCAGCCTACTGTAACACCTGACCTGTGCAGTGTGTGTCCTGCTGGCACACCAAAGACAAGCCTGTCTGTGCATGTACGCACCTCGCCCACTACAGCAACAGAACCCTTGGTCTTCCTACCACCCATCCCCATCATTACTCTTCAGTGACCCTCCACACCCTAATCCCTGCTCACATCTCCCAGCACTGCTGCCATGCCTCTGCACCCAAAATTGAAGGAGCATTCTTATGCACCACCGGCCATTTCACATGCACCCTCCTGCACCCACCTCACTCCCCCATGCACCTCACATATCCAACACACAAAGCCACACACCCAACCACAACTACATCACACCCCTCTCTGTCCTGCATGCTCCTCAACACTCTGTCCATCACCAAATATGACACTGAACTTTGGGATCTATACACTACCTCTCACAGGACCTGCTGTTCTTGACCGAAACATGACAGAATCCCTCGTTTGCCCTCATCATTGCCACTGCAATCCCCCCTCTGATACAAGATCGAAGACAGGATAGGACAAAGAGACCCAGAGGCGGGATTGCTGTCAGCCTCAAATAACCCATTTAATGCTCCACCACCTTGGAAAGAACCACAAGCAATATGGAACACTTGACCTTCAAACTCCTCATTACCGCCAACTACACCCTGAGTGGCACCCTCGTCTACTGCCTTCCAGGACCAAGCACCAACTTCAACAGCACTATTGCAGACTTCGTCACCCCTTGATCCTCAACTGCAGCACCTCCCTACTCCAAGGCGAACTCAGCTACCACCTGGAGGGTCTCACCAATTCCATCACGACCAAACTCCTCAAGGACCTGTCCAACTTTGGACTCACCCCGATAGTGGAAGGCCCAGTACACCCCGCCGGACACTTACTGGACCCCATCTTCAACAGCTTTCACATAGTAAACAAGTCGACACTAATCACCTAGCCCAACCACACTCTCATCAACTTCAGCATACCCATCCCACACCACCACAGAAACACCATCACCAAATCTTCAAGACGACACTGAAACAAAACTTCAGAAGCATCCTGGTCTTCCAAACTCCTACACGACCAGCCTCAACAACAAGCTCCCTGAACCCGCCTCCAATTTCAAAACCTGCATCACCGATTGTGCAGATACCCTAGCTCCTCTCCAAGCCAACAAAGCAATGAAAATAAGACCTCAACAAAGCTGGTACATGGAAGAGCTCAGGCTCACCAAGTGCCACGCAAGCAACTTGAACGCAGATAGAGACAAAGTCAGAACAACACTGCGAAGAGCACCTAGAAATATGCCCTCAGACACTACCATCAGTAAATCAGAGCCACCAAACACCCTGCACTCACCGACCGCATCGAAAGCAGCACCAAGGAATTATTTGCAATATTGAAAGACGTCAGCTCTCCGGCAGCAAGGTCCACCAGTGCAACCCCCTCTCAGGACCTCAGTACCCCTATTCATCAGCATTAAGGTCACCAGCAACTAAGAAATATTTGAGCCCCAACCAGACCCTTTCACCCTTGCCCATCTCTACCAACACACAGAGGACCACCCTGTCCACCTGACCCACCATCACCACTCGAGAAACTGAAACAACCATGCAGTCCATACACTCTGTAGCATTCTCGGACCCCTGCCCTCACTACGTCTTCATCAAAGGGCAGTTCCCCATCAGCGTAACCCTCACTCCGATACACAACAACTCAATCATCACACCCACCTACCCGGATGGCTGGAAACATGCCACAGTAATCCCCCTCCTCAAGAAACCCTCAGCAGATCAAAACACACTAGCCAACGTCTAGCCTATCTCCCTGCTACCCTACCTGGCAAAAGTCATGGAAAAGATGATAAACAGAATCCTAGCTACCCACCTCACAGACACCCACCTACTCAACACTACTCCGGCCCGATTCAGGTCTAACCACAGTACAGAGACCAACCTCATTGTCATGACAGACGACATCCAGATGATCATAGGCACAGATGGCACCGCGGCCCTGTTTCTACTGGATTTTTCCACAACCATTGATGCCAAACCTTTGACACCACCTTCTCCATTCTTTTTTTAAAAAAAATCTTTTTATTGTAAAATTAAAACATAAATCAAATAATATCATAAACCACAACTCAATTACAATAAGAGCAGTCTCAAAAAGAGAAAACAAAAATGATATCATGCTTGATAGACCCACCTTCTCCATTCTTATCCTTTGACTGCACGAAGCTGGCATCAAATGTCCTGCAATTCGCTAGAATTTCTCCTCCTGATAGGCCCTGCCCTTTATGTCAGCCTGGCCCCCATCACCTCGGACGTTGTCAATCACATCTGCACAATGCAACAAGAATACTGACTCAGCCCTACTCTGTTCAGCGCCTACATGACCCCACTCACCAGCATCATCCGTGCCCACAGAATCAAGATCATACCCTATGCTGTCGACACCCAACTCATAGTCTTCCTCTCTGAGAAGACTCCAAATACCTGGACCAATTTCTCCATCTGTATGACCAAGGTTGCCAGATCCTCAAGCTCACAGACAGATAAGACAGCAGTAGTAATATTCGGCAAAAACACCTTACTCCGTGACTCTACCTGGTGGCCTGCCGAACTTGGACTTACAACCCTCGCTGCAACCCATGCAAAGGAACTGGAATAGTAATCGACAACCAACTCACCAGGGCAGGCCAAGCGAACACAGTTGCTGTGTCCTGCTTCACACAATAGCTCCCCATCAACAGTCACAGAGCCATCACTCATGCACTATTTTTACCAGAATGTTAGACTAAGACAAAGCACTCTATACTGAAATCAATGCTCATTTAACCAGAAGGCTTGAGACCACACAAAATTCGGACACCAGGCTCACCCTCAACCTCCTACCCACACACACATCAACACGCACCTCAAAAAACTCCACTGGCTTCCAATCCACAAACAAGAACTCTTCAAACTCCTCACACACATATACAGAGCCTTAAACAACATTGGCCCCATGTACCTCAACAACCGCCTAAATTTCAGCAAACCTACCAGACACCTTCTCTCAGACGGACTCCTACGTGCACACAGCCACCCCTTTTATACAAGACACTGCTGTACCTAAAGCAATTCTAACAGTCAAACTGGCCTTCTTGTTTACACACACACAAATCCCTTCTAATAGACCTTCTAATAGAGCATAATGCAATATTGACATAAAGGCTTGCAGTAGTCATTCTTCCTACATCAAACAACACACATTTTTTTCTTTCTCAGAGCGCCAACTGAGAAAGCAAAAAAATTAACTGCAAGTGTACCCTCTATTGTCTGTATGGATTACAAAAGTAATAAGAGCTACAGGTATACTTAGACAGACCAAAAAAGCATAGCAGGAAGGTGGGGTAAAGGCAAGCTATGAGTATCATTCATTTGCCATTAAAACGAGAAATGTGGACAGAACCTCCATTAACGTTTGCAGGTTAATCCCTGCTCAGCTATCTGCAATAAGGTATTGAGGGTCAGTCTTTTTCTGATTAGGTGTTATCACCTGCCTCCTTTCTCACCAACCAATGTGTCTTCTGAACAGAGATATTGGTCCTTTTCATCATGACTAATGCTGAATGTGTGCTAAAGTAAATTTTACCTATGAGCTGTAGCAACTTTCACCCACATTCTTCCATGTAAACAAAAGCTGACCATTCAGCACTCACTTCTTCACAGATTATGGCTGTTGTATGGTTACGGTCATAGCAACTTATGCATACGTAATCAAATATGTAAGGCTGGCCGTGTATAGGGCTAGAAATACACAAGGTACCTCTGTAAAAGGCTCCTAGTATGCAGGACTTCTTTAAAGGCTTAAGAGGAACTATCACTGGTTTCCTTCCAAAACTCTCTTTAATAGAAGAAGCCAAGCAAGAGGACTTCATTTCCCACCATCCATCTGCACAGATGGTGACAACACTGGACTTCCCATCATCCATCTGCACAGGAAGTGACATCCCTAGTTCCCCGTCAAAACTCTCTTTAAAAGAAGAAGAGCTACTTTTACCACTGAAATGGTGCTGCGGGGGAAAAAGATGCAAAAAGACAACAACAATGTGGTTGCTGATGTTGATCGAAGGTCGAATGAATTTCCCGCTTGATGCAGCGTCGAGTAAAGGAGCCGGTTTCAGGACTAATGACCAACAAGCCTTGACAGCGGTAAGTAAAACAGAAAGTAACTTTGACGTAGGATGGTCCAGGGGGACGTGGTAGCTGCCTCTAACTTGTAGGAGGCAAGACTACAGTCCCCACAATGCACTAGACCACCTGGATTTGGGCAATCTCTCCGCAAGACCAATGGCCGGTGATCCTTCAGATCCGGAGCATTAATTAACCTGCAGTTTGCAGGAGACTAGTGCCACTAATCCGGGGAAGACTGAGGGTGCTTCAAACTTCCATAGACGTCCCTCTGACTGGAGGAACCAAGAGATAGCCTAGGACGAGGCTTGATCAGGCAGTTCCTAAAGCATAGCCACAGGTGCAGGGTATCCCAATTTTGCTTTCTGCAAGTCTTGTCGCTGGTGCAGGTCTCTTTTTCTGTCCTCTTTGATGCAGGTTGTTCAGTACTGCAGTTCTGGTGTCAGGGGTCCTATATTTAAGAGAGTTAGGGGTATGAGAGCTTGTAGCCAATGGGCATATAATCCCTGCAGCTATTCTGTCCCTGAAATGACCACGTAACGGGGTGTGTGGGTCACCTTTTCTACCTAGAACCCTCTATTCTGCCACTCCTAAATATGTCAGAAATCTAATTTTTATTGTACAGTCCAGGATGCCCACACTGGAGGTGTGGCTCACTTCCTGGGGGTATACACCTCCTTGAATAGCTAATTTCCCACCTGCTTGGGTGCAAATGTGCCTGGGGAAGGGGGAGGACTGTTTCCTCCACTGGGAGCCAGCCCTGATAAATATCATAGGCGGTGCAGCCTTTGAAGCTCACCACCTTGATGTGCCACTTCACTATCCTTTTTGGGAGGAGAGAGGTATGAACTCTTTCCTGCCCAAGCCTTTGTGCCTGGCTCCTGGGAGTGGTCTCACTGCCTGGCAGGAGTTCAGAATCCTGTCTTGGCGGCAGCAAACGTGCCAAGTCCGGGCTTGCCCGCCAGATCACAGAGAAGCTGGAACAACCAGAAGGGCAACCTCTAAGATAGCCACCTGGGTGCATGCTACATCCCCCAAGACATGAGATTCATGTCAGGGGTGAGAAGGCACATTGTTTGATACCAAACATAACATATTTTGGTGGTACCATAATGGAGCTGCCAACCTTGAGAATGCCTGAGTGGCAGCACATGTTATCCTATGGACTGCTAACACTTATAGTAGTTTCCAAAGGGGAACGCCACTATTGGGACATATAGGCTTGCACTTATATGTCATCACCTTTAATATAATGCATCCTGCCTTCTGGGTTCTGGAGGCCTTCCTTATGGGTACCTGACATATATTAAAAATAGTATATTGACTGTGGTACACTTGCTGAGGGCACAGTCGAGTTTGAGCAGTTTGCATTGCTCCTGCAGTCTGCAATGGCAGGCCTGCTGTCAGTAGTTTACTTGGGTCACTCAGGGTGGCACAAAACCGTGCTACAGCCAAGGGGACCCCTTTACCACCTATGCATTGGGTATCCCTGCTACCATATACTAGGGACTTATAAGAGGGTAAAGTCTTTGCCAATTTGGGATTACCAAGTGGAACATAACAGTTTTGGGAAAGAGCATAGGCACTGGGGTCTGGGCATCAGAGTCATAACCATCAGCATTTAGAACAAAACGTGGGGTTGACCATACAAAAACACCACTTTCCTACATGACTGCAGTGTGGAGGCACCGCGATCATGCCGAAGGCGTGCCAAAGGCAAGCTAGTCGGCACCTGTACGTGCCTGGGAAGCGCCCAGCGCGGGAACCCTGGTTTTATTACAAGACCAGAGGCTACCATTATGCAATAACCTTTTATTGATGCCCCAACATACAGCCCTTTAAAGAACATATAATAAATCATAAACAAAACATTTAATCTTAGAATATTCAAAACAACATATAACTCCAAGTCACTATGCATCTTCCTCTTTTATTCACTGCTCCTGCACAGTTAAGTATTATGGCTCTGTTAATCCTTTAACCTGTAATGTTTATCTATCCTATTTATAACATTTGCAGATTGAACATACCCTTATTTACTCAGGTAAGTCGATGTCGATGTCTTTTCACCCTTTCAAATTATGGTTGGGTTTCCTTTTTTCTTAAGTGTTTCTTTAGTTTATCAGATATTGTGGAGCATGATTCTGAGGGGACAGCTCACTTTAAGGCTGAGCCTCTTTTTATCTTCCCGATTGCTCCGGGTGCCCGGGGCAATGCCCGTGGCCTCCCGGTAGCTTTGCTTCAAGCAGGTCGTCTTTTAAAAGACACGTGGGCTAAGGTTTTCAAACCTGAAAGATGAACTTCCTCATTCGGGGAACAGTGTGCACTTGGAAGGCATCAGAGGCAGTCTCTCGTGTTCGGGAGCAGGGCCTCTGCCTTCATTCACCAGTCGCATTCCCAAGCCTGCCCAAGCCTCCTGCTTCAGCCGAGTCCCCAAAGAAGTGAAAAGAGGACTTGAAATCACAGCAGCCATCTTCCTTTGGGTTAGACCTTTTGTTAAGACGTGCCCAGTGAGTGTACTGCATTACCATAGCAAAGCAAGTCCCTGCCAACATTCCCCTTCTTACAGCTGTGAGCTAGTAGGGAGCGTCGATCATCTGGCTTATAATTGGTACTTTAGCATTAAAAAAAGGTAAAATGGAACAAAATACTTACAAGGGCAAGCCTTACACAAATGTAAAGCCCTTTTGTTAATTCTTTACTGAAGTAGTGTGTGACAATGTCTGAGACCGGTACCCAGGGGACCTCTAACCCTCCCCTCAGTGAGGATACTTTTAAAAGATTTTTTGACAGGGAATTTAAATCTTTCCTGAAAGAGGTGGTGGAAGCACTTTTCGCATTAAGGAAAAGGGATTTACTCTCTGAGGAAGATGTTTTTCTCCTTTTCAGAGGAAGAGACCCCTTTATTAGTTAGGAAGGGAGGTAAGGCAACTAAAAAAACTAAACACCTCACGAGTGCTGCAAAAGACAGTGAACAATCATTGGGTAGCCTGAGTGCTACAAAAGACCATGGTGTCCATAGCAGCCCAACTATCAGGAGCGACCATGTTGGTGCAATTAATATAGATGTCCCCAGCGACACGGAGAGAATGAATGGCCTTCATGGCACAAGAGACCACAGTTTTGATACTGATGATGATTACCCATATGGTATTGAGGTAGAGGATGATGCGGATGAATATTGACTTCGATCCTCTGAAGAAGTTGGCTAATGATTTCCTAGATGAGGATTTAGACCAGTCTTCGAGTTCAAAGGCTATTAAAGACCCTTCAGCAGATTATTAGACACTCTGTGTCCACTGGCCAGGATTTTGGATATGGCTGAGGAGGCCTCCTTTAAGGCCATGTCTGTAGATGTGGAACTTCTCCGGGGCTGAAGTCAACAGGCCTTATGACAGCTTGGCAATGCCAATGGCAGTTTTATAGCAGAGAGAAGAATGGCTATACTGATGAGGATCAACCCAAAGTTAGGCAATCTTGTCAACAAAGAAACACCCGAATGGCCTCCTTTTTGGGGAAAGTTTTATTAAAACCCTAAGAAGATATGTCTCAAAGTTCACTGTCTTTAGTAAAGTGCAAACTAACATGAGATGAATATTTAATAATAGAATTTTTGGAAGGGCTGACAGGAGGGGCCTGGCTGTCATCCGTGGGCTACATAGGTCCCAATATTACCATCAGGACCAGTGGGGAAATGGAAGGGGTTTCCGTGCAAACAGCAGTTTCTTTCCACAAAGAGGACGAGCCCTTCACTCACGAGGCAGCAGGGGCAGATTCTAGTGAGCTAGAGATCAAGGTAAGACTAAATCCTTCAAGTGGTTCTTCCCATTCAAAGGTAGGGAGAAGGTTACGCTTTTTTTGCCTGAAATTGGTCTGCATAAACAAGGATTCTTGGGTGTTACAAACTGTGAAAGGTTTCAAAATAGAGTTTTACCAGGTTCCTTACCAAGAGTTTCAGCCAAGGGAGTTGTCCTTTGAGCAGGAACAATTGACACTGGTAGATACAGAGGGGCAATTTGGAAGGTCACGGACTCAGAAAAGGTTTTTATAAGTACTGTCTTCCAAGTGAAGAAGAAGGACAAGGGCTGGTGACCCCTAAAACTCTTGAAGGAATTGAACAGGTTTTTGGATTGCAAGCACTTCAAGATGGAATGGAATCCATCTTTTGTGGGACATTTTACAAGAAAACGACTGGCTTGTGAAGTTGGATCTCAAAGACGCCTATTTTATAATCCCTATGGATCTAGGTTCTCAGAAGTATTCACGGTTCAGTTGGAGAGGTGTTTTGTACCAGTTTTCCTGTCTTCCCTTTGGTCTGTCATCAGCCACTTGGTGCTTCACCAAAGACCTGCACCAAGTAGTTGCTTTCTTGAGAAAGAGAGGAGTATGCTTACTGATTTATCTAGACAAGTTGTTACTGATTTCTCAGGGTCAGGGAGAATTGCTGAAGCACATGAAGAGGTCAACGGATCTCTAACAACCCCTGTATAAATTTAGAGAAGTCAATCATGATTCCTACACAGAATTTGGAATTTCTGGGGTTTCAGGTGAATACCAATAAGACACAGCATTGTCTCCCTCAGAAAAAATTGTCAAAGATCAAGAAGGAGGTAGCTCATGTCCTAGCCAAGGAAGTGGTAACTTTGAGAGATCTGGCAAGAGTGGTAGGACTTTTGTCATCCTCCATTCAGGCTGTTTCCCCAGGACCATTGCATTACAGGGCTCTTCGGAGACTGAAATCCATGGGTTCGTGGAAAGGTCTGTGGTATGCAGATTCAATTCCTCTGTCCCAGTAGGCTCGAGAGGACCTTAAATGGTGGTTGAGCAATCTGAACAGCTGGAATGGCAAGGCAATATAGGGAATTTTCCAGAATTTACTGTAGAGTCGGATGCAAGCAACCTTGGTTTGAGTGAAAGATTAGGAGAGATAGAAACTGGGGGGAAATGGTCCAGAGTGGAACCATCCTTACACATAAATTGTTTGGAGATGTTGGCAGGCCTGAATGCTTTGATGAGTATCAGTGCCATTCTAACAGAGTGGTATTGATCGGAATGGACAATTTCACCACAGTGTTAGAATAGAAATCGTTTATGCTCACGCATGCTCCATGTCAGTTAGCATTCGCTGCGCCATTTTCTATGTGGGCGCCATTATAGGCTGTTTGAAACTGATTTAGTTCAATTCCGAGAAATGTTCCTCTTAGAGTTTCGTTTCTGCCACGTTAGGCTTGTTTCAATAATGAGCACATTGTTTATGTCAGCGCATAGCTTTCTCACTAGATAGAGGCCCTCTCCCCCTTGTCTGGTGGCGGGCCCCAGATGGAACGACCTTGGACCATGAAACTTTGTATAAGTTATGAGCTCTGAAACCGTTTTCTCTGTATTTCACTGCTTTAGCTACACCTGCTTGGAAAATTCCACTGTGGGTGTGTTTTAGTCCAGTTGCGAAACGTACATGATGTATCTTTATGCTTGTTGATTTCAGTTCCCTCTGCAGCACTCATAGCGACTAGGCAGATGGGGCTCCGCTCTGAATATATATAAATAAACAGTTATTGGTTTGTATTCTCTACTGTCTGACCGACTCTTCATTTAGTACGGAAGGCTGAGAGGTGGTCATTAGTGACCCGGGTGTCCCGAAACGGGTCACTTCCTTCAACAGTATCCTATATCAATTGTCTAGGGGGAGCAGGATCAAAACAACTTGCAGATCTAGCCAGGGAAATCTAGTATTTTTGTTGGAATCAGACAATTCTTTTGACTGGAAGCTGAGTCCAGTGTTTTTCCAAAAGATTCAGAACCACCTGTGGGGTCCTTTTCAGATAGATCTGTTTGCCAGCAGATTGACTTTTCAGGTACATCAGTATTACAGCTGGAGGCCAGATCCCAAGGCATTGGCAGTAAATGCTTTGCTACAGACTTGAAATGGAGAGAATTGCTATGTGTTCCCTCCATTTGCACTGATCCAGACGGTATTAGAGGTACAGATGGAACGATGCAGCATCATTCTGGTAACTCCGTTTTGGAGCTCACAAGTCGGGCTCCCTGCAGTAAAGGAGCTAGCGGTGGAAGTTCCCCTGCATGATAACAGGGCCTCCAGGCCTTCTAGAAGGGCAGGAAGGAGAGGAGCATCCTTTAGTGCTAGAAGGAAACTTGAACCTTCTTGTCTGAAGGATTTCAGGAGATCTGGTAGATACTCTTGCCTTTTGGGAGAGGCTAACAACCTATTGGATGAGTCACTGTCACCAGGTACCAAGAATTGATACACAAGAGTATGGAAAAAGGGGTGTAGTTGGTGCTTGGAAAGGAATTTGGATCCTGTGGTGGCTCCTATAGTAGAAGTAGCGAATTTCCTCTCAGAGTTGTTCAAGTCAGGCCTGTCTTATAGAACTGTTAACTGTTACAGATCTGGCGTTTCAGCAGAACATTCCCTGGTGAATGATTTTGCTATTGGTAGTAATCCTTTGATCCATGCAGAGTAATGAAGGAAATAAAGCTCAGGCATCCATCTAGAGCTAGGTATTATTCCTTATGGAATGTTAATCTTATTTTTGACCTGTTTGTCTACTGGCCTGATAATCCCTATCTTTCCAGGAGACAGATATCATAGAAGTTGGCAACTTTGCTCTGTCTAATATGTTTTAGAAGAGTCTCGGGTGTTAAGGCATTAGAGGTTTGTAATAGGTTTTATTACCCGGATGGGGTCCACTTTGAGATCTGGAAGAGGACAAAACCATGTCTGAAAACATCTTTTATCCCTTTTTCAATCACTGTAAGAAATTGTGTGTGGTGAGTTGCTTGAAGGCTTAGAACAAAGTACGCTGGAATTTAGACCAGATGGTGAGAATCAGCTATTAATTTCCTATGTTAAACCCTATTGGGCAGTTTCTACCGCTACTATTTCATGATGGGTGAGGGCAGTGATGTCTGAAGCAGGAATTGATTTATTCAAGTTCGAAGCACACTCTTCTAGAGATAAAATGCCAGTAAAGTGTTTCGGGCAGGTGGTACACTTGCAGACATTCTAAAAGCAGCATACTGGTCAAATGCTAACACATTTGCGCGCTTTTATCTTAAGGCAGTGGAGCATGTGAGCAGTGTGTCTCTAAGGAGCTTTAAACATGCATAATGGTAGCCTCCGGTCTTGTAATGAAATGGCAATTCTCCAATTAACATACAGAGAGAATCTTGATTTCATTAAAGACAACGAAGGCTAACATTATCCCACCCACCACTCCCATTTAATTATCTTACTATTCTGTTTTTGAAGTAGTTATTTACTATGACTTATTGTGATTATGTCATTAATTTGATGCTTTCCTTACAGAGGTAAATAATTATTTACTTTGAAATAAGTTTTATGGTGGTATCACTAGGTTTCCCCTTTTCAGAGAATTCTTTCCTGTAAGAATTTTTCCAAATCAAGTCAAATGAGCATCACTTTTTTCATCGCAGCTTAAAGAGGAAGATGCATAGTGACTTGGAGTTATATGTTGTTTTGAATATTCTAAGATGGAATGTTTTGTTTATGATGTATTTTATGTTCTTTAACCCCTTGTGTGCGCGGGACGGCCCCCGGCCATCCGATGTCACAGTGGGCGTGTGCGGAGGACGGCCGGGGGCCGTCCAAACCCCGCCCACCTAATAAAACTCCAGCACCGCGGCAGAATTCGCGCCGCGGTCAAGGGGTTAAAGGGCTGCATGTTGGGGCAGCAACAAAAGGTTATTGCATAATGTTAACCTCCATAGCCTTTAATGAAATCAAGATTCTCTCTGTAGGTTAACTGGAGAATCAACATTCTCCCCCCATCCACCGATACCCTGCTGCGCTCCTTCATGCTCTTAACCTTGGCTGCTACTTGCTGCACTGCTGCCATCCCACTCCACAGAATATGTAAAGAGCATTCACTTGCACCTTCCGAAAGTTCTCATGACCTTTCCCACACCCTACACCCACCACTCACACACCAACAGCAAGCACCCAACACCCCACTCACTCATGTTCACACAGACCAAATACCACCCAAACAACATGCCACATTTGCATGCATGCTTCTAAACATCCGCTTGCTCACCAAACCGCCATGTAGATATGGAACCTACTGCACTACTATGCTCCGGACTTGCTCTTTCTCACAGAAACAAGGCGAAACCCAACCTCGGCATCGGACATTGCCACTGCCATCCCCGCTGGCTACAATATCCTTAGGCAAGATTGTCACCTAAGCTTGGAGGTAGAGTCTCCATCATACTCAAAAATACGATCAGCTGCACCACCTACATGGAAACCCCCACCAGCTACATGGAACACCTCACGCTCAAGATACACATCACAGCCAACTACTCCCTGAGTGGAACCCTCGTATACAGACCAACTGGACCCCGCAACAATTTTGCCAGCGACATCATGGACTTCGGAGCACCCCTCCTAATCAAAGCCAGTGCCTTTATCCTCCTCGTAGACCTTCACTTTCACCTAAAAGACCACACCGAATCAAACTGTACAGCCCTTCTAGAAGAACTCGCAAACCTTGCCCTCACCTAGCATGTTACAGAACCCGCCCACACCGCCTGACACCTATTGGACCCGATATTCTCTTGAATCAGCAACATCACAGTCGACAAGCCAGCAACTATGACTTGGACAGACTGCACCCATGTCAGTTTCATCCCGCACCATCACAGACCTACCACCACAGGAACCGCCCACTGAAGTTAGAAAAGCATCCCAAACATTGGCCCAAGCGCACCAGTGACTTGCTGAAAGCCACCAAAATCTCAACAGCTGGATCATCGCATGCGCCGGCACCTTGGGTCCGCTCAAGCGCAACTCAAAGGCTCAGTTCAACATCAGACCAGATGTTACACTGAGGAACTCAGGCTGACGACACCAACTGGAAGCAACTGGAGTGCAAATGGAGAACAAGACAAGCCACTGCAGATAAAGACATCTTCAAATCCGCCCTAAGACACTACCACCGGCAGATACAGAACACCAAGCACACAGCTCTTGCAGATCACATCGATAAAACAGCAAGAAAATCATCACCATTATCAAAGATTTCACCACAACTCCTGCTGCCTCCAGGGACATCACCCCCTCACAACTGTAACAAAATCACCTCCATATAGAGGAACCAACCCTCATCCGCATCCTGTTACCGTTGCAACTCAACTTCCCAACATGGCCAATAAACAAACCCTGACCTTGTGCCTGCCATCACCACTGTCGAAATCACTGCTACCGTGAAGACCATCCACTTGGGGGCTCCATCTGACCTTGCACCCACCATGCTTTCACCTCCATCGACTCAGCCACATTTCCAGAAACCTAGAAAGATGCCACCATCTCCTTCTACCAACGATCCAGACATCTCCATTCAACAGGACTAGCACTCACCAACATCTCACGCATGCAAAGAACCAGATCAAGAGGATGAGCATTCTCTTACATCACTCCTAAAGCCTGGAACATTCTCCCTCTCCACATCGGAGTCTCCTCCTCTCCTTTTGAATTCTACAAGAATTTGAAGACCTGGCTTTTCAATTAACCAGCTTACCATAGGTAGGGCTTGGCACAAACACTTGCTCAGCACCAGAATACCCTTGCGGGTGATAATGCGCTTTACAAATACACATAACGTAACATAACATAACATAACATAACATGATAAACCTTTGCCTTTAAATAACAACACCAACCTTTTAAGCAGATGGGGCAGAAACACTTATTTTCTATGCAAACACATGTGGCCATTGTGTTTTCCACACTAATGTTTCAAATGAGATACAGTGACAGTTTTGAAACTGGGCTGTAGCAGCAACCTGTCCAGCCTACTCTTATAATCTTTTGACATGTGTTTGTGCCACTACAGTACATGACATGATGTCAATAATGTGCACATATATCAACCACAAGTGTTTATCATATGGTGTATCCATGAGACAAGCAGGGTAATGCCCTTTTAGTATATGTCTTTACAATTAGAGGTTCGTGTACAGATAGGACAGCAGCTCACCATGTCAGCAGAGACCCTCTACTCCGACCTCCCTTGCAGAGACCTGCTCACAACATATAGAGATCTCCACCTGCCTGGCAGGGATCTCTGCGATGAAAGTGCATCCACATTGTGGCAAATGCAGTTTCAGCGCTGGTGGATAAAATAATCTACCTTTGAGCTGCAAAAAAATGCAGCTTTTCAAAAATACATCTCAGTATACTTCTATGTCTCGAGCTAAAAGGAACACTTAAATAAGATTATCTGCCTCTATGTATCATGGACTCAATAAAATCATAATTATTGCTGCAAAATCCACTGGTTTTGTACATTCCAACTCTTTCTAGATGGATGAGAAGTCTATTTCCAGACAATATCACCATATGCACCAGAACGCTCAAAGTTTCAGGCATATGCTGTATGATACTTCAGGAAACAGGATCCGAGTTCAACCCTTTCTCTAGATTCACTGGTCATGTCTGCAACTGTATGTGCTTGTAATCCTGGGAAGCCAAGACTAGCATAACAGAATGTCCTGTAACATAGGCTCATTGCAAAACTGGATGCATGAAATTAAGAATATACTATAATCACGATCATATTCCCTTGAATTGCTAACAACATTCTAGCTGGAGCATCCTGGAGAAGCTAATGGCGTAGTCATTGTGTCATGGGCAGTGTGTCATGGGCAACTAAGGAAATGGGCCCTCTGGCTTCTGTTTGAACTGTGAAATACAGCAATAATCAGGGTTCAGTGGGTCCCACAGGCCTCTGGGCCTCAGGAAACAGCCTTTACAATGAAGCCAGAACCCAGCATGCCTTTACCACGCATGCAACACTACCACGCAAGTCTTTAACACGCAGAATTTTATAACGAATATGCCTTTACCACACATGCCTTTGCAATGAATTTCATTGTAAAGGCATGAATGGTAAAGGCATATTTGTTGTAACAGTTTTAAAGATAAGTATATGTAAATATTAATTGTTTTTAGTATTTGGGGCCACATTACGATGCCGGGCGAAAGGCCATCCGACAGCTCGTAGGTTGCGGTCCGCCTGACATCTGAGGCGGATCACTGACAGAATATCGAGGAGCAAAATATCGACCTGGCAAAATATCGAGGAAAAAATATAGAATGCCAGAATATCGAATTCCTATCTACAAACAGGTAAGTACAAAAATATTGAATCCAAAATATCGTTGTAAAAAATATAGTCAAAATATCGAATTTTTTAAATGTCTTAAAAGTAATGTAAAATTAATAAAATAATACATATAATTAACTAAAACATACTTAAAAATACTTAAATAACCTTAATATTAATAAATATTTAATGTAAGTTAAAAAAAGAAACATGCATTTTAATTTTTTAATACATATATATATTAACGTAATATTAATAACAAATATTCAATATTTTTAGCGTAGGATAGCGGGAGGGTAAAATTTACTATTCCCACTCCAGTGAGTGCAACAGTAGGGAAAGCGTTGGATAGCGGGAGGGTAAAAATTACTATTCCCACTCCAGTGAGTGCAACAGTAGGGAAAGCGTTGGATAGCGTAGGGGTAAAAATTACTATTCCCACTCCAGAGAGTGCAACAGTAGGGAAAGCGTTGGATAGCGTAGGGGTAAAAATTACTATTCCCACTCCAGTCAGTGCAACAGTAGGGAAAGCGTTGGATAGCGGGAGGGTAAAAATTACTATTTCCACTCCAGAGAGTGCAACAGTAGGGAAAGTGTTGGATAGCGTAGGGGTAAAAATTACTATTCCCACTCCAGTGAGTGCAACAGTAGGGAAAGCGTTGGATAGCGGGATGGTAAAATTACTATTCCCACTCCAGAGAGTGCAACAGTAGGGAAAGCGTTGGATAGCGTAGGGGTAAAAATTACTATTCCCACTCCAGAGAGTGCAACAGTAGGGAAAGCGTTGGATAGCGTAGGGGTAAAAATTACTATTCCCACTCCAGAGAGTGCAACAGTAGGGAAAGCGTTGGATAGCGGGAGGGTAAAAATTACTATTCCCACTCCAGAGAGTGCAACAGTAGGGAAAGCGTTGGATAGCGCAGGGGTAAAAATTACTATTCCCACTCCAGAGAGTGCAAAAGTAGGGAAAGCGTTGGATAGCGGGAGGGTAAAAATTACTATTCCCACTCCAGTGAGTGCAACAGTAGGGAAAGCGTTGGATAGCATAGGGTAAAAATTACTATTCCCACTCCAGTGAGTGCAACAGTAGGGAAAGTAATGATTTAATATTTAAATTAAAAAAATTAATTATCAATACCAATAAAAAATTAATTAAAATTAATTACCAATTACAACATATTTAATAATTAATTAATTATAAATACCAATAAATATTATTTATTTAACATTAATTACCTATTAATAATTAATTAACAACCAATTACTTTTCAATACCAAAAATTAATAAGTAATACAAAATGTGTACCAATTAATAATTAATTAACAGTAAATTAATTATCAATACACAAAAATATTTTCAATAATTATTTAATTACAATTAAACTACTTCCCACCCTATTCCCCTATAAACCCACAACCCGCTCCGAATAATAAATTAATACAATTAATATAATTATCAATTAATCAATTAATAAAAATTAATTACCAATTAATACAAATTAATTACCAATTAATAAAAATGAATTACCAAATATAAATTAATTAATAATAAATTAATAATCAATACCAATAAATTAAAATAAATAATTACTGAATTACAATTAAATTACTTCCCATCCTATTCCCCTATAAACCCACAACCCGCTCTGAATAATAAATTAATACAATTAATATAATTATCATAAAAAAATTAATAAAAATTAATTACCAATTAATAAAAATTAATTACCAATTAATAAAAATTAATTACCAATTAATAATTAATTACCAATGAATTATTTATCAATACCAATAAATAAAATTAAATAATTACTTAATTACAATTAAATTACTTCCCACCCTATTCCCTATTCCCCTATAAACGCTACAGAACTAAAACGCAAAATTAAATTAAAAATAATTAATAATTCCTAAAAATTAATATTTAATTTACTATAATTAAATTACTTCCCACCCTATTCCCCTATTAACCCACAACCCGGTACGGAATTAAATTACGTAAAAATTAAATAACATAAAATTCATTACTTTAAAAAAATTAAAACATACATTACAAAAATAATACATACTTTTAACACATATACTAACACTTAAAACACTATAAAAAAATTCGATATTTTTAACAACTATATTATGACTGTCGATATTATGACAATCGATATTTCTTACCTGAATTTCGATATTCTGCACCACTATATTTTGGCAGTTCGATATTCTGTCCATTCTATATAAAAAACTCGATATTTTGGCAATTCGATATTAAAAATTCGATATTATGTCTGTTCACCATCTGAGGCATCTGTCCGACCGCCGTATTAGGATACAGGCGGTCCAACCGATGCCTGCTGGAGGAATCCGCTCAGGCCTTCGACAGGCTCAAGGAGCACGTCGAGGCGGCAGGCGGATCGTAATCCCCAAAATGGAGGCGTGCCTGCTCAGGCACGGCCGTGGGGATTACGATACATCTTTCCGAAAGCTTTTTTATGTTGGTTCTCCTGCCATGCAAAGGCTGGTGGAAAGGGTCTCTTGGGGCCCCTATCAGGGCCTCTGCCCCCTGTGACCCTCCGCTATGGGCCCTAGGGTGCCCCTGTGGTGCCCCCCTAAACATTCATGCATTGTGTGGCAGAAACCACATGGTGCCTGCCACACGGTGCATGTATGTTTCAAAAGTGTATTTTTCCTATTGTGGCTTGTGCTGCGGCCTGCCACACAAGCTGCAATAGGAAAAATACACTTTGCATCCACCGTGAAGGCGGTCGCACCCTAATAATGGTAGCTGGACCGCCGACTCCTTGTCAGGTGTCCCGTTTCTGCTACGATGCCAGTCGGATGCTCATCCGACCGGCATCGTAATATGGCCCTAAGTGTTTTTTACATAATTATAAATATATATATATTACCTGCTGGCGGCCACCAGTAGGTAGTTATAGTTAGGACCAAAGTTTCCATAGGAAAAGCGTCTTTTTTTGCCAATACCTTTGGTGCCGCTTGACGAATCTTCACGAAATGTTAAAAAGCTTCCCCATTTTGGTTCAGCTGCTGTGTTGAAAGTTTCGGGGTAATCCGCCAACAGTCTGAACTGCTCAACAGAATTACACCAAATTTAGCAGAACGCTAGATGCTGGCCCAGAAAGCATGTTTTTTGTAATTTGGTGTAACTCCATTCAGTAGTTTCAGAGACATTTAGGTTTAAACAATATAGATATCTGGGGATGCGAGTCCTTGCAGTGGACTTGCGGATCCTACTAAAACTTGATTGACTGCCAACACTTCTCCCAGGAAGTGTTGGCAACCATCTTAGTCCCACAAAAAAAGTAAATAATAAAGAAAAGGTGACAGGGTAGGAATAACCTAACACCTCAGATATGGTGGGGGGTGTCCCACAGGGACCACGCTGGGGGTTAAAAGTATTTTTTAAATTTAATTTTCCCGCAAATTTGCATGTGGGCCCGCTTATCCACGACAAAATTAAAACAAGCATTTGCACTACAATAGGTCTCGCATTACTAAAAGTTTGAGCTATTGGCGTTGCAATATTATTAGCAACGCCAATGGCTTAAACTTTCAGTAATGCGAGACCTATTGCATTGCAAATGTTTGTTTAATTTATTGATTTTTGACAAATAAAAAACAGCAGTACATATCAAGATTGTATCGCAAGTTACGTATATCACCAGATTTCCAGGGGGACCACAAGGACTGATAGCTAAACAAACAAAAAAATGCATATAGTGGAATCGCCATGACAATCATTTGCGGTCTCAATAATTCCTTAAGCAGCATGTGGCGATCGTATTCTTTAAAGCTTGGTATTAAGTTCAACAAGTGCTTTAAAATTTTAAACATGAAAATGAGTGATTTTTTTTAATTTTTCTTCTGGATTTTATATTCGTATCAAATCTGCATTGTTACATTATGGAAGTTACTTTCACTGAAACATTGACAAAACATAAAACCAACTTCGAGAAACAGCCAAAACAAAGCGTGTAATATAATGTATTACGACACAAAAGAACCTACATACATACGAGGTGGAAGCATACTCCGTGTTAGGGGTTCCAGCTCGCCATTTTGTTTACCGTGCTGTGTTCCTCGTGACCAGTGACAACGCAGTTAGATACACTGTGGTGGCATCACCAAGTCAATTGGCAGGTATTGTTTAAAATACTGCTCAATCAACAGGGGTCAGAGACACATGAAAGGGAAGATTTCCTGGGACAGCTCTGAAGATGGCTGCCACTGCAGTTTGTTTGGGCTCCGCACGAGCTGCCTACCATTCCCACCACATGCCTTTAATATACGCCAGTGATACAGTTGGACACATGTGGTGCGTATTTAGTGAAAAAATAAATCAACCCTTCCATGCGAATGGCCTAGCCTCGCCCCCTGTAGTGATACCGCGAGTGGCAGCCAGCTAGACTTAGCACTGCTGGGGGCGAGTTTCCAGCAGACTTTTTCTTTTTTCTCCTGTTTAGTTTGCTCTGTTGTAAATTCCAAGTACTGGAATATGGTCAAAAAAGTGAAGAGTACACGACAACCTATTTTTAGATTTACACAGCTTGAAACAATCAGCTGGCAAGAGGGAACTGAGCAGATTGTTGATTTACAGCATCCCGGCCACTTAGTATTAAGCAAAATAATCAATTAAATCGACATTCAATAGTACGAGTGCCTGCACACACTACGTTTGCAATTATATTTATTACTGCCCGTTAAGGTATGATGTAAAGGGGTCGATTCCGATTCGGGCCGGAAAAAGCACCGACCGAGTCGGAGCCGGAATTTATTCCGACCGACACGTACCTGTGGCGCCCGACACGCCAAGTACGATGCAAAGTGTGCAAAATCCGACCGACACATACCGAACCCAAGCCGAACGACCGAGCCGCACGGAAAACAGCAATCCGGCCGGAAAAACAAGCGAATCGAACCGACCGACACGCACCCGGAACAAATCCGACCGAAACGTACACGCGAACTCCAAACCGCAAAGTACGATGCAAGGCGCGAAAACCACGACCGAGTCGGACGGAGGACAAGCCGTACGACCGACACGCATACAAAACCGAGCCGAAGTAACACAAAACACCGCGACCGACGTGTACGCAGCATAGAAAACTGCACAAACACAGCGTGAGCGAAACGGAGAACACCGTACGAGACAAATGCAGGGTCCGACTCGGTCACAAGAACGTTTCCAACATGCACAGACAGTACAAAGGAAAAATGACACAAAAAAAGGCCAAACAAGCAATTACAAAGCCAATAAATACTGTGGGGGTGGGGACAGAGAACAAAGACACACCCACAACTCCACCCATATAAAGGACACAAATCCCAACCATGATCCTTTGCAAATGCCATTCCACTGCCAGCACCCAACAGACAGCAACCACACACCCACAGCTCATCCCTCACACAAGCCACACACCATCAGCACACCAACAAATACCTACCTCACATACACCCAGCAAAACACACACTCACACACCCTCACCTGCACACCAACACACACATCACTCACCATCACCACCCATCACCATGCCCCCAAGAAGAATCACAAGTTCCTAGATTGTGAATTGGAAGTCATGGTAGACGAGATCCTCAGGGTAGAGCCACAGCTGTTTGCCACACTGGTCCAACAGACCCCCATCTCCCAGAAAACTAAGATGTGGGAGAGGATCATCAACAGGGTGAACGCACAATCACCATGTCTGCGCACAAAGACCGACATCCAGAACAGGTGGTATGACGTGCGCAGGAGGGTACGGGACCTGCTCAAGAAAGACTACCTCCTGAGCCAATACACCGGCAGTGGCCCTCCTGCCAAGCCAGTATACCTCAGGCCCTGGGAGGAGAAGGTGCGGGCCATCCTTCCGCCAGTGAGCGTATATGGACTAGAGAACATCCCAGAGCCTGGTGAGTACACAACAAATGTACACAATATTCTGCCACAATACACACACACATCACTGTCAAGGGGAGAGTCAAACCATGCACTCATAGCAATTACACAGCAACCAGAACAGAATCATCCCAAAATGTGTATGTCAGTCAGAGAAACACAACACATGCCATCTCAAAGTTACACTCAACCGTGCCATCACATGTACAAACACAACTACAACTACAGCTAGGCAGTGGCACAAATAGAACTAACAAACACATCCAGACATGTAGCCACCACAACAACACCAACACACAGTGAAGACCACTGAAAGGAAGGAATTCTGTGTATGCTGGCCAAGTCAGTGTAGCCAATAGCATCATGGGAGTCGTAGTCACACATATTGCCCCCACAACTGTCCCATCAACATCACCATGAACCATGCGCACATCACAGGGAGTGGAGAAGGACTCACAAGATGGCTGACACTGGCAACTGCTGTGGGGAGCACAAGACCCTGCTGGCAACTGTGCACCAACAAACAGCAGGACACCACTGACTGACATCCTGAGAGACAACTTCCACTCCCTGCAATGCAAGCACGTTCCATGGTGGGATATCTGGCTGGCTGGGTGGGAAGGAGGACTTGCAGCACTGACCATAGTCACAAGCACCTCCCCTCACACCCCCCTCAACACAAACTCCACAGAACCCACCTGGGAGAATGCAATGCCTCCCATCCTAACTCAAGATCCCACAAAGAACCACCACCCTGGGTTATGTTGTGTGAAGCACAGGGACACTCTTGGGACTTTTAGCCAAACAACTGCCAGGACAACACTCCCAGCCATCCTGTCAGCACAGCCAGCCCACCCCACAAGGAAGCAGAGTCAAAAGGAAGGAAGCATGGGCATGCTGGGAAGGGGGTGGAGGCAATAGCATGATGGGAGTGGTAGTCACAGATATTGCTCAGCCTCACAACTGGCCCATCAACACCACCCTGAACCATGCTCACATCACAGGGAGTGGATAAGGACACACAAGATGGCTGACACTGGCTACTGCTGTGGGGAGCACAAGGGCATGCTGGGAACTGCACACCAACCAACAGCAGGACACCACTGTCAGCCATCTTGCCATTGCCCTCACACCCACACACACTGAACTCCCCACAAAAGCAAGTAAGTATGGGAATGCTGGGAAGTGGGGTGGAGGCAATAGCATGATGGGAGTCACAGTCACAGACATAGCTCACCCCCACAACTGTCCCATCAACACCACCCTGAACCATGCTCACATCACAGGGAGTGGAGAAGGACTCACAAGATGGCTGACACTGGCTACTGCTGTGGGGAGCACAAGGCCCTGCTGGCAACTGTGCACCAACAAACAGCAGGACACCACTGACTGACATCCTGAGAGACAACTTCCACTCCCTGCAATGCAAGCACCGTCCATGGTGGGATAACTGACTGGGTGGGTGGGAAGGAGGGCCGGCTGTCAACCAAATACAACCAATGCAGACCATGTTCACACCCCAACAAATACATAGAAATGCCCAAATAATGCAGGACAATGTGCCACACCAATATCAACCCCTGACTGTGACGACTTAGGAAAATGCAATGTACAGGCCCGCACCCAGAGGCACAGTCACAACTGTCAGGTGTGTCAACCATTGATGCCTGCAGAAACATAACATACATTGTGTGTGTCTCCCAAAAACAGGTGATGATGGGGACACAGCAGCAGACGCTGAGGAGTCCCAGTCCCAGGCTCAAGAGGATGCGGAGCTCACTGGTGTCGTACAGCCTCTGCCCTCCTCGGACGAAGAAGACCAACCTGGCACATCCGGTGCAAGTCTACATGCAGCACCAGCAGGACCACCAGCTGCAGCACCAGCAGGACCACCAGCTGCACCCCTGTACCCACCCCTCCAACGACTGTCACCACAAATACCATCCCTGCCGACATGGACAGAACAAGGAGCAACACCAGCACAGGGACCCTGGACCAACCTGGGGCCATGGACACCACCACCACCACCAACCCCCAAGGTGGACCAGGGTCATCTGTGCGTGCCACTGCACGCACTGCACATGTCAGCAGGGGTGGTGGGAGGGGTGGGAGACAGAGGTCGCTGCTTGCAGAGGTTGCTGGTGTGCATGATGACCCACAACTGGTACGCATAGCTGATGCGTACCAGTCCAGCACCGGAGATCTCAGCAAGGTAGTGGGGCTCCTCAGAGACATGAAACAGCAGCAGGCTGCCCATCATGCCCGCTTGGACTCTCACATGTCCCACGTGGAGTCACACATGTCCCGCGTGGACTCACACATGTCCCGCGTGGAGTCCAAGTGGGATGCACTGCATGAGATGACGGCGGTGCACAGGGACATTTTACAATGCCTCCGCCAGATGAACAGCAACCAGTCCACACCTCCCTGTGTGCCAACAACATCTGGTGCTGAACAAACTGCAACTGCCACAGGGAGGGAGGATGACTCTGGCGGAGAGTCCCCTGCACCGCAGCAGCCTGCACTTCAGAGGCCCCCCCAAAGAAGAGGGGTCGTCCGAGGAGGGGCAAGTGAGAGGCCGATGGCCAAGCGCAACTCCCAGGAAGCCTGAACCTGTTCTGGATGTTCACCTTTGTGCCCAGACTGTTCACCCTGTTGACGGCAACACTACTCCCACACATTGCATGGGGAGTACAAGTTGGACCAATGTCTCAGACAACTGTGGCCCCGATACTGGGGATTTTGTCTACCAGGACTTTCAATTCACCTAGGAACTTCTGATTGCAAGATTTATGTACAGCACTACCCATCCTATGCACTATTCACACAAATGTATCACAATAAACACACTAATACACCATACTTGCCTCTGTTGTGATTCCAACGTGGGTGCTGTTATGGGGATGATGAACTGCAAAATTACACTGTGTATGCGAACTGCAACAGCAAGTACAACACAGGCATGTGAGTAAAGGCAACGTGACACATATGAGGGAGACACACCACCAGGGCTACACAACACATACACACCTAGGCCATCTGACTCATTGCCTACACTGATGTTGCCAGGGAAGACGGTGCAATGCACAGACACCACACCCATTCCCAGTTGTAGTCAAGTAGCCCACAGGTGCAGTAAGCAAATGGCAGTCAAATGTGTGACCACAGACAACGCACATCACAAAGTGAAGCACAGGTTTATTACACAGTTGCAACATGTCGTAACCACTACAGATGCAAGGTAATCCCACCTGGCAGCGGGCACACAGTCAACAACTGTAGACGGAAGGAAGTCCATGGGTGTGGCACACATCACCTGTAGGGACACAACAGCTACCACCCTGGAAGTGCAATCACGTCGTCGGTGGACACAGTTGACCAAACGAATCTGAAAGTACCCTGTGAAGGACAGAAATGACACACAGTCAAAAGCAATGGAGAACAGGACAGAACAGCAAAACTCATGCACAATACATGTTACAAGATACCCACCCAGAACCAAGTTAGCATGTCAACACTGTTGGGGAGTACAGCCCACCTGTAAGCACACATCGCAACACACATCCAGTCAAGTAGCCCATGGACACACTCCAACAGCACCAGAGCACCACCTACACATATCATGCCAACTCACATCATTGACATGACACCTCAGGATACTCACATTCAGCTAAAGAAGTTGGTGATGAGCTGTGTGCGGACATCACCCTTATCATCATCATCATCATCACTGGCATCGTGGTCCAGGCCAGGATCCTCCACAGGTGGCGGATGTTGGTCATTGTCATCCTGGATGAGAGGCAACTCCTTCCGCACTGCCAGGTTGTGGAGCATGCAGCAGACGATGATAATCTTGCACACTTTCGCAGGGGCATATGGGAGGGACCCTCCGGTCTTGTCCAGGCAGCGGAAGCGGCTCTTCAGGAGACCAAATTTCCGCTCAATCACTCTCCTGGTCCGACCATGTGCCTCATTGTAGCGCATCTGGGCTGGTGTCACAGGGTTCCTGAGGGGTGTCAGCAACCACGGCATGTTGGGGTATCCCGAGTCACCTACGGACAGACAAGTGCACATTAGCTGACTTGGAAAAGTGGGCGGAATACTACAGATCAGATCACACACAATGGCACAAAGTCAGTACACACCGACAAGCCAGGCACGCTGGTTCTGCATCTGTGCCATCATCCTGGGGATGCGACTACTCCTCATCACAAAGGCATCGTGTGCTGAACCAGGGAAACGGGCACACACGTGTGTGATGGTCATATCTGCAAGACACACCACCAGTGCATTGACCGAGTGGTAGTGCTTGCGGTTCCTGTAGGCCTGCTCCTGGGCCTGTGGTGGTACCAAAGCCACATGTGACCCATCAATGGAGCCAATGACATGCGGCATCCTCCCCAGGGCATAGAAGTCACTCTTCACGTCAGTGAGTCGTCGCAGTCTAGGGAAATAGATGTACCGGTTCAGGAATAGCAACATTGCCGCCAAAACATCGCGGAGCACACGGCTCAACATGGTCTGTGACATCCCACCAGCAGTCGCCACAGTATGTTGGAAGGTACCGGTGGCAAAGAAGTGTAGGGCTGCCATTACCTTCACCTTGGGGGTCAGCGCTGTAGGATAAGGCCGGCCTGGCTGCAAATGTGGGGCCAACTGCACTGCCAAATCCTCAATCAGCTGCCTGGTGAAGCGGTACCGTCGGATGCTGTCCCGTTCCACCATCGTTGCCAGGTCTGGGAATGGTCGATGGACAGCAGGAGCCCTGCAGTGCAGAGGAGAAGTAAGCAAGATTGTCAGTCACCCCACATATGCGGCATTGAACACACTCAATATCCCAACATACATCATTATGAGGCACAACTACATGAAGTGTGCAGTTCCGTAAGGACATGTATGGTACATACATGGCCAACATCTGTCATCACGGTCCAACAAGTGGCATCAATAAGTCCCAGGTTGGCCCTTTGGATATCATGAGGCTGTGTCACAGTTCCCATCTCCTGCTGCCGTGTCACAATCACCCCCACAGTGACATGTGAGGACAGATGTGCCCCAGGCATCACAGCTCAACGACAGGTACATTCCCAGGGACCCTGTATTGCCACATGGACACTGGCATTACATGGAGTATCATGTATACACCACAGCAAAACAACCATGACCCCCACAGGTAGTGGCCCCACTTGCCACGGCAGGACAGACATGGACGTCTGTGACACACACACGCACATCATCAAAGTCCATGCACACACAACGTGGATGTGGAGACTGTCTCCCATTGTGCACATGAAATCAGAGACATTGTAAACACTACATACACAGACTGTGAAGGACCATCACTATTGTGCCACTGGGACACCCTGGCTCAAACATACCGTCCCACATGGGACTCACGGGGTATGTGACATGACATACACATACACCACCGTGAAATGTGACCATGGCACATGCACAGATATGAATAGTTGCACATCACAGTGGTCATGTACACGTAACACCCAGGATCCTGTCCCCATGAACACATGCACAGCCTGGGGGTGGCTGCCCCCAGGTGACACCCACAGGACAACATGTACACCAACATACACACAATAGGAAATGCAGCCTTACATGCCTAACATACAGTTTGGACAGGCTGTCGTGTTGTAGATGTGCCCCTCACTCCCTGGGAGCTATCTGTGGCTGGCATATGTCCATCTGAGACAGGCATGGTGACATATGCCAGTCACTTGTACAGGGATGCGTTGAACAGCAATGGACCGATCGGTGCACCCGGCCGGCCCATTGCATTCAATGTGTGCGGGTACGCGTTGTGCCCCTGTACGCGTTGATCAGCAATGGACCGATCGGTGCCCCCGGCCGGCCCATTGCATTCAATGTGTGCGGGTACGCGTTGTGCCCCTGTACGCGTTGTACCGCAATGGACCGATCGGTGCCCCGGCCGGCCCATTGCATTCAATGTGTGCGGTGCACGCGTTGTACCCCTGTACGCGTTGATCAGCAATGGACCGATCGGTGCCCCCGGCCGGCCCATTCCATTCAATGTGTGCGGGTACTCGTTGTACCCTATGCAGCGTTAGTACCGCAATGGACCGATCGGTGCCCCGGCCGGCCCATTGCTTTCAATGTGTGCGGGTACGCGTTGTACCCCTGTACGTGTTGTACCGAAATGGACCGATCGGTGCCCCGGCCGGCCCATTGCATTCAATGTGTGCGGGTACGCGTTGTGCCCCTGTACGCGTTGTACCGCAATGGACCGATCGGTGCCCCGGCCGGCCCATTGCATTCAATGTGTGCGGTTACGCGTTGTGCCCCTGTATGCGTTGTACCGCAATGGACCAATCGGTGCCCCGGCCGGCCCATTGCATTCAATGTGTGCGGGTACGCGTTGTACCCCTGTACGCGTTAATCAGCAATGGACCGATCGGTGCCCCCGGCCGGCCCATTGCATTCAATGTGTGCGGGTACGCGTTGTACCCCTGTACGCGTTGTACCGCAATGGACCGATCGGTGCCCCCGGCCGGCCCCTTGCATTCAATGTGTGCGGGTACGCGTTGTGCCCCTGTACGCGTTGTACCGCAATGGACCGATCGGTGCCCCCGGCCGGCCCATTGCATTCAATGTGTGCGGGTACGCGTTGTACCCCTGTACGCGTTGTACCGCAATGGACCGATCGGTGCGCACCCATTGACAATGGCCTTGCCTGGCAACGGACGCGTTTTCAAAATTCGAACGAGTCGGTTGCTGGAAATTCAGTTGGTCACCCACAACAATGTTGCAAAATCATGTATGTCATAAAGTTGAAGATTTGAAGGATGCCGTGGGCGTGTATTGGTGCTGCTATTCCATGGATTGGCCAGATTCAGAAGATGCAAACGACTTGGACCTATCACTTTGGACACAAGGGACAGTATCTGCCTCTCCAGCACATATATATTGCTGGCTGTTCCCCTGAGAGCTCACTTGCCTGCACTACATGCTCCAGGACGACATCTGCCACTGCACTGCTGCTGTCTCTGCCCCTCTGGACCCTGCAATGGCACGTACTGTGGAGAGAGCCCCAGCCTTCAGCCATGAGAAGAACCAGGCCCTGCTGGACAGCCTACTTCCACAGTACAGCAAGCTGTATGGGACACCAGGGGAGCAGGTGAGTGTTCTGTGCACTGCCTTTCTGAATGTGCATTTTGTCTGACTAGCAAGGCTGAAAGTCTGCACGCCACTGGGTAGCAGGCTCACTGAGTAGTTGTCACCCCCCATAGTGTGTAGTGACAGTGCATTTGAACAAGGTTTTACTTCCCATGCAATGATACCATGTAGTGACGTCTGGCAAACTGTCCATGGGCAGCGTTGCACTGCCTGTGTACATCATGTGCCCCTGTGAAGGAGACATGTATATACAACTGTGTCATGCACGGATATGTTGCATGTGTAGTAATGGCCTTTTCACTTTGTCATCCTGACAGGTTAATGCCCATCGGAAGCAGGAGATCTGGAAGGACATCGTCCGGGCTGTCCGGTCCCTGGGGGTCTACAAGCGCCGGATCCGCAACTGCCAGAAGAGGTGGCAGGACCTTCGGGGCTGGACCCGGAGGATTGCACGGGTCCAGCTGAAGCTGTTGCCTCCTCGCAGGAGGGGCGGAACACGGACCCTGACCCCCACATGCTCCAGATCCTGGCGGTGGTGTTTCCAGACCTGGATGGGCAGCTGAAGGCCAGACAGCAGCAAGGAGGGGGTGAGTCAAAGACTGCACTGTGAACTCTGTATTACATGCTTTGTGCCCTCCTCTGGCCTGGTTCAACTGCCACAGTACAGCAGTCATGTTGTCCAGGAGCCATGTCCCTCTATTGTGCACTGCCCACTCCTCATCTGATACCCAGGTGTGGCCCTTACATTCAGGGAATTGTGTCACTTGGGACTGTGTCCTTGCAGTTTGCTTCACTAAAGGTGGGGGACAGCATTTTCCCTAACTCTGTTGTGGGCATCATGGGTGGGTCCATTGTTCACACAACGCCTGTGTTCGGACATGTAATCTGCGTGTTGCTTTGATATGCGGTCCACTTGCTGAGCTGAGCCACCACATGTGCCTGGGGTATGTGGCACACGCCCATGCAGCGGGTGGGAACAATGTTTGGGCCCCAGGAGTGTGCAGATTACGTGTGTCACACATACATAGCCAGCTATCCACTGTCCAGGGCTCATCCCTCATTCATGTGGGGCAGGACAGTCATGCCTACTCCAGGCCATGCAATGCACTCTGTACTCCCACTCCCGTGTATCAGCTGACACATTGTGCGCAGTGATTTGACCCCTCAGGTGTCTGCCTCTGTGTCAGTGTGCTGTGGATTAGTTGCCAGGACTGCTGGGGTGTTTCTCGGTAGGGGCTCAGCATGCCACTGGAGATGTGACCATAGGAGACGATACTTGTGTGTCACATAGGTGTTTGATCAGCTGCCCGTGCAGACTGGGGTATGCGAATGTGAAGTTCAGGCAGCTGTTCCCCATTCACAGCAGATTGTGAGGGGCTCAGGTTCAGAGGGTAGTGTCACAGGTCTCCCATATGTCCAATCGGTATGACCTGGACAGATGAGGGTTAAGATGATGTGTTGTGTGGGGGATGTACATGTGCACTTGTGCAGCTCCAGGACTTGCATTCCCCATGACCTACTATTGTGACACAGTGCAGAGTGTTGTTGTCTGGCTGCCAAGTCATACATCACTGAGACAGTGATGTATGACTTAGCAGTCATGCCTCCGCCATGGCATGCGTCTACTTATTGGTGAAACTGCAGGGGAGTGACATGTGCTACATGCACACCATTGTGGCGATGGCTATCAGGACATGGGTGCATCATGGTGTCTGTTGCTGGTATGCATCACATGCATATCCTATTTGACTCTGGGCGTCCCTTTCATCCGGAAACCTGTACTGACTCAGTGGCAAGAGTTGTGATGTGTGTATGTCCACATGCTACACCGTGTCCTCTGCACTGTCCAACTACTGTGTAGTTGGTGCATGTGTCCACACTGGGGTGTTGCTATCCAACAGACACCAGACAGATGGGTGCAAGGCCATGTGGGATGTGAGTGCCATGGTTGGCATCAGACTGACAATTGGATTCTCCTGTTCAGTTAGGGCACTTTTAGCAATGTACAACTAATGATGCCAGGGCTTGCTCTGTAATGTGCTGTGCTCACAGTGGTGTGTGCGTTTGGTGCAGGTGACTGATGTCTGTCTGTTTCCCCATTGTTTGCAGATACATCCACGGCCACGGAAGGGGACAGCTCCACGGACCAGGAGGAGCCGGAGAGCCAGACTGGGTCAGCAGCCGAGGAGTGGTCGGAGGGACCCAGTGGCACAGAGGGCGAGGGGAGCCACACCGAGGAGTCCTCAGCACCATCCACCTCAGCTGAGGACCAGAGCAACTCGGAGGATGACTCCCTTATGGAGGCGGGTGTCAGCAGCCACCACACCCCAGCTAGTGTTGCTGTCCCCGCCACCACCAGCACCACCACCGCCCTCCCATCGGCTCCCATTCCCCAGGTCCGTGGAGGCTCCCATGTTCGGGAGCGTGTCTCCTTTGGGCCAGGCACAGCACCCCCTGCCCCTGTGTCCCCTGCTGCCCTGAGTGAGGAGTCTGTGTACCTCCTTCGCCAGCTCCATGTAGGGCAGACAGCCATGCTGAGTGTCCTCCATGCGCACACCGCTCTGTTGACTCAGCTGGTGTCGTTCATGGAGGGCATCTCATCGGGCATGTCTGACCTACAGAGGGGCAATAGGTCCATGGACTCCTCCCTGACGGCAGCAGTGTCCCTCCTCAGACAGTCCCTCACCCCTCCTGCCTCTGCTCCATCCACACTCCCCAGTACCTTACCCGTCCCAAGCACACACACACCGGCACAGGCACACACCAGCACACACACATCCAGCACACAGACACACACGCCACAAACAAAACGCACACGCACGCACAGTCAGGGGACTGAAACCAGACTCACAGGGGATGGGGCCCTGGAACACACACACGCATCCACGAGCACTGCGCAGTCCTCAGTTGCCTCTCCTCCAAAACACCCTCCCTTGCCTCACCTGCAACCCCAAAGACCCAGCGGCTCTTCCTCAGTGACCTCGGCCTCTTCCCCTCCGATCCAGCTGATACAGCATTCAGGGGGAAGAGGAAGCCCACCCACACGGAGCAGAGTGCCCTCGCCCCCGGACACCCTCCCCCAGGCGCAGACAGACTGAGGCCCCCACCCGCAAGTCCCCCGGAGTCGTAAGAGCAAGACCCCGCCGCCGCCCTGCAGCTCAGGCACCAGGTCTCCTTCCTCCATCCCTCAGGCCCCCACTCCACAGGTGCCCCCACCACACCCTGCCCCAGGTTCCCCCACCCACAGATATACCATCCCCAAGAGGATCCGGCCTTCTCCCCTGCCACTTGCTCTCCCGGCACCACACCCCCGCTGCGCTTGTCTGTGCCACTGATGTGGTGAGGGTGTCCTCCCCTCTGTCCAGCCCACCTTGCCTGTTCCCCATTCTCCTCCCCTGGTGGTAGGCACTGCAGTGGAGTCCACAACCACCCTGTCTGACTTGGGCACTGCAGTGGCGGACCTGTCCACTCCATCTGCAGGGTCCACTGCAGTCGTGCCGGCACCCACAACATCTGAGTCATGCCCCCCAGTAGTGCCGGCACACACCATGTCAGACACCTCCACTGCAGTTGTCAGTGGCTCTCCAGCACCCACCACCCCTTCCCTGCTTCCTCCTGGTGAGCCCTGATCCTGTCCCTGCGGTGCCTGGCCTGCCCCCCCCGGTTGCCCCTCCTAGTGGATTGTCCCTGGTTTTGTGCAGGCATGCGTAGGGTGACATCTGCCACTGTCACCCAGTTTGGACTTTGACAATGGACTGGCCATTGGCCTTTGTGTTTTTTCTGGACTTTATTTTCATTACACACATATGCTGAATAAAGCAACTTTCTGTTCTCTAGTGCTTATGCTTCTGATGTACATGTTGTTGATGATGCTAACCATGCCCTTGCTGCAGTGATGGTGATATTTGGTCTCATGATAATGAAGTGTTACTGTGCAGGAACCCATGTGGTCCAGGGGGAATGTGTCCTATCCTGTGGTGTATCCATGTCATCCATAGCAGCATCTGAGGGTGTCATGTGTTCAGTATTTGGCAATGGGATTTCCTACTTAGATTAGCTATTTCACATCTGTGGCTTCCACCCCTGCACATCTGTTGTGCCTGCCATTGTTCAATTCGCCTACTTCCCTGACCGTGTGGCCATCTCCACTGGACATGCAGGTTTGGGCATCAATGGGGAAGGACTCATCCGTGTTGTCAGTGCAACATTGCTATACAAGTGTGTTGGATCTGTGCTGATGATTACGTTGGCACTTCCATGACCAGGCTGATGTGACGGGAGCCCTCATTTGGTGCTAATTGTTGATTGTGTGACCAAGTGCTCAGCTGACATGATGGGGCCCTACTGAGGCAACATATGGCACAGCTTTCCTCACACAGGAGTGGAGTCCCCTCATGGCAGTGTGTACTCCTGTGACATTGCCTGCGCCCAAGGTGTGTGTTGTATGTGCATGTCTGTGTGTTCACTTCCGTTTAGCTGTGCATGCTGTGATCCCTAGTGTTGTACCTGTTTGTGATGCTTGCTGAGTTGACCTATGTTCCCCAAAGTCTTCTCCCTGGGTTCTCTGTGATGTGGGTGCATGGCACATTACTGGTCATCAGGGTGTCACCCATAGGTGTGTTTGCTGTCAGGGCTGAGTTTGTGTGCAGACGCAGATGGGTCACAGTCAGGTTTCCCCTTGGCACTTGTTGTTTGCCCCTGTCATGTGATTTCCAGTTTGTGTTATCTTTCAGTGATTGTGACACGTTGTGTGTGTGACTGCTGGCACTCCTCAGGGTCTGGGCTGCAATGTTGGTTGTTGTCTATGTGTGTTCTTTGTGGGTGACCTTGGCTTCTTCATTGGTGTGTGACTGTGGCTGGGATCCCATTGGTTGGTGTGGTATTGCCGTCATGTCCATGTACAGCGTAGTGTGCAGTGTGTCAGACATTCAGGAGTCTTGTTGAGTGGCCATGTGTGATGTGTTTCTGCACCTTGGTTCCCACCCACCACCCTGGAATAGTCATGGGTGCATGTGCAATGTCACCAGTGCATGTGTGCTTCACTGCTGCACATTGTTGGAGGTCGAGGGGTGTGGTGTTGAGTGTGTGCAGATGAGAGTTGTTGCCCGGCTAGGCCCCTGCCTCCATGTTGGCCTTGGCTTACTGGCCATGCTGATTGATTTGTGCTTGTGTAGGTGTGATGGTAGTTTGTTGCTCAGGACACATGACTGTGGTTCACAGTGTGAACGACATTTAGCTTTGTCATCACAGTGGGATTGTAATGCAGCCCAGGGTCACCACATTGTGGGGGCCCTGGGGGTAGTGCTGTGGTGTGTCTGTGTCTTGCTGTGTCAGTTGCTGTTCCTACGTGCCTGTGTGACATGTGTGATTTGTGCTCCCTCTCATCTGACAATGCCTGCTTGCCCACATAGGGGATTTGGATCCATGAGTTACCTTTGTGTGGCACTGTATGCACATCTGTATGATTGGTATTCAGGTCTCCTCATGTGTTGTGTGGTTGCCTGGGGACACTGGCACCCCCCCTCACCTGTTGTGTATGATGTGCAGTTTGGGTCTGCCTGTTTGTGTTTGTGCATCTGCACCACTGCATTGGCATATCTTGGGTGTGCCATTGGCTGTATGTAGTTTGGTGGGTTTCCCCTGCTGTCCCTGGGACTCCTAGGTCATCGGTCAGCACAATGATCATGGTTAGTGTGTCCCATTGCTGCCATGGTATGGTATCTGTTCACCTCACATCTACAGTCTCCACAGGGTATCTGCATTTGTGTGCCCATTGGTGCAAATATGTGGGTCTGCATTCTGATGGTCACTTCTGTCATTGTGTCATTGATGAATGTTGACAGTGTCAGCCCCCATGGGTGTTGTTTGTCTGCACATGGCCAAATGTATGTCTTATTTGCACTGCAGTATTTGGCTCCCCAATTTATGTTGCAATGGGACACATGCACTACTTTGCCACTGATGTGTTTTTTGTTCTGTGACCAGGAATCATCCATGCAGTTTGGCAGTTGCAGCTCTTTCTTTGTCAACACTTACCTTTTGGTCACTGTGATGATGGGGGTTTGGACCCCATTGCCACAATGTTCAATATGTGCTTCAGCTATGGACCCCACACTTACATTTTGGTCACTGTGGTGATGGGGCGTTAGACCCCATTGCCACAATGTTCAGAATGTGCTTCAGCTATGGACCCCACACTTACCTTTTGGTCACTGTGATGATGGGGGTTTGGACCCCATTGCCACAATGGTCATGGCCTGCTTGCATTGTGGGGGCCACACACATATATGTGTGGCACATGTGCTAGTGGGTCACATTGTATGTTCAAAGTCATGTTCAGTGTTGTAGGCATTTGACACAGTCTACACACGCTTGTCATGGTGTTGGGGGGATGTCTTTTTCTTGCATTCCCTAGGTTGTGGTGTGCTGGTTGTGTCATGCATTGTCCATCCTATTAGTGGGGGTGGTAGTGGTGGTAGGCATCCAGCCCCCACTGGCTAAGGGTGGTAGTAGTGGTAGGCATCCAGCCCCCCCTGGCTAAGGGTGGTAGTAGTGGTAGGCATCCAGCCCCCCCTGGGTGAGGGTGGTAGTAGTGGTAGGCATCCAGCCCCCTGGCTAAGGGTGGTAGTAGTGGTAGGCATCCAGCCCCCTGGGTGAGGGTGGTAGTAGTGGTAGGCATCCAGCCCCCCTGGCTAAGGGTGGTAGTAGTGGTAGGCATCCAGCCCCCCTGGCTAAGGGTGGTAGTAGTGGTAGGCATCCAGCCCCCTGGCTAAGGGTGGTAGTAGTGGTAGGCATCCAGCCCCCTGGGTGAGGGTGGTAGTAGTGGTAGGCATCCAGCCCCCTGGCTAAGGGTGGTAGTAGTGGTAGGCATCCAGCCCCCCTGGGTGAGGGTGGTAGTAGTGGTAGGCATCCAGCCCCCTGGCTAAGGGTGGTAGTAGTGGTAGGCATCCAGCCCCTGGGTGAGGGTGGTAGTAGTGGTAGGCATCCAGCCCCCCTGGGTGAGGGTGGTAGTAGTGGTAGGCATCCAGCCCCCTGGCTAAGGGTGGTAGTAGTGGTAGGCATCCAGCCCCCTGGGTGAGGGTGGTAGTAGTGGTAGGCATCCAGCCCCCTGGCTAAGGGTGGTAGTAGTGGTAGGCATCCAGCCCCCTGGGTGAGGGTGGTAGTAGTGGTAGGCATCCAGCCCCCCTGGGTGAGGGTGGTAGTAGTGGTAGGCATCTGGCACCCCCATGGCTAAGGGTGGTAGTGGTGGTGGGCATCTGGCACCACCCTGGCTAAGGGTGGTAGTAGTGGTAGGCATCCAGCCCGCCCTGGGTGAGGGTGGTAGTAGTGGTAGGCATCCAGCCCCCTGGCTAAGGGTGGTAGTAGTGGTAGGCATCCAGCCCCCTGGCTGAGGGTGGTAGTAGTGGTAGGCATCCAGCCCCCTGGCTGAGGGTGGTAGTAGTGGTAGGCATCCAGCCCCCTGGCTGAGGGTGGTAGTAGTGGTAGGCATCCAGCCCCCTGGCTGAGGGTGGTAGTAGTGGTAGGCATCCAGCCCCCTGGGTGAGGGTGGTAGTAGTGGTAGGCATCCAGCCCCCCTGGGTGAGGGTGGTAGTAGTGGTAGGCATCCAGCCCCCCTGGGTGAGGGTGGTAGTAGTGGTAGGCATCCAGCCCCCCTGGGTGAGGGTGGTAGTAGTGGTAGGCATCCAGCCCCTGGCTAAGGGTGGTAGTAGTGGTAGGCATCCTGTCCCCCTGGGTGAGGGTGGTAGTAGTGGTAGGCATCCAGCCCTCCTGGCGAAGGGTGGTAGTAGTGGTAGGCATCCAGCCCCCCCTGGGTGAGGGTGGTAGTAGTGGTAGGCATCCAGCACCCCCCTGGCTAAGGGTGGTAGTAGTGGTAGGCATCCAGCCCCCTGGGTGAGGGTGGTAGTAGTGATAGGCATCCAGCCCCCTGGGTAAGGGTGGTAGTAGTGGTAGGCATCTGGCACCCCCTGGCTAAGGGTGGTAGTAGTGGTAGGCATCCAGCCCCCTGGGTGAGGGTGGTAGTAGTGGTAGGCATCCAGCCCCCTGGCTAAGGGTGGTAGTAGTGGTAGGCATTGAGCCCCCTGTGTGAGGGTGGTAGTAGTGGTAGGCATCCAGCCCCCCTGGGTGAGGGTGGTAGTAGTGGTAGGCATCAAGCCCCCTGGCTAAGGGTGGTAGTAGTGGTAGGCATCCAGCCCCCTGGGTGAGGGTGGTAGTAGTGGTAGGCATCCAGCCCCCCTGGGTAAGGGTGGTAGTAGTGGTAGGCATCGAGCCCCCTGTGTGAGGGTGGTAGTAGTGGTAGGCATCCAGCCCCCCTGGGTGAGGGTGGTAGTAGTGGTAGGCATCAAGCCCCCCTGGCTAAGGGTGGTAGTAGTGGTAGGCATCTAGCCCCCTGGGTGAGGGTGGTAGTAGTGGTAGGCATCCAGCCCCCTGGGTAAGGGTGGTAGTAGTGGTAGGCATCTTGCACCCCCTGGGTGAGGGTGGTAGTAGTGGTAGGTATCCAGCCCCCCTGGGTGAGGGTGGTAGTAGTGGTAGGCATCCAGCCCCCCTGGCTAAGGGTGGTAGTAGTGGTAGGCATCCAGCCCCCCTGGCTAAGGGTGGTAGTAGTGGTAGGCATCCAGCCCCCTGGGTGAGGGTGGTAGTAGTGGTAGGCATCCAGCCCCCCTGGCTAAGGGTGGTAGTAGTGGTAGGCATCCAGCCCCCCTGGGTGAGGGTGGTAGTAGTGGTAGGCATCCAGCCCCCTGGCTAAGGGTGGTAGTAGTGGTAGGCATCCAGCCCCCTGGTTAAGGGTGGTAGTAGTGGTAGGCATCCAGCCCCCTGGGTCAGGGTGGTAGTAGTGGTAGGCATCCAGCCCCCTGGCTAAGGGTGGTAGTAGTGGTAGGCATCCAGCCCCCTGGGTGAGGGTGGTAGTAGTGGTAGGCATCCAGCCCCCTGGGTGAGGGTGGTAGTAGTGGTAGGCATCCAGCCCCCCTGGCTAAGGGTGGTAGTAGTGGTAGGCATCCAGCCCCCCTGGGTGAGGGTGGTAGTAGTGGTAGGCATCCAGCCCCCCTGGCTAAGGGTGGTAGTAGTGGTAGGCATCCAGCCCCCCTGGGTGAGGGTGGTAGTAGTGGTAGGCATCCAGCCCCCATGGGTGAGGGTGGTAGTAGTGGTAGGCATCTGGCACCCCCATGGCTAAGGGTGGTAGTGGTGGTGGGCATCTGGCACCACCCTGGCTAAGGGTGGTAGTAGTGGTAGGCATCCAGCCCCCTGGGTGAGGGTGGTAGTAGTGGTAGGCATCCAGCCCCCTGGCTAAGGGTGGTAGTAGTGGTAGGCATCCAGCCCCCTGGCTAAGGGTGGTAGTAGTGGTAGGCATTCAGCCCCCTGGGTGAGGGTGGTAGTAGTGGTAGGCATCCAACCCCCTGGCTAAGGGTGGTAGTAGTGGTAGGCATCCAGCCCCCTGGGTGAGGGTGGTAGTAGTGGTAGGCATCCAGCCCCCCTGGGTGAGGGTGGTAGTAGTGGTAGGCATCCAGCCCCCCTGGGTGAGGGTGGTAGTAGTGGTAGGCATCTGGCACCACCCTGGCTAAGGGTGGTAGTAGTGGTAGGCATCCAGCCCCCTGGGTGAGGGTGGTAGTAGTGGTAGGCATCCAGCCCCCTGGGTAAGGGTGGTAGTAGTGGTAGGCATCTGGCACCCCCCTGGCTAAGGGTAGTGGTAGGCATCCAGCCCCCCCTGGGTAAGGGTGGTAGTAGTGCTGGCATCTGGCACCCCCCTGGCTAAGGGTGGTAGTAGTGGTAGGCATCCAGCCCCCCCTGGGTAAGGGTGGTAGTAGTGGTAGGCATCTGGCACCCCCCTGGCTAAGGGTGGTAGTAGTGGTAGGCATCCAGCCCCCCTGGGTAAGGGTGGTAGTGGTGGTGGGCATCTGGCACCCCCTTGGCTAAGGGTGGTTGTGGTGGTTGGCATCTGGCCCCCCCTGGGTAGGGGTGGTGGTGCGCATTCAGGCCCCTGTGTGCATATGTGTCATTGGTGATGGGCATCCCGCCCCTATGGTGCTGCTGTTGCTGGTGTAAGTATATTCTGCATCCCTCTGTGTGTGTGTGATGTGTCGTGTACGTGTTGTATGTGTTTTGTGGTTGGTGTCTGACTTACCTTCTGCGCCGTACGCGTCCGTGCCTGTTCCGGTAGTAAATGTAGAATATTGGTATGATCGGGACGAAGGGATTCATGGTTGGTTCGTGTCGTTCGTCCTTCTCGTAGCTTCGCGTCGTACTCGTTGCTTCGCGTCGTCCTCGTCGCTGGCGTGTTCGCCTCGTAGCCGTGGATCGTGTTGTGGCGCGAATCGGAGCTTATGTGCGCCTCTCCCGGATTCTTTGACGTGCCGTGCGTAGCGACGGGTTCGGCGCGTACGGGAAGCGCATCGTACTTGTTCGGCCGGATGGAGCTGCATTTTCCCTTCCGTGCGACTCGATTCTGCGTTTCCGGATTCGCCTCGGTCGGAGAACAGGACCTGGATTGGGTGAGTACGGCTCGGCCGGATTCTGTGCTGTTGTGCGCATCGTACTTACTCGTTCGGTGTGCTGTACGGATCGGTCGGGAAACAGGCATTCGCATGGCTTTTTTCCCGACCGAATGGTATTGGCTGCGCATCCGACCGAGATCGGAATCGGCCCCAAAGTGTTGATTTTTGTTTGTGGCCAATAAGCCCCTGTTTACTAAATCGGACAATGCGAGGGCCTCGAGAGACAGAGATGCAGCAAAGGATGGCTGATGAGAGCCTTCAACTCGCTACAGCAGTGGTCTCCAAACTTTTTAATGTTGCGCCCACCTTGGGTAAAATTATTTCCTACTGCACTCAAACTGACATATTTTCTCTCAATTATTCTATAAAAGAGCAAGCAAAATAAATACTTTGAGGACATTCACTCCAATAAATGTAAACAGTAAGTGTCCAGAAGCAATGGTCTCTTATTTATATTTTCTAACAACAAATCACATTTGTGAAAGAGAAAATATATCATAAGTAAAGGAGCCAAAATCTGTAAGCTACTTTAGATGGTATCGAAGACATTTTGAAACAAGTTATGTGCGCACCATAATGTGCGTGCATGCTTAGCTTCAGGGCGAGGGCAGGTCGCGGCTGGCCTTCCCTTAATCTCCCGTCTGACTGCCCATAAAAAGGTGCGCTGCACTAAATATAAAGCGCAGCGCCCGAATACATACAAGTTATGTGCTCACCGTAACATAAATCTCAGCATCACGCTCCTGCTAACACAATAACCAAACAAGTTTTGTGCGCACCATAAAATAAATTTTGAAAAAAGCGGGTTCCGTGTTCATACAATTTTTATACATTTTTTAAAAAGCGGGCGCCGTGTTCATACAATTTATGTGCCTGTGTGCTTAGCTGCAGGGTGAGGACAGGTCGCGCCTGGCCTTGCCTTAATCTCCTGTCTGACTGCCCATAAAAACGGGCGCCATGCTAATTATCAAGTGCGGTGCCCGAATACATACAAGTTATGAGCGCACCATAAAATAAATCTCGGAATCACGCTCCCGCGAACAAAATAACCAAACAAGTTATATGCGCATCATAAAATAATTTTTTTTTAAATTGGGAGCCATGTTCATACAATTTTTGTGCGTGACGTGGAATGAAAACCGGGCGGAAGCAGCCACGGGCCAAAAGCATGAAAACAATCAAGTTAAAAAGTTCTCAGAAACAGGAGATAACAAAAGCAAGCGCAAGTATACTGTAGTTTACTGGTGCTACTGAGCCTTGAAAGGAAGTGAGCTATCAGCTGCGTGTCGAGACAGGAGGCAGCAAAGAAGAGAGACGCATTGCACTGCTAATGACGTCATATATTACATCACTAATGACATGGTCAGTGACATCACTGATGACATCATCCAGTGATTGTGAGTGTTTCTAAAAAGTTTATGAATGTTATATATATATATGCCAAGGTGTATTGAAGAATGAATGGGTGTATGAGTGTCTGTATGGATAATCCAGTGGGTGCGTGACTGACTGTATATGTGAGTGATTATACGTGTCTCAGTGAATGTATGGGTGAGTGACTAATCTGTGTGAATATCTGTATCAGTCTGTCAGTTGGTGTATAAGTGGGGGTATGGGTTGGTGAGTAGCTACATGAGTGTCTATATGGGTTATTCATTGGTTGTCTGAGTACCTGTATGGGTACCTGAGTGTCTGTGTGGGTGGGTGAGGGGGTGTGTGACTCCCTGCATGGATGTGTGAGTGGGTGAGTCACTGGATGTATGGGTTCATGAGTACATCTGCAAGGGGCTGTATGGGTGAGTGAGTGTGCGTATGGCTGTGTCGGTGAGTGAATGGATGGTATATGGGCGAGTAACTGCATATGTGAAAGGCAGTATATGTGAATGTTGGAGTCTATTAGTGACTGTATGTGTTAGGGAGTGATTGTGAGAGTGGCTGTATGGATGAGTGTGTGCTTGTGTCAGTGATTGTATAAGAGAGTAAGAATGTGTTAGTATCTGTGTGAATAAGTGAGGTGGTGTGTGTATAACTGTATAGGTGAGTAAGTGGCAGTGTGATTGACTCTTTGGGTGAGTGACTAGGTGTGTGAGTTGCTCTATGGGTGAGTGGCGGTGTGTGAGTGTCTGTTTGGGTGTATGAGTGGATATATCAGTTGCTGTATTGGTGAGTGACTGAGTGCATGAGTGGCTGCATGGGTGAGTGAGTAGATGTGTGTGTGTGTGTAGACCTATGAATCAGTAAGTGGGTATGTACTAACTGGTATTGGTGTGCATTTGGTTTCGAAAATGGTAGTCTGAAATTTGGAGTGGGTGAATGAAAGATTATATTGGGGTGTGAGTAGGTGCATCAGAGATTATGTAGATGATGTCATCAGTGATGTCATTTGAGATGTCATCAGTGATGTCACTGACCATGTCATGAGTGATGTAATATGTGACGTCAGCAGTTACTTGCGGGGGCGCGAGTTATAGTTAGCTCAACTAACTATAACGGCTGAATTTCACAGGTTTTGTACAAGTGAAATGTCAGACTAACTATAACGTTCCTGTAACCTGTGTTTTTTTCTGTGAATTTCTAAGGCTTTTTAAATGCTAATTCCTAACTATAACGTCCCTGAAACCTGTGGTTTTTTTCAGTGAATTTCTAAGGTTTTTTAAAAGCTAATTCCTAACTATAACGTCCCTGTAACCTTTGGTTTTTTCAGTGAATTTCTAAGGTTTTTCAACTAGCAGTCACGTTTGCAGAGTGGTGGAGAAAAGGGGCTGGGCCTCCAACCAGATCTCAGGATTTCCGCTGCGTAGGACTTACAGGAGCTACCAGGAGGGCTTCTTGGCCCCCAAGGTCCCTCTGGAGTAAAGTGGACTTCATCTCCCAACCAGTAGTGTGCCAGGAGGTGCATTTGCAGAGTGGTGGAGAAAGTGGGGGGTGGCTTCTGAAGACCTCTTAGCAATTCTGCTGTGTGGGACTTACCTGGAGGTAACAAGAGGGCTAGTTGGCCCCAAGGACATCCTTGTAGGCCAACTACCCTTCCTGTTACCTCCAGTAAGTCCCACAGAGCAGAATTGCTGAGTTCTGATAGCAGGCCACGCCCCCTTTCTCCACTAGTTTGCAAACACGCCTCCTGGTGCACTCTTGGTTGGGGGATAAGTCCCCTTTGCTGCTGGGGGTACTTAGGGGCCAACTAGACTACATGTTACCTCCAGTAAGCACCACACAGTGGGATTGCTGAGAGGTGGTCAGCATGGCTTTTTACCCCCAGGGAGCTACTATCATGCAGCTCCCTGGGGGTAAAAAGCAAAGTGTGCTCGCTTTGAACAAGTGAGAACAAAGTGCTCTCGCTTGTTCAAAGCGAGCACACTGTTTGTATGGGATGGTGGGAGCAGTGCTCCCGCCATCCCATAGCAAACTACAATGTCCTGGGGTTGGGACGTCTATCATGGTTAACATGATGTTTACAGCATCCGGCTATTTTAGCACTTTTTCGTAGGGTTATCCAACTCAATGAGATTTTTAACATACGATATATCATGACAACGATGTATGTACTGTGATTTTGGAAACTTACACATTTTTTTATACAACTTTATTGGCAATAGTTCTTGTGAACAGACACACTGATGTGACTTTTTAAGCATGATTTTGAAATGGCGTGCCTAAATGAACTATTATATTTGTAGATAGCACTAGTTTACAAATTGATGATATGTATAGCATGCAATAGATGAAACTAGTCTTTTCTCTTTGCTTTATGTAAACACCCGCAACCATGATTACTCTCTCATTGGAGCATTTCACTTAGTAAACAGTGGCAAAGGACTGCTAAATCTTGCACCAAATGTCTTGGCTCCAGCCGCCATGAAAACTTGTCATGTCCCAGTTGGATACAAATTAGCAGCCCTGATGTCTCTTGTCCTTTTCTCCAGGGCTGTCATTACCATCAACGTTTCCAGTGGCAATGTTCATTCAGTCCTGCCACTTTTTTGTTAAGTGCCGCATACCCCTCACTTGCCGCATATAATGAAAATATCCCCGCAGGAGCTGATTCAAATAATCAGACTTGCTTGAGTTAAATAACTCGTTATTTGGACATTCAGTACAAGATTTTGCAGTCCTTTGCCACTTTTTACTAAGTGAAATTCTCCAATGAGAGAGTAATCATGGTTTAAAAGATCAGGAGATTGTATGTGCCCATTATATTTTAATCAAGAAGCATTGAGAAAGGCATATGAGCTGAAACGTGTCTGCTTCGATTAAAAGAAATCATCTACTTACCCCGTGAGTGCTCCGTAATCCTTTTTGAATATATATATATATATATATATATCTATATATATATATATATATATATTCACTGAAAAAACCATAGGTTTCAGATATGTTATAGTTACAAATTAGCATTTAAAAAACCTTTGAAATTCACTGAAAAAACCATAGGTTTTAGGGACAGTTATAGTTAGTTGGACATTTCACTCGTACAAAACCCGTGAAATTCCCCCGTTATAGTTAGTTCAGCTAACTATAACTCGCGCCCCGCAATGCACTGCTGATGACGTCACATATTACATCACTCATGACATGGTCAGTGACATCACTGATGACATCACTGATGACATCTCAAATGACATCACTGATGACATCATCCAGAGACTGTGTGTTTCTGTAAAGTTTAAATATTTTTAATATATATAGGAAAAGACGTATTGAAGAATGAGTGGGTGTGTAAGTGTCTGTATGGATGATTTAGTAGGTGCGTGACTGACTCTATAAGTGAGTGATTTAACGTATCTTACTGAATGCATGGGTTAGTGACTAAACTGGGTGAATGTCTGTATCCGTCTGTCTGTTGCTGTCTAAGTGGCTGCATGGGTTTGTGAATAGCTACATGAGTGTCTATATGAGTTATTGATTGGTTGTCTGAGTATCTGTATGGGTGCCTGAGTGTTTGTGTGGGTGGGGGTGTGCGACTCTGTGCATAGATGTGTGAGTGGGTGATTCACTGGGTGGATGGTTTCAAGAGTGCATCTGTGATAGACTGTTTGGGTGGGTAAGTGTGTGTAAGAGTGTGTTAGTGAGTGAATGTATGTCCCAGTGGTACATGTGTGAGTAACTACATATGTGAAAGCCATTATATATGTGTGTTGGAGTATATAAATAGCTATAAGCGAGAGTGAGTGATTGTGATAGTGGCTGTATGGATGAGTGTGTGCTTGTATCAGTGATTGTATAAGAGCGTAACAATGTGCTAGTATTTGTATGATTAAGTGAGCTGGTGTGTGTATAACTGTATAGGTGAGTAAATGGCAGTGTGTTTAATTATTTGCATGACTGACTAGGTGTGTGAGTACCTCTATGGATGAGTGGCGGTGTTTGAGTGTCTATATAGGAGTAAGAGTGCATATGATAGTCCTGTACTGAGTGACCATAAGTATGAGTGACTGTACGGGTGAGTGAGTGGATGTGTGTGTGTAGACCTAAGAATCAGTGAGTGGGTATGTAGTTATTGGTGTTGGAGTGTCTATAGTTTTGCGAATGGCAGTCTGTAATTTAGATTGGGTGTATCAAAGGTTATATTAGGGTGTGAGGAGCTGCATCAGATTATCACGTGGATGATGTCATCAGTGATGTCATTTGAGATGTCATCAGTGATGTCATCAGTGATGTCACTGACCATGTCATGAGTGATGTAATATGTGACGTCATCAGCAGTGCATTGCGGGGCGCGAGTTATAGTTAGCTGAACTAACTATAACGGGGAATTTCACGGGTTTTGTACGAGTGAAATGTCCAACTAACTATAACTGTCCCTAAAACCTATGGTTTTTTCAGTGAATTTCAAAGGTTTTTTAAATGCTAATTTGTAACTATAACATATCTGAAACCTATGGTTTTTTCAGTGAATTTCAAAGGTTTTTTAAATGCTAATTTGTAACTATAACTGTCCCTAAAACCTATGGTTTTTTCAGTGAATTTCAAAGGTTTTTTAAATGCTAATTTCTAACTATAACATGTCTGAAACCTATGGTTTTTTCAGTGAATTTCAAAGGTTTTTTAAATGCTAATTTGTAACTATAACGTGCTTGAAACCTACGGTTTTTTCAGTGAATTTCAAAGGTTTTTTAAATGTATTAATTTTTATATTATTTTTTTCATACTGATTTACTACATTTTTAGAAACAATTTCTTTTACATATTTTATTTTTTAAATTACATTGTAATTACATTATACATTACATTACAAAAAATACTTTCTCAGAATGAATTACTTTAGTTTAAATACTTAGCACATAGGCAATAGACTTTTAAGTACAGTAGTTACAGTTGTTGCAATGGGCAACACATTTTCAAACACAATGCAACATTCAGCTCAATATGAATTTCTAGTTAAATGCAATTAGTTACTTTATGGATTACTTTTCTAACCACAGGACTGGATCCTAGATTCAGTCCTGGGACATCTCCTGTAAACAGTTGAGTAAAAGCGTTTTGGTTACAGTCGTGATTTTTAAGGAATATTATTGTATTTTAAAAGTTGACACTTAGAAACTTTTCCTCATAGAATCACCAATGTTATCCTATGGAAGGAAATTCACTTAGCAGGTAAAAACTGTTATCGTTACTTTTTCTTACTCAGTGTTGGATCCTGGATCCAGCACTGGTGCATCTCCTGTAAACAGTTGAAAAAATGCGTTTAAGTCATACAGGCGATTTTTAAGGAATATTTGTAGTTTGTGAAAATCGACACTGAAACTTTTCTGCTGAAAACCAGACAATGGATTCCTATGGAAGAAAAGATAAGTTACTGGTAAGTACGGTTAAAATTACTTTTCAGGGTCAGTGCTGGGCTAAAAGATGCAGCACTGGGTTCTCTCCTGATAACAGGTGAGTAAATTGGAATTCGTATTTCGGCTGATTTTAGAGGAATATTTGTATGTTTCAAAAATCAACACTTAGAAACTTTTTCAGCAAAAAGCAGGCAATGATATCCTATGGAAGGAAATTCAAGTTACTGGTAAGTACGGTTAAAATTACTTTTGAGGATCAGTACTGGGCTGAAAGATGCAGCACTGAGGTCTCTCCTGATAACAGGTGAGTAAATCGGAATTCGTATTTCGGCTGATTTTAGAGGAATATTTTAAAGTTCCAAAACTCCACAGTTAGAAGAATTTCCAAGTGAAACCAGTCAATGTTAGCCTATGGAAGGAAATTCAAGTTACTGGTAAGTACGGTTAAAATTACTTTTCAGGACCAGTACTGGGCTGAAAGATACAGCACTGAGGTCTCTCCTTATAACAGGTGAGTAAATCGGAATTCGTATTTCGACTGATTTTAGAGGAATATTTGTATGTTTCAAAAATCAACACTTGGAAACTTTTTCAGCAAAAAGCAGGCAATTATATACTATGAAAGGAAATTCAAGTTACTGGTAAGTACGGTTAAAATTACTTTTGAGGATCAGTACTGGGCTGAAAGATGCAGCACTGAGGTCTCTCCTGATAACAGGTGAGTAAATCGGAATTCGTATTTCGGCTGATTTTAGAGGAATATTTTAAAGTTCCAAAACTCCACACTTAGAAGAATTTCCAAGTGAAACCAGTCAATGTTAGCCTATGGAAGGAAATTCAAGTTACTGGTAAGTACGGTTAAAATTACTTTTCAGGACCAGTACTGGGCTGAAAGATACAGCACTGAGGTCTCTCCTGATAACAGGTGAGTAAATCGGAATTCGTATTTCGGCTGATTTTAGAGGAATATTTTAAAGTTCCAAAACTCCACACTTAGAAGAATTTCCAAGTGAAACCAGTCAATGTTAGCCTATGGAAGGAAATTCAAGTTACTGGTAAGTACGGTTAAAATTACTTTTCAGGATTAGTACTGGGCTGAAAGATGCAGCACTGAGGTCTCTCCTGATAACAGGTGAGTAAATCAGAATTCGTATTTCGGCTGATTTTAGAGGAATATTTGCACAATGGTGAAGGGAGGGGCGGGGCCTGAGGTGACATCTGTGCAAACGCGCCCCGTGGCGCGTTTTAAGTAGGGGGATTAAGTCCCCTTGAATCATGAGGCTCCCTACGGGCCAACTAGCCCACCAGGAACCTCCAGTATGCACCAGGGGCTGCGTTGCAGAGACATGTACAGATGCCACACCCTTTTACACCTCTCTGCAACGCAGCTCTGTGGCGCTTTCTGGACGTACCTGTTGGGCTAGTTGGCCCCCAGGGACCCTCAGGATTGAAGGGGATTTAATTCCCCATCTTAAAACGCGCCACGGGGCCTGTTTGCACACATGTCACCTGAAGCCCCGCCCTCCCTTCACCACTGTGCAAACGCGCCCCGTGGCGCGTTTTAAGTCGGGGATTAACTCCCTTGAATCCTGAGGGTCCCTGGGGTGCAACTAGCCCACCATATACCTCCAAAAGCGCCACAGAGCTGCGTTGCAGAGAGGTGTAAAAGGGGCGTGGCCTCTGTACACCTCTCTGCAAGGCAGCCCCTGGCGCATACTGGAGGTTCCTGGTGGGCTAGTTGGCCCCCAGGGACCCCCAGTATTCAAGGGGAATCGTTCCTCCTCTGCAAACGCGCCAGGGGCGCGTTTGCAGAGTGGTGAAGGAAGGGGCGGGGCCTGCGGGCCCGATCGTTTTTTTCCCTGAAGGGGGCTGTGTGGCCCCCTTCCTTTTCCTATTTTTAGGCCCTGGGGACCCCATCCCCCAGGGCCTTACCCCTTTTTTTAATTACATTTTTTTTTAAAAACGGAAGGGGGCCGCGTGGCCCCCTTCCCTGGGCCTGTATTGGCCCCGGGGACCCCATCCCCGGGGCATGGTCTCTTTTTTTTTATTTGGAGGGGGCTGCGTGGCCTCCCTCCTCAGGCCATTTAAGGCCCCGGGGACCCCATCCCCGGGGCCGGCCTTGCACTTTTTTTTTTTTACTTTTTTACCTTTGGGGAGGGGGCTGCGTGGCCCCCTCCGTGGCCACTTTGGCCCCGGGGACCCCATCCCCGGGGCCTGGCCTCTCGTTGGGGACTGTGGGGGTCCCCAAACCCCCACAGTCCCGCCGGCTCCCGTGTCCTACGGGAGCCAGCATTGCTTTACACATGGGGAGCAGCTAACATGCTGCTCCCCATGTGGAAAGCAATCAGCTTTGGATATTGGAAGAGAGAGCAGGTTTCCTGCTCTCTCTTCCAATATCCAAAGCAGTTTGCAATGACAGGACGGGAGCCGCGAGGCTCCCGTCCTGTCATTGCAAACAGCAGTGTCCCGGGGTAGGCACCCCGGGACACTGCAGGAGCCGGCCCTGGGGGTGGCGGTCCCCAGGGCCACCACAGGCTCCAGGAGGGGGCCACGCGGCCCCCTCCTTACATTTTGAAAGCCCCGGGAGGTGGTGGTCCTCGGGGCTTGGGGGTCCAAAACGGACCCCCATTGTAATTTTCTTAGTGCCCCGGGAGGTGGTGGTCCCGGGCGTGTGGGGGCTGGAGCCCCCCACACAGGTTAATCAAAAATAAAAAAGAAGCCCCGGGAGGTGGCGGTCCCGGGGCTGCGGGAGGGCTCATAGCCCTCCCGCACCATTACACATAAAGCCCCGGGGGTGGTGGTCCCCGGGGCTTGGGGGCCCTAGAGGCCCCCACACATAAAATTAACCCCCCCAGCATGCCCCGGGACTTGGCCCACCCGGGGCCAGTAACTATCGAAGCGCGGAAGACCGCGCTTCGATTTTTTTCGGCAGGATTCGCGCACCCTGAGCGCATCCTGCCGATTTAAAAAAAAAAAAGATTTTGCCCAGGGGTCCTTGTGGGACCCCTGAGCAAACCTAGGGGTCAGGGTGTTTCTACCCTGCCCCCTTTGTGCGCTTTGCGCACTTGTTTCTGTCCCTCGGTTCTACCGAGGGATAAAATGGCTGCCAACATTTCCTGAATCGGAATGTTGACAGCCAGCTGACAGCCAATTAACATGCAGCTCGTGATCGGGACGGTGCGCGCAGGGTGCGCTGAGGGTACGCGGACCCTACTCGGCCATAGATATCACTATCTTTTTACTTTTGATTTTCTCAGCAACTACTGAACGGATTTACACCATTTAACAAAAAGGGTTCTTTCTGAACCAAGAACTACCTCTTTGCCAAATTTGGTGTAATTCCGTTCAGCAGTTCGAGTTGTAGCCGTGTCTAAAGTTTCCTATGGAAAATTGCATGGGGAAAACGCGTTTTGGGACCCCCTTTTTCTCGGCCCCCGCTTGACGAATCCCCCGAGACTTTCAGGGTAGGAGCGGACCGGAGCGGGCCATAAAGTTTGAAAATTTTGCGAAGATACGTCAACCGGCAAGAGAGTTATTTCAAATAGAATGTCGCGGATTTCCTATGGATAATAGGTTGTAACTATAACTATCTACTGGCGACCGCCAGTAGATAATATATATATATATATATATATATATATATCCATTCAAAGTTTTTGCCACGAACGAAGGAGCCCAATCAACAGGTAAGTAAAGCTTCTTTTATTCAAATCAGGGCTGCAAGCACAAGTCGGTGGGAAGAAAGCAGTTCATTCAGGAGCCGACGCGTTTCGGGACTCTTCCCTTCTTCACAGGCTTAATGAAAACTGAACCTGCCATGGCGAATGATGCACTTAAATGTTCATGAGTACCACGCCCAAGTGGGCGGGGCCACATCGCGGCGTCTGCCGCCACACAGCATCCTGGTACTTGAAGTGTATCTGTGTAATACTCAGGTGAGCCGCCGTGCAGGTAGTCCTTAATTCAACATTATTACCACAGTGGGTTTGCTGTAATCCTCCTTTGCCTGCGCAAGCACCTTGATGCCCTGATTGCAGCTCCTATCCTGATGCGATGTCGGCATATGACGGCATCCAGGTCTGCTAACACGCAGCGGGGCCCCTTCACGGCCTGGCAAACGGCCGTACAAAATCCATTCAAAGTTTTTGCCACGAACGAAGGAGCCCAATCAACAGGTAAGTAAAGCTTCTTTTATTCAAATCAGGGCTGCAAGCACAAGTCGGTGGGATGAAAGCAGTTCATTCAGGAGCCGACGCGTTTCGGGACTCTTCCCTTCTTCACATGCTTAATGAAAACTGAACCTGCCATGGCGAATGATGCACTTAAATGTTCATGAGTACCACGCCCCAGTGGGCGGGGCCACATCACGGCGTCTGCCGCCACACAGCATCCTGGTACTTGAAGTGTATCTGTGTAATACTCAGGTGAGCCGCCGTGCAGGTAGTCCTTAATTCAACATTATTACCACAGTGGGTTTGCTGTAATCCTCCTTTGCCTGCGCAAGCACCTTGATGCCCTGATTGCAGCTCCTGTCCTGATGCGATGTCGGCATATGACGGCATCCAGGTCTGCTAACGCAGCGGGGCCCCTTCACGGCCTGGCAAACGGCCGTACAAAATCCATTCAAAGTTTTTGCCACGAACGAAGGAGCCCAATCAACAGGTAAGTAAAGCTTCTTTTATTCAAATCAGGGCTGCAAGCACAAGTCGGTGGGATGAAAGCAGTTCATTCTGGAGCCGACGCGTTTCAGGACTCTTCCCTTCTTCACAGGCTTAATGATAACTGAACCTGCCATGGCCGTTTGCCAGGCCGTGAAGGGGCCCCACTGCGTGTTAGCAGACCTGGATGCCGTCATATGCCGACATCGCATCAGGACAGGAGCTGCAATCAGGGCATCAAGGTGCTTGCGCAGGCAAAGGAGGATTACAGCAAACCCACTGTGGTAATAATGTTGAATTAAGGACTACCTGCACGGCGGCTCACCTGAGTATTACACAGATACACTTCAAGTACCAGGATGCTGTGTGGCGGCAGACGCCGCGATGTGGCCCCGCCCACTGGGGCGTGGTAGTCATGAACATTTAAGTGCATCATTCGCCATGGCAGGTTCAGTTTTCATTAAGCCTGTGAAGAAGGGAAGAGTCCCGAAACGCGTCGGCTCCTGAATGAACTGCTTTCATCCCACCGACTTGTGCTTGCAGCCCTAATTTGAATAAAAGAAGCTTTACCTACCTGTTGATTGGGCTCCTTCGTTCGTGGCAAAAATGTTGAATGGATATATATATATATATATATATATATATATATATATATATATATATATATATATACGCTCACAATTCTTTCCTCTTCGGATCGAAAATAAGCCCGCGAGTGCTTATTTTCGATCCGAAGAGGAAAGAATTGTGAGCGTTTATAATTACGCGGCAGCACCTCCGCGTTCAAAGCACCCGTCCGTGAGTGCACGGGTCTTGGTGCAGTGGAGCGAGTATATATATATATATATATATATATATATATATATATATAAATATATATATATTGTTTTCCAATCGCCCTAAAGCTGCTAATGAAAGAAATGTCACAGGACCCTACCAAGGGAACAATGTATGCTCACAAGGGACTACACATCCCATCATGCACAGAACAAGTAAGACACTTTGCCAAGCCCACTATGGGCGTGTAATCATGTGAACAATGAAAATAAAAGAAAGAGCACTTCCTGTAACCTTCCAAAAGCAAGCCTATGACTAAGATGCTGTTGCATTGAAATGCGTAAGGCGCTGAGGAATATTTGTCGGTATGACGAGGAGAGTGGAGGATGAAGCCAGATGGCAGGTGTCCCGCCGAGTGCCTTCCCAAGCTTTAGGGCGATTAGAAAACAAAATATCTGCGGCGGCCCCCGTCGTAGGGGAGGAGCACCACCTCTTCACTATTAGAGGGGCTGTGTAAGGAACCATTCCTGACGAAAAAAGCGCTGGATACCTGAAAAATTGAACTCTTCACGCCGTACCGAAGCCTACTGAGGTCTACAAGCTGGGAATGAAAGAAATGTCACAGGACCCTACCAAGGGAACAATGTATGCTCACAAGGGACTACATATCCCATCATGCACAGAACAAGTAAGACACTTTGCCAAGCCCACTATGGGCGTGTAATCATGTGAACAATGAAAAGAAAAGAAAGAGCACTTCCTGTAACCTTCCAAAAGCAAGCCTATGACTAAGATGCTGTTGCATTGAAACGAGTAAGGCGCTGAGGAATATTTGTCGGTACGACGAGGAGAGTGGAGGATGAAGCCAGATGGCAGGTGTCTCGCCGAGTGCCTTCCCAAGCTTTAGGGCGATAGGAAAACAATATATATATATATATATATATATATATATATATATATATACATATATATATATATATATATATATATATATATATATAAATATTTATTTAATTTGGGGAGATTATAGTACTGGTAAGTTTTACTACACACATGCCTTTACCAGACATGCCTTAATAATGCAAATTTCATTGTAAAGGCATGCGTAGTAAAGGCATATGAGTGGTGAAGACTTGCATGGTAGTGTTGCGGTCGTTGTAATGACCGCGTTGTAAAGCCATGCATGGTAATGGCTTGCGTGGTTCTGTCACACACCCCTAGGCCTCGGTTCCACTGCACCGCTGCATCACTGGAAGCTATGCCCCTGGGAGCAGCAGCATTGCCATGAGCTACCTCTTAGTTTCTCCCCTCTGTGGTTAGCCCTTGTGAGCATGGGAAGATGTCCTATTTAAATCCAGTTTTTGAAAGAGAACCAGATAGGATTTTTGGAGGTTAAAAATACATAATCATTGAAGCCTCTTGCACACCCTGTGCCAAATTTGCTATTTTTTCATGCAATGTAGAGCAGCAGCCAAAGTTGCTGCACTGTACTGCTTGAAAGGGAGAGCAGGACAGTGCTACATCTCCAAAGATATGGTGCTGTGCTCCACACATATTTGCACCTTTGTTCAAAGGTGACTGCCTGAGTCTAGCATAGGTTTTGTGCTGGAAAGGTAACCTTCCAGTACAAAATACTATGCCTTGACTTACTTCTAAATGTTTCTTACTTTCTCTATACAGTATAGGACTCATACCAAGTCAGAAATATTTGGAGAAAAGGAACCTTTTCTCCTGTGCGCCTTCCTCAAGAAACCATAATTGTTTTTGGTGCAAAACCCTTTCTACAAATGTTTGTATCATCCATTGTTAGAAATGGAGGGTCTCTAGTTAGCAGAGGTTAGTACCTTTGTCCAAATAGGGATCCTTGCTTCTAGTCAGGGTAAGGGGGATACACACTTTAGATAACCCCTGCTCACCCCCCTGGGTAGCTTGGAACAAGTAGACAGGCTTATCCCAAAGGCAATGTGTAAAGTAATTGTACTCAAAACAGACAGTAATACAGGGATAACACCACAAATGGACACCACACCAGTTTAGGAAAAATAAAGTATCTCTATCTAAACTCAACAAGACCAAAACGACAAAAATCCAACATACATGTAATATGACTTTAAAAATGTTTCAAACAACTTGGTCCATAGAAAACTATGGATGCATGATTTTACACCAAAGTACCTGTAGATGCGTCAAAGTTCACAAGGCCAAACAGCCACAGAGAAAGTAAGCGTTGGAAAACACAGCGATGCATCAGTTCCTGAGTCCTTGGGGAGGCGAGGCGACAGTTCTGCTTCACGCATGAGAAGTGATGTGTCAAATCCGGACTGTAGGGGGAAGTGATGCGTCGATTCCGAGACGGTTCTGGTCCGCTGGTGATGCGTCGGGAAAACTTGCCGCACAGGTACGATGCGTGGAAATCCAGGATGCATTGGCGATCAATGCGGCGCTGTCGAGCGGCGCTGCGTCGGTTTCTTCAGCCATGATCCCTCGATGCAGCGGCGACAGGCGCTACGTCACTTTCTACAGCAGCGATGCCTGGAGATTCTTCTCGCACAGCGGTGCTGCGTCGGAAAAACTGCTGTAAGAAGAGCGATGCATCGATTTTCTTGTAGTTGCATTGCTTTTCCAGCTCCCAACAGCAGGAACAACCTCCAGAGGCCCAACACAGTCACAGGCACCTCTTGGCAGGTCAGAACTCCCAGCAAGGAAGTTCAGGGGGAGCTGGGGGTGAGGTCTTTGTGTCCCTGAGACTTCAGAACATGAGGCAAGCTCTACTCAAACCCTTGGAGATCTTCTTCAAGCAGGGGGAACCTCACAGAGCATCGTCCTTGTCCTTTCCTTGGCAGAAACAGCTACAGCAGGTCAACCCCAGACAGCACACAATAAAGGGGCAGTACTCCTCCTCCAGTTTCTCCAGCTCTTCTCCTTGGGGTTCCTCTTGATTCCAGAAGTAGTCTAAAGTTCAGGGGTTTTAGGTCTAATACTTATACACCAAAATGTCTTTATTTTCTTTGTGCTAGGGTCTCTGAGCCCAGACCAAACAAGTTCTGTCCTCACTGGTACAGCATGACCGCACGGGGTGGAGACAGCATTGTGCAAGGGAGACAGGCCCTATTCAGGTGCAAGGAAATCTCCTCCCACTACTCTAAATTCAGCCAGGGTCTATTCAGCCCAGCTCTGAGTCATCCAGGAAGGGCCAGGCACACATCACCCCCCCCCCAGTGGCTGTCTACAGTGAATGCACATCCCCAGCCCCTGTCACTCCAAAACCAGACAGTCAATACACAAACAGGCAGAGGCACACAAAATGGTTAAACAAGAAAATGCCTACTTTCTAAAGTGCTCACTATACCACTGAATTCAAGCTAGCCTGGCTGATGAAGGATGATGCCCTGAAACCGGTCCCAGGATGCTTGTTTCCGGTCCAGGGAGGACCTGGCTTGGCAGTTCGGGCTGGACTGTTCCCACAAAGAACAGGGTCAAGACTGATTTGCATATGGCTGGGTCCAAACTGGCTGGTATGGTGAGCAAAAGAATGATGGATTTAACCCAGATCTTTGGGACTGGGGGTGAATGTTTGCATTGTCCAGCATTCCGTCCATCAATTGCTTCTTTTGCACATGTCGCCCTAAGTGGGAAGGGTATGCCCAGACGTGGGTCCCGTGCTCACTACACCACTGGATTAAAGCTAGCCTGGCTGACGAAGGGTGATGCCCTGAAACCGGTCCCCGGATGCTTGTTACCGGTCCATGGAGGACCTGGCTTGGCAGTTCGGGCTGGACTGTTCCCACAAAGAACAGGGTCAAGACTGATTTGCATATGGCTGGGCCCAAACTGGGGTGGTGTGGTGAGCAAAAGAATGATGGATTTAACCCAGATCCTTGTGACTGGGGGTGAATGTTTGCATTGCCCAGCATTCCGTCCATCAATTGTTTCTGTTGTACTTTCCAAAAGTGGCATTTTCAAACACACAATTTAAAAACCAACTTTACTAAAAGATGTGTTATTAAATTCTGAGTTCACAGAGCCTAAACTTTACTTCTCCATCTTGTCCCAATGGGAAGTTATACTTGTAAGATGTTACAAAGTACTTCCCATTCTATCCTATGGGGCAGATAGCCTTTCAATAGTAAAAATCGAAATTGGTAGTATTTCACTATCAGGACATGTCACACACACCAGTACATGTCCTACCTTTCACATACACTGCACCCTGCCCACAGGGGTACCTTGGGCCTACTTTAGGGTGACTTACATGTAATAAAAAGGAAGGTTAGGGCCTGGCAAGTGGGTGCACTTGCCAAGTCGACATGGCAGAAAAAACTGCATGCAGACACTGCAGTGGCAGGTCTAAGGTACCTTTTCAGGGCTACTCATGTGGGTGGCACAACCAGTGCTGCAGGCCCACTAAGTAACATTTTATTACAAGCCCTGGCACACTCAGTGCACTTTACTAGGGACTTACCAGTAAATCAAATATGCCAATCATGCATAACCAATCATGATAACAATTTACACAGAGAGCATAAGCACCTAAGCCTGATTAGCAGTGGTAATGTGCCCAGAGTCCCATAGACAACAACAACAGGTAAGGAAAAAAATAGGTGGAAGAAGCAAAATGTTTGGGGATAACCCTGAAAAAAGGGCCAAGCCCAACATCCATGATACTTTGATTACTTTAAACAATTTTCCATTGCAAAATTATTGGCTGATGAATGGAGCACATATTGGGTGCTCACCCAAATAAGGATGTATTCTGATTCCTTTTACATAAGAATACTAACAAACGCTGCCATTATCCTAGTCAACCCCTCAGACTGATTGAAATTTAGAAGGAAGCCCAGTAGCGGTCGGTGGTGGGAGTGCCGCCGGGCGCTGACGTGGGGCGGGGGAGGGTCAGGGTGGGGGATAGTAAACTACGGATTACGGCCGATTACAGGTAAGTACACATATAAATAAATAAAACGAATTTCGTTTCTCGCGCTGCATCGCCAAATGCGATGCAGCGCGAGAAACGAAATTCGTTTTATTTATTTATATGTGTACTTACCTGTAATCGGCCGTAATCCGTAGTTTACTACCCCCACCCTGCCCCTCCTCTGCCCCATGTCAGCCCTCGGCGGCACTCCCACCACCGACTGCCACTGAGGAAGCCCTGCTAATGGCTACAGTGAACCGGCAAACTTTCTTGTGAGCAAGGAGCACGAGACGTTACAAGCTATGTTCCCTAAGTAATCACATAGCCTTTTTCAGTGCTTCATTTGAGGTGATAGTCGTAGGTGGGACCACCGGCACTAATTTTTGGGGTCTGGCATTTATTTGTCTTCATCCAACTTTCTTTACAGAGCAAGAAAGAGCAAAGCACATAATGGGTAACAAAAGACATAAAAACAGTGATAGAGTGAGAAAGCAAGGGTTAAAACCCTGCAAGAGCGAAATAAAGGGGCACAGAGTGCCTGGTGGTGGATGAAAGAGGCATGAGGTGGAATCAGGACTAGGCAGCCAGGATTCAGCAGACCTGATATTCAATGGCGCTGGGCGCAAGCTTCTGAGCAAAATTTTATTTGACAAACTAAGCACTGACCCTCTCTGTTCATGGCTGCACATTGCTTAGTTTGATTTGGTAGTTGCAGGTGGGGCCCACCCGCACTCATCTTTGGGGACAGGCACTAATGTTTCCTCATCAGACTTTACCCCAGAGCAAGATAGTGAAAAACACAAAAGAGGGAAAGAGAGAAAAAGATAAAGATTGAAAAACAGTGACAAAGGGAGAAAGCATGGACTGAAAAAATCTGCGAGAGTGAGATAAAGGGGCAGAGAGAGTTTGGTGCTGGTTAAGAGAGGTATGAGGTGGAATCAAGAGTATGCAGCCAGTATTCGGCACGCCAGACATTCGATGGCCATTCGATAGTGCAGGCAGCGGGCTTCTGAGCACTTATTGTTTGACAAATTAACCACTGGGGCCCTATCCGTTTATGGCTGCGGCATAATCCTGGGATGCCGAGACTAGCATAACAGAAGTGGCCTGTACCGACAGAAGGCAAAATTGCATACATGAAAAACATACCACTGGTTGCTGCAGCTGTCAGAAAAGGTAATACACACCCCTTCCTCCTTTAACCTAAGCGCACATGGGCTAGGGCCTGCCGTTCTTCTGCCCATAAGAATATTAGAGGAAGAATTCAAAAGACTCTTGGCTTGCAGATATCCCACTCAGGTACACCTGAATCGCCAGAATCCTTTGCAAAGTCACCCACACATTTCCAAGAGGCTAATGCAGCAACGGGTAGAGAGCAATGATGGACGGCTCAGTCTGTGAGATATTATTGTGACCGGCCTTCCTGGTTCGTGCTCGCCTGACTGCTCACATTGTTATTCTACTAGCAGAGCAGGGCAGCATTTAAAGCCCCTGTGTTCATGCTCAATGCACGCTGCTCACGTCTTGAGCCCTCTCTTCCAGAGTTCGGAATATTGTTTTTTGCCTCACCAAACAGAGATTTTCGGAGCAGATCGCTGTTTCTTGTGACCGAGATCAACAATACAGAGCTCACAGCAAGTCTCTTGCTACTGTTTTTGTGAATAATGCAGGCTCTTTGTAGGGAGGTGCCTTGCATCCTGTGTTTGGTTCTTGTCTGTTGCTCAGACATTCACAGTACAAATACTTGAAAGACAGGTCAAAAAAGTCAAGAGACATCCCTTGGCTTGGAAGGAACAGCGCTTAATTTGTAAATAAATAAGTGCCAGGGCTCTCGACAGGAGGCCACTCCAGCTTGCACCACACATTGCCCCTGCCATGCTGCTAATAATAGTAACAACACTACTAACCATCACACTCCTACAAGTGTGACAATTCGGACTATTCCAGCCCCTCAAAGCTATAAGATTGGCTTGGGCGGCAGGTAATAGTCATTTTTAATGTATATTAAATTAATAATTGACTGTTGCTGTGGTCATCTCTAAATTAGCCAGACAGCACCACCTTGTGGCAGACTGTCACAAGCGCCGGTGTTGACAATTAATTGTTGGTGCCGAGCACCGAAACCACCAGCTCAAATTAATCACTGAAGCACCAAAATCTGTGCAATTGGCACTAATTGTTGGTACTGCATTAACGTGTCTTCTTATCCATGGCCAGAGTATTATTCATATGTTTATGCAGTTTCAAGCACACTTTATTCTGATGAGCCAAACTGCCTGCCATATGTTTTTCCAAAGCTGTTTCTGGTTTTAGAGTTTCTTACTTTTAGAATTCACTACAGTTTAAGTTCCAGTCTGCACTATCTATAGATGTCTCATAACATGCTTATAATATGCAAATTTAATCATTTTCAATTTAAAACATTTTCAGTTTGTTTTCACACTGTTCAATTTATGAAACGTTGTTAGATGTGCAAAGCTGTGATTTCTGCTAAATAAATCAAGGAACAGGATAAAATAAAACAGTTTGAAAGGCAACATACACCAGACAGCGTGATAGAACCCACAGAACTGGATGTGCAAATGATTGTGGGTAGGCAGATCTCATGTAAGCGATTGTGAGTACACATCTTTGTGTTAAAGTTTAATTTAATTTAATGGAGAACATATTCAAAGCACATGCATATTATGTGTCATGGCCACATAGACAGTATTTTGGCAACCTAATATCAAAGAGAAAATGGATCATGCATGTTGTTTTATCTGTGACTGAAGAAAAATGCCTCTTTTATTTTGGACTGATGCTGTTGAGACTTTTGACTCTACACTAGGGCTCTGCTAGCCAGGCCATAGTGCATGTGCTCTGACCGCTAAAACATAACAAAATTGGCAATACCCCAAATTGGCTTACTTAACGTACCTACAATTCTCTAGTATACGCTACAAAGTGTACCCAGGGTTTGTAAGTTAAATGTCATTCGTGGAAAGCAGAACACGTTGTGCCACCACTGGAATATCAGTGCAAAACATGACCCATAAGCTTGTGGGTCCTCCCACACAGAAAAATGAAGGATGGCTCTTTGCGTGCTCCAGAGATCGGAGCATAGTCTCTCCTGGCAAGCGACTGGCACTACGGCGACATTAGTGGCTTTGCCCTAGGCGGACCATGTCATTGCAACATCATGAAGTTGAGTGACAGTGGCTTTGAACTGCACCTAAGCGGACAATGCCGCAAACCCAGCAATGTCAGCCGTGGCGGGGTCATGCTACTAGGAGAAGAGAAGAGTGCCTTGAGGAGGGCCCATGACCTTTGACTCGGTGGCCCACTACTCCAACTGACACAAAGCTGTCTTGTGACCCGCTGGAATACTGAGACAATGCCATAGCCTGAACAGACTCCAAGAGGGAGACTGTGCTGCTTTTTTCCACTGACTTGAACTGAGTGCCGGAGCACGTGCAGCCAGTGCATCTCCTCTCAGAAGAGGGAGAAAGGCACAGATGCATGCTGCAGGTTGCTGCCTCAGATGAAGAGCAGGTGAAACTCTGAAGCGGCGACATAAAGAAATTAGGATTAATAAGAGTAACTGAGCGCACAAACGTAATAGAGGGGATCACATGCACCTGTGCCTGGTACCTGCCTGAGACATCACTCGAATGCAGGAGACTTGAGAGAGTGTAGCCAGGAGGGAAGGTTGGATTGTCAGCCCTAAGCACAGTTGCCCACCACAGTTAGATATTCCTATGTAGGGCCTGTAGTGTGTGTAGTATTGAGTTTTCTGTGTGTGTTAAAGTGCAAGCACTGGGTGGACAATCTGGTGCTGCACTATTGGGTGATAGTTGTGTTCTGAGCTTGAAGCCTCCCAACACTACCTCCCTGAGAAGGCTGTGACCTCTCTCCATTGCTACCACTGAGTCAGATGTGGAAGGAGCTGTACTTGGTCCCGTTTGCAGAGCCATAGTAGGAAAGACCCCAGGATATCAGAGGCCAATGACCCCAGCACATGCGCAGCGCCTGCTTGCACTGTGGTCCCTCGAAAGGGGTCTGACAGATCACCACCACACTAACTTCAACATCCCTCAGAAATGGTTGACTCCTACCCTTAAATGTACAGCTAATGAATGCTTTCATGCCCACATTCTTTTGCTATACTCCGAGAACATATATGGAGCCACGTTGCACACAAATCTTTCTCAGCCAGAAAGTCCCTGGGCACACTAACAGAATGAGCCGTCCAAGCAGCTCCTTGATGGAGTCAGTCACTGGGTCCCACCTCTGCAGCTCTTTGAGGCTCAGACGGAATGTGAATCTGGCCGAAGCGAGGCATAAACGTAGCCAACTCGATAGCGGACAAAGTGGAATGTAAAGAGCAGAGAATTGATTACCAAATCCAGACAGGTTCGATAATTACAAACATCATTAGCGCCTGTGCCTGGACAGCGCCGTGACACGCATGGGCCGTTTCAGTGAGCTTGAGGTCTGATATAGAGAAATACTGTCTGCTCCCAGTGTGATACATCTGCCTTCAGTAGGTTTAACGCCACCGCCATGAACTTCACGCTACAACGTCAGGTGATAGCAATAAAAATGCAGGCGGGAGACTTTCCGAATCCGCTGTGACTCAGTGGATTATTTCTTAATTCCTTCAAAACAGGCCCTTATTGGCTGCTGAGGCTCACCCGAGCAAGCCCTCTCAGAAGGAGACCGGTCTTGATGCACTGCACCCATTGTACTGCAGGGTAATGTCTCCTGGTGAATTACTGGACGCTACACCTTTGGGGGCTTATTTGCAAGCCCCTTGCGCCGCCGGTGCGTCACTTTTAATATGGGAAAAAGTGACGCACTAGCGGCGCAAAGGGCTTGTGCATAAGGCCCTAGAGCTTTTTTTTAAGACTCATCCTTCTTGAAGGGTAATGTGCTGGCCACCTTCCGGATTTTGGGTATTTTTTCATTCATTGTGTGCTGCTGCTCAAATGTTCATGATCAGTCTTTGCTAGATTGGAATAGTCGTCTACATGGGAGGGTGCTAAATAGATTTCAATTTCACTCATCAGTTAGGTGTGGTCTGAGAATTACCGTGTGATCAATTTCTAACTGCCCCCTTTTCAGAAAAACATTATATCTTAGTGACTGTTATTAGTTTAAGCACACCTTTTGCACATATTTCTGTGTGTTTTAAAATGATGTGTGAAACTTGCTTTACAAGCTGGAGTTTTCTCCCATGCTTTATGCTTTTGTTTAGCACCAGCATGGGCAGCGTGGCGATTTTTCAAAGTTTACACTCATATGTCTTCTACCGTCGGTTTATGCAGCTCCCAAACGGAATGCAATAAAACCACATTGCGTGCTGGCCAGGGATGATGACATAAACATCAAATAACCTTCTGCAGAAGGAAGTGCAAGCAATAACTGCAAGCAACAATTTCAGTGCCAGCATAGATAATCTATTGCAGAATGGGAGACAGTCAAATCATTCACGCAGTGCACAGGCTCTCTTCCCTGGATACAATATATTGTCTAAACTGACAAAAGAAGTGTTAGGTGAAGTTCTTGTGTGGCCTTCCTTCTGTGGCAGACTATGCCCCGTGTACATGGTAAGAATTAGTTATATTAACAGATAGAATAATACCCGCGTATATTTCTGTATGGAATTATTTCTAAACCGTGCAAACTATAGAGTCTCCTGGGAAACATAAGAAAAGATGATCAGCTTTCAAGATTTGAAATGTGTTTACACTGACGATTTTTTCCAGAGACCTGGCATTTGCATGTGCCCTGTTATCTGCATGTTTTTGGTCAATGTCAACAATCAATGCCAGTGAGCGGGCATTAGGGCCCCCCCGAAATCAGGGTCCATATGCACTAAGACTGATGGAGTAAATGTAGGTTAGGTGCTGGTAGTTAGAAGGTACCACTGTTAGGTCTTTTTGTTTATCCATATGCACTAAAGCATTTTTGCATCGGAATAGAATGGGTAAACCTTTCATACATCTAGAACCAAGATGTCTATTTTCTATTCAAAAACAATTAGTACAAACTGAAATGATATTTTGTGATTATTCACTATCCCAAGATGTATTGAGATATCTTACCGAAATGTATACCAGACAGGAAAGAATCACATTTTACGAAATCCAGAGGGACACTAACGTCTTGATTTGGGACTTAAAAGTTTGCATTTTGTGGATGTTCTGCGCCCAAATGGCATGTGCGCCTTCGCTACCTACATCAATCGGTGATCTTTCACAGTCTTATTTTGTTTCCATCCTATCCTTTGTACATTTCTCGTTACATGTACACGTTTGTAATTGTTTCGCAACTACTGAAATTTGATTTGTGTCTTATTTAGGTTTTGTAAAGAAATAAATCTACTCTCTATGGGGCATATTTAAACCTGTACTTCGCTGCGTCAGAAGAAGGAGAGCAGGAGAGTGCCCGAAATATGGCGCTCTCCTCCCCTCTCCCTAGCGCCGGCGTTGAAATTAGCTGCAGTGTGCCATGCACACACCTTTGCTCCATAAAACAAGGGTGGCTGTGTGAGTCTAGCATAGGTTTTGTACTGAAAGGATAGCCTTTCTAGAAAAAATGCTACGCTCAGACTAACTTAAAACCTTTTCCTTCTTTGTATGCGTGCTGTACAGTGCAGCACACATACAAAGTCGGAAAAAGAAGGGGAAATTAAAGCATTTCTCCTTCATTGCTCCTATTTGAAAAGGGCGCTGTTTTCTCACGCTAAAACATGTCTACTTTTTTAAGTAAATAAGGTTTAGCGTTAGAAACATTGGGTGGTTGCATGGGAACACCCATGCACCACCCATGGTACGCTCCCTTGGTGCTAAGTAACGTAAAGCAGCGCTATGCGCAGCTTTGCGCTACTTTTAAGTGTTTTCCAGCACTCAACAAGTTTAGCGCTGGAAAGTAAATTAGTAAAAAAAAGATTTTGCGTTGTTTTGCATCCCGTTTCTGACTCAAACACGGCATTAAATCTTAGAAAATACACCTCTAAATGCCGTAAAACAATTACATTTAACAGTCATTACTATGGTTGTAAAGTGAACAGCAGTTTGAAAATTAGGATTGTGTGTTGTTGATTGCTACAGTGTATTAGAAATGAGGGTCTCTAGTTGGCAGTGGTATGCACCCTGTCCAAGTAGGGACCTTTATTCTAGTCCGGGTAAGGGGATTACATGGCTAAAATAACCCCTGCTCACCCCCTTGGTAGCTTGGCACGAGCAGTCAGGCTTATTTCAGAGGCAACGTGAAAAGCATTTCTACAAACACACACAGTAACACAGTGACAACACCACAAATGGAGACCATACCATTTTAGAAAAATAACCAATGTTCAACTGAATAAAATAAGAACAAAACGACAAAAGTCCAACATACACGAGTAAAGATATCACTTTTAAATGGTTCAAAACAATTCAGTCCTTAGGAAACTATGGATGCGCCACTTTTATCACAAAGTACCTGGTATGCATCAAAATCAAAGATGAAAACAGGCGCAGGAGAGGTGAGGTGCCGCAAGAGCAAAGTAATGTGTAGATTTCTTACTCCCAGGGGAGGTGATGCGTTGATTCCTTACTGCTAGGGGAGGTGATGCGTTGATTCCTTACTGCCAGGGGAGGCGATGTGTTAATTCCTTACTGTGAGGGAAGGTGATTTGTCGATCTGCGAACACGCGTCCTCAGTTCCTTACTGTTGAACCACATCGATGAAGAACTTGGCGCATAGGGACAATGCATCGAAAACCCGGACAGCCATAGGAGCACCTGCATGAATCTTGATAAGGAAGAGACAAGGCCTACAAGGGGAACAGCATAGAAGAAAAAGCATTGGCAAATATATTACGTTTTGCCTATGTGATTATTAATAATTTCTTTTTTTTAGTAAAAATTAAAAGTAAAACGGCACTATTGTGAATGAGGTATTAATCCTGGATTGATGGATGGATGGAGCAGATGAAAAATGAATAACAGAGAGAGAGGATGATTGGTGGAAGGATAAGTGATGGGCGAGTGAAAGGATCATTGGCTAAAAAGATGAATGGATACATATATATATATACCGAGAAGTGGATGGGGGAGGGTGGAAGCATGCAAATGTTGATGAATAAAGGACGGATGGGAGAACTGATGGATGGGTGTGTAGATGGATACGTGAAAGGACAAGTGAATGGAAGAACAACGAAAGGGTATGGGAAACTCTTCTAGGGAGTGTTGGACTCTTTCCCTTGATGCTATTTAACGCCTTCGCTGCGAGCGGAATTCCAGCCAGGTGCTGGACATTCCAATCGTGGGTGTGGTCGTGACGAGCTCAGCTCGTCATGCGCACAGCCCGCCCGTGCAGCATGACGAGCTGAGCTCGTCATGAGCAGGGAAGGGGTTAAGATATGGTTCAAAGTGGGAGTTGCATTCACCCACTGCACAGACATGCAGACCTGCACTGGCTGCAGTATGCTTGTCATTGTACAGTACGGTTTAAGTGTGTTCGCCTTGTGCGAAGTCCCAGTGGCCATTACAGGGCACTGGCTGACATATGCTACACAGTGCACAGGATTGTGTTTGTGTTCTTTCTGTGCAGAGGCATCGTTTGGACCTTGGACCCCGTGTTTTGCTGCCTCCTGCACACATCACATTGAAGACAGTGCACTGTAGCTGTGTGTTAAATGGCGGAGAGTGGTTGGCGGGTGGTGAGTGAGTGCTATTGCTTCACCAGTGTGTACCAGTTTCCTGAAAATAATCCCAAGCCACAGTTGTTTCTTTGTATGCTAAGTGTTCTTCCCATCTGCCAGACCCATTATCTCTCATCTGTGTGTGTTGTGTTTTTTTTTACTTTTATGGCTTAACATCAAACGGAATCTATTAGTTTTAACTGCTTATTCAAGCAGATGAATTGATCACTGACTCGCAGAAAGGCACCTTGTCTCCCACGCAGCAATTGTTTGTTGCTATTTTGGTCCCACTACTTCTTGCCTTCTATTGAGCTCTGCACGTGCTCGTACACATGCGCACAGACATGTATGCGTGCAGAGAGAACTGCTAGTGTACCTGAACAAGAGGGGATACGGTGCACAAAAAGAGCAAAACCTACAAGATGGGCAAGCGAACACACATGAACTATATGCTCGCACACACAATGATGTGCATAGATACATATATATATATATATATATATTCACTGAAAAAAACATAGGTTTCAGGCACGTTATAGTTAGAAATTAGCATTTAAAAAACCTTAGAATTTCACTGAAAAAACCATAGGTTTCAGGGGTGTTATAGTTAGTTGGACATTTCACTCGTACAAAACCATAGAAATTCCCCCGTTATAGTTAGTTCAGCTAACTATAACTCGCGCGCCCGCAATGCACTGCTGATGACGTCACATATTACATCACTCATGACATGGTCAGTGACATCACTCATGACATCACTGATGACATCTCAAATGACATCACTGATGACATCATCCTTGTGATAGAGTGGCAGACCTCCTCTCACCCTAATATAACCTTTGATACACACACTCAAAAATACAAACTAACATTTTCAAAACAATGGACATACCAATACCAGTTACAACACACCTATTCAGTAATTCCAAGATCTACACAGTCATCCACTCATTCACCAACAGTCCCTATACAGTCACTCATACATGTACTCACTCATCATATGTACTCATACACCTATACATCCTGTTACACACCGCCACTCATCCATAGAGTTACTCACACACATAGTCACACATGCAAACAAAGTATCAAACATCCATTTACTTGCATATACAGTTATACACACACTACCACACTTACTTCTACAGAAACTTACACATACTTACTCTCTTAAACAATCACTTATAGAAATACCTACTTATTTGTACAGGAACTCTTCCAATCTCTCACTCTCACATATACTCACTTATATACACCAATACTCACATATACTAGTTTAAAACATATGTAGTTACTCATAAAGACACTATTGAGACAGTCATTCACTCACTAACACACCCATACACATACTCATCCACCTATACACTCCTGCGCACATGCTGTCTTCAACACATACAAACAGTGAGTCACTCATTCATGCATCTATGCACTAAGTAATACCCCCAACCGAACCATACAGACACTCAGACACTCATACTGATACTCAAAAACCAACTAATAACCCATATAGACACTCATGTAGCTACTCACCAACCCATGCAGCCACTTATACACAAAGTGAGAGACTGATACAGATATTTTCATATTTAAACATTACTCACTAACTCATGTATTCACTAAGATACACTTAGTCAGTTATACAAACAATTTTACAAAACAAAATCATCCATTTAGACACTTATATGCCCATTTATTCTTCCATCGACCTTGAGATATACATATATAAAACATATTTAATTTTCAGAAAAACACATTCACTGGATGATGTCATCAGTGATGTCATCAGTGATGTCATTTGAGATGTCATCAGTGATGTCATGAGTGATGTCACTGACCATGTCATGAGTGATGTAATATGTGACGTCATCAGCAGTGCATTGCGGGCGCGTGAGTTATAGTTAGCTGAACTAACTATAACGGGGAATTTCTATGGTTTTGTACGAGTGAAATGTCCAACTAACTATAACACCCCTGAAACCTATGGTTTTTTCAGTGAATTTCTAAGGTTTTTTAAATGCTAATTTCTAACTATAACGTGCCTGAAACCTATGGTTTTTTCAGTGAATTTCTAAGGTTTTTTAAATGCTAATTTCTAACTATAACGTGCCTGAAACCTATGGTTTTTTCAGTGAATATATATATATTTATTATACTATGTATACATGTGAAAATGTCTCGGTCCCCTGTTTGCCTCGGTGGCACGGAAAAAATGGGTGGAACTGACGTCAGCACGCCGACGAGGTTCTCTTATGGCTCCGATGACGTCATACGGTGTCGCGAGCGGAGCCGTGCTATTATGATGTCCTCGTTGACGTGGGAGAGCTAGGAAAGAATTTCTGTGGAATGCTGGTGCAGGGGATATTCACCTAAGTGTTCAGGCTAGTCCTTTGGGAGCAAATGTTTATGTTGCCACTCCAGAAACCGAAACCAGTGATCCGAGGGCAAAGGCCCTGCAGATGGCACACGAAGTGGGTGCCCAGTCGTGTGCAAAGGCGGGGCAGCGAAGTGACAAGCACCACAACCCACAAAAAAGGTAACGAGGGCACTGAATAACACAGGATCTTCTCTTTGTATCTGGCAGGAACAACGAAGTTAAAATGCCCTAGTACCAAAATGTAGAATTAGTGCTACAACGGTCTTCAAGAGGACCTGCGATGCCGCTTCTGCCTCCCGTACCCTGGAGGTGGCACATGGGTCACGCGGTACGGTCATACTGCGGTGGGACGCACACTCGTTGACCTCTCATGGCACTGCTCCACACTTCAGGGAGGACGCTTTCCATTAGCTATGTTTTCTGATGACATGTCGCGCCGGCCCCGTCCAACAACAGAACTCCTTTAGATCCAAACAGACTCTTCCACTCTCTCACCGGAAGTGAAACCAGGCCACGCGGACACTTTCACAATACAACAGCCGGGAATGCACTTTTCGGTAAAAAACACATTCCTTCCTCCTAATTAATCAAATAAATGTCTCACTGAAGAACAGGGGCCAGCTTCGATCGGTAAACAGCCGTTACAACGACTTTTTACTTTGCGATACCATTACAACGCATGCATTACCACGCATGCGTTGTACATCACGAAGTCATTACTACGCATTTTTAGAACGCATGGTCATTTACCACGCATGCCTTTACAACGAATTTTGTTGTAAAGGTATGTATGGTAAATGACCATGCGTTCTAAAAACATGTAGACGATCCATGTCGTTGTAAGGAAACAGAGGCTGTTCCGTTTCCTCACAACGACGCGCACCGCCCCTCAGAGACGACGTGAAGCAGGAACCACGAGGAGAGAGGAACCATGAGGAGTGAGAGGTAAGGGGGATTGGGCATGGGGTGGGGGTTTCTTTTCTAGGGTTTAGGGTAGTGCAGTGGTGTAGGGGATCGTGCTGGGGGTAGTGTTTTAGGGTTTAGGGTAGTGCAGTGGTGTTTGGGTAGTGTAGGGGGTTGTGCTGGGGGTAGTGTTTTATGGTTTAGGGTAGTGCAGTGGTGTTTGGGTCGTGTAGGGGGTCGTGCTGGGGGTAGATTTAGGGTTTAGGGTAGTGCAGTGGTGTTTGGGTAGTGGAGGGAGTCGTGCTGGGGGTAGTGTTTTAGGGTTTAGGGTAGTGCAGTGGTGTTTGTGTAGTGTAGGGGGTTGTGCTGGCGGTAGTGTTTTAGGGTTTATGTTAGTGCAGTGGTGTTTGGGTAGTGTAGGGGTAGTGCTGGGGTAGTGTTTTAGGGTTTAGGGTAGTGCAGTGGTGTTTGTGTAGTGTAGGGGGTAGTGCTGGGGGTAGTGTTTTAAGGTTTAGGGTAGTGCAGTGGTGTTTGGGTAGTGTAGGGGTTCATGCTGGGGGTAGTGTCTTAGGGTTTAGGGTATGGCAGTGGTGTTTGGGTAGTGTAGGGGGTCATGCTGGGGGTCGATTTAGGGTTTAGGGTAGTGCAGTGGTGTTTGTGTTGTGAGGGGGTCGTGCTGGGGGTAGTGTTTTAGGGTTTAGAGTAATGCAGTGGTGTTTGTATAGTGTAGGGGGTTTAGGGTAGTGCAGTGGTGTTTGTGTAGTGTAGGGGTCATGCTGGGGGTTGTGTTTTAGGGTTTAGGGTAGTGCAGTGGTGTTTGTGTAGTGTAGGGGGTAGTGTTTTAGGGTTTAGGGTAGTGCAGTTGTGTTTATGTAGTGTACGGGGTCGTGTTTTAGGGTATAGGGTAGTGCAGTGGTGTTTGGGTAGTGTAGGGGGTCATGCTGGGGTTAGTGTTTTAGGGTTTAGGGTAGTGCAGTGGTGTTTGGGTAGTGTAGGGGTCATGCTGGGGGTAGTGTTTTAGGGTTTAGGGTAGTGCAGTGGTGTTTGTGTAGTGTGGGAGGTCATGCTGGGGGTAGATTTAGGGTTTAGTGTAGTGCAGTGGTGTTTAGGTAGTGTAGGGAGTTGTGCAGGGGGTAGTGTTTTAGGGTTTAGGGTAGTCCAGTGCTGTTTGGATAGTGTAGGGGGTCATGCTGGGTGTAGTGTTTTAGAGTTTAGGGTAGTGCAGTGGTGTTTGGGTAGTGTAGGGGTCGTGCTGGGGTAGCGTTTTAGGGTTTAGGGTAGTGCAGTGGTGTTTTTGTAGTGTAGGGGTCGTGCTGGGGGTAGTGTTTTAGGGTTTAGGGTAGTGCAATGGTGTTTGTGTAGTGTAGGGGGTAGTGTTTTAGGGTTTAGGGTAGTGCAGTGGTGTTTGTGTACTGTAGGGGGTCGTGCTGGGTTCTAGTGTTTTAGGGTTTAGCGTAGTGCAGTGGCATTTGTGTAGTGTAGGGGTAGATTTAGGGTAGTGCAGTGGTGTTTGGGTTGTATAGGGGGTCGTGCTGGGGGTAGTGTTTTTGAGTTTAGGGTAGTGCAGTTGTGTTTGGGTAGTGAAGGGGGTTGTGCTGGGGGTAGTGTTTTAGGGTTTAGGGTAGTGCAGTGGTGTTTGGGTAGTGTAGGGGTCAACCAACATGAATTTGTCGTTGTGTGATGTAACCAATGCTCATGTAAAGCACTCCAATACCTGACCAGTCTGCACTATATAAAACTGCAAAAAAACAAAAATAAAAAGTGTTTTGCACACTTCTGTCATTGGGCTATACGTGGGCTACCTCTGGGTGATATTTGTGCTACATTTGGGCTCTTTTTTCTCTGGTGGCCATCTTGGGAGGCTTATTTGTTATGAAGTTTCCTAATTTCCTCATTTACTACAGTCTCCTCAGTAGGAAATGCTTTCAGTGTTTTACTTTGATTCCATCAAGAAGGCATTCAGATGTGTCACACATTTGCCATAAATTCAGAATGTTAGCACTCTAGTTGTTCATTAGATCACTGTAGTAAAGCTACTGCTCACCAAGGAGTTAACTGGAAGTCTACTGCTGGTATTGAAAGTGATTGTTTCAGTCTGCATGTCAGAATTTTCTAATGAAATAGAAGAGGATTTGAGATCTCACTTAAAACATGCCCTAAATTTTCTTTTTGTAGCACTAACCATAATTTATATGGCAAAATGAACCCCTCATTTTGTTCCTTTTTAAATTAAATGTTTTAAGTGTTACCAGTTTATTCCAATCAAGATGGCTTCAGGTGTGCCATACTTTTGTCATAAGTAAGGCTGTTAGCACTCTAGTTGTTCTTTAGAACACTCTGGGAAGCTGCAGTAGAACACAAAGGCATCAACTGACAGGCTGCTCCTGTTGAAATATAACAGGAAGATATTTGAGATCACACTTGAAACATGTCCTAATTTTTCTTTCACCAGCACTAACCATAATTTCTATGACAAAATGAACCCCATCATTTTGTTCCTTTTTAAATTAAATGTTTTAAGTGTTACCAGTTTATTCCAATCAAGATGGCTTCAGGTGTGCCATACTTTTGTCATAAGTAAGGCAGTTAGCACTCTAGTTGTTCTTTAGAACACTCTGGGAAGCTGCAGTAGAACACAAAGGAATCAACTGACAGTCTCTGCCATTGTTGGATGTACATGTTTTACTGAGAATGTCAGACTTCATTCTCACATGACTGAGAAAGATAATGTGAATTTACAGAAAATATGCTCTCATTTTAGCTTCTGGAGCACCTTCCAAAACTCTATGGGACAAGCATGTAAAAATAGTTTTCTCTCAAACATGATTCAGGATATCCCAGCAGAAGGTTTTTCACAGGGTAAAATCACCTTAGCACACACCACAATTCCTGAAATTAGTATGGTACCATCAACAAATGAATTCTAATGTAACTAAAGTCTGTTATCACCCTTTATAGTTCTCCTTTTGGTAACCCTCAAAATCTTCGATTCACTACAATGCATTTCAATGGGGTACTATCATTTATATTGGTCCCAAGATGGCTGCCAGCAAATCCAGGATGAAGTGCTGACAGCCAATCAGATCTCACGATGACATGTGTGGTTAGGCTCCGCCCAGATATATATGTGTTTTTACTTTTGATTTTCTCAGCAACTACTGAACGGATTTACACCATTTAACAAAAGGATTCTTTCTGAACCAAGAACTACCTCTTTGCCAAATTTGGTGTAATTCCGTTCAGCAGTTCGGGCTGTAGCCTTGCATAAAGTTTCCTATGGGAAATTGATTTTTTGACTCTTATTTTTTAATTTCTCCAGAACTACTGAACAGATTTACACCATTTAACAAAAGGGTTCTTTCTGAACCAAGAACTACCTCTTTGCCAAATTTTGTGTAATTCCGTTCAGCAGTTCGGGCTGTAGCCGTGGCTAAAGTTTCCTATGGGAAAATGAATGGGGAAAACACGTTTTGGGACTCCCTTTTTCTCGGCCCTCGCTTGACGAATCACCCCGAAACTTTCAGGGTAGGAGCGGACCGGAGCGGGCCATAAAGTTTGAAAATTTCACGAAGATTCGTCAACCGACGCAAGAGTTATTTCAAATAGAATGTTATGGATTTCCTATGGAAAATAGGTCCTAACTATAACTATCTACTGGCGACTGCCAGTAGATTATATATATATATATATATATATATATATATATATATATATATATATATATATATAATCATACTGCCAGTCGCCAGTTGGTAGTTATAATGAGGACCTAGTTTCCATAGGAAAAGCATTTTTTGACTTGCCTATAACTTTGGCATCGTTTGACCAATGTTCATGAAATTTTCCCAAAAACTGTCAAAGTAGGTCCTGTGTGTCATGGGAAGTATAGGGTGATCCATGCAGTAGGGACCGAGAAATAGGGGCACAAAATAAGGATGTATTTGTAATGTTAATTCCCATAGGAACGAGTTGTCGATCCTACAGCCTGAACCGCTTGACAGAATTACACCAAATTTGGCAGAAAGGTAGATGTTACGCAGATTCATCTTTTTGTTATTTGGTGCAAAACTGTTCAGTAGTTTTTGAGAAATTAAAGCCGAACAATATAGTGATATCTCTGTACCTGGATATTTTGCTGTAATTTCACGATGATCGTGGATATGTGGCGACGATTTTGCGGTATTGCAAATGTGCGCACCAATTGTAATGCTGTGATTGGCTGGACGCAACCTGAACAGATTGGGAACGGCTCCCGGGGCTGACATTTCTGTGAAATCTAACATAAGGGGTCAGGGTGGAGGTACTCTGCCCCATGTTTGAGAAATGGGGGTGTTACTGACACAAGTTGTGTCCAAAATTGATTTTTTAATCACGCGTGATATTCGTGACAACGCTGCAACCGCCGGTGCCCCCCACACCGTGTACTGTCATAGGGACATCGCGATTATCACGACTTCGTCATGAATATTGGTGGAAATATAAAAAATGCATTTGGAATGCAGGAGGTCTCGCAATCTTCAGAGTTAGAGCTACTGGCGTTGTGAATGACAATGGGGCATATTCTCAAGGAATTATCGGCGAGTTATCGGCACTTTAGCGCAGCAAAAGTGGCGAAAGAATTATCGCCTCATTCCCAAGCTGGTGCAAACTGCCCACATCGCCAGTTTACCAGCGATAGCAGCCGCAAAAAACATCGCCACGGATGAGAGAGACAACTAACGCTAATGATATGCAGAGTAGGCGTTCCTGTGCAAAAACACACGAAAACACCACTTTGCGATATTCTCAACGACCAGCCAGATCTGCGATGCGAACCAAAAACAGGCGATAAGGCGCGTTAGCAGCAGGGATTTAACACCTGCCTTTTACTGGTGTTAAGGGGGACGACCAACTGCAGTAGATAGGGAGCCCAGCCCAGAGCCACATCTGAAGACCAACAGATGCCATGGAGACACTGATCATGCAGCTCAGAGACCCAAGAGGGCCACAACACCCACCGCCACCACCCCCAGCCCCCCCTCCCCTGGACCACCCTCCTCTACTACCACCGAGGCAGTGCAGAACAGGACAGCGGACGTTCCGAAAACGGCATGGCCCCTCAGCCACACAATAGCAGAATGTGGGGAGAGGTGGAAACCAAGTATGTGTGAAGGAGGCAAGTCACCCATGAATAAGAATGCACACAATGCCAAGTGTGGCGGTGATGTGCTAGACAGACCTCAGTATGCAGAGCACATACCTATCCATATGGACATATACTGCAGGTGTTTGCAGTGCCGTGAACAGTGGACGCAACCATGTTACCTCAGGCAGTGGGGAAGACCTCGGTCATGTAACTGTGCCGTCCCCCCCCTGTAAGCGTAAGCAGAGTGGGCTTGTCCGGCGTACGCCAGCCCAGCGTAGGAGTGTGAATAAATAGGCCGGGGCTCTGGGCGTGGTTCACTTCCGGGATGGCCAACGTGTCTGCCAGGGCGGCGCCTCTCACCCTGCCATGAGGCCGCCGCCGTGACCGCCAGCCTCCTCAGCTGAACGCTGGCTTCCGTGACACATGCCCCCAGCGCACCCAGCCGCACAGCACCACGGAGTGATGTGTGTGCTGGATACTGCCTCCGGCCTACACTGCGGTCAGCAGGGCTCACAATTCAGATCGAGTCACGATTGCAGATGACGCAGTCCAGTAGGCAACATACATTGACCCCAGTGCGGCCCGCCCGGACCACGCATCATCGCTGGCTGCGCACCCCCTGAGCGCCACAGGTGCCACTAACTCTGTGCACCACAAGTCAACGCCACGTGGCTGCGGGCCCTTGCTGACCTCTGCCTCCGGCCTACACTGAGGACAGCAGGGCTCACAATTCAGGTCGAGTCGCGATTGCAGATGACGCAGTCCAGTAGGCAACAGACATTGACCCCAGTGCGGCCCGCCCGGACCACAAATCATCGCCGGCTGCGCACCCCCTGAGGGCCATAGGTGCCATTAACTGTGCACCACAGCTCATGGACCCTATATGATTGAGTCACGTGCTGTGGACTGCGGACGCAACAATGTCACCTCAGGCAGTGTGGAAGACCTGGGACGATGATGATGAAGATGAGGCAGGTGTAACACACCCCACTGCAGCTGCGGCAGGAATATCCCGAAGGGACACAATCATTGACAATTTCTTCACATGAGCACGCCCAGCTCTGGTGCCACTATCTCAGTGCACCACAAGTCATGGCCCCTTCTGATTGAATATTGGGTGACCTCTGTACTTGCTCCGGCTACCTCCATGGTGCTTCGCAGTTGTTAGTGTTATGTTGGTGTTTTCTGTTTCCGCTTTAATAGTGATCACTGTACAAGTTGTTGCTAGCACCAACCACTCACTGAGGGCTGGCTCACACTCACCCCACACCCATCCAGCACAGGCGTCACTGGATATGTGATCCTGGTAATAAAAAGGGGCCGGGCGCACGTGCCCGTAGCCAGTTCCACTATCTATCCAAGTGTGTCCGTGTGGTCATTATGCATGAATGATGGCCCCGGGCCCTACCACATTACATTGTGCTGTGGACAGCGGACGCAACCATGTCACCTCAGGCAGTGGGTAATAGCTTGGACATGTAGCTAAGTCGTCCCCCCCTGTAAGCGAGAATGTTGCAATGTAGCATGCACCCGGAGGGCGGGCTCGCACGAACGGAGTAATGAAGGAGCGCAAGACCGCTCGGGGTCCAGGATCATACATGCCAAGTGTTGTGTGTAACTGTATTGCCGCAGCATGAGCAAAATGCCCAGCCATATTAGCAGCGCCAGTTCAGCCAGGCATGTACTCTACATCTGTGTCCGCCCTATTCTTTACATAGGCCTACACTCACGTGGCCCACCCCCTTCAACGGCCAACATCACAGTGTCGTTGTCAGGCTTGTGGACATGCGCAGACAGGCATGACAATACTGTGCCGTAGGCGTGCAAGGGATGCAATCGCACAGCGCACATATGTAAATGGGTACGGGGGAGGGAGGAGCAGCTGTGAGGCAACGTAACACACAGTGATGCCGCTCATATGCCACATGCAAGTCATGTCAATAATGAATCACAAAGTCCCACTCATCCCACCCCACCCCCTGCAAGCCACTTCACATCCCATGAATGCAAGCAGATTACAAACTTACACTAGGGATGAAAGCTCCTTTGTCTGAGCTATCAGGCGGAAGCACATCTGCACCTCCGACCTCCTAATTGCATGTGCCCGGCACCCCCTGACGGATACTATAGCAGCTGATGACGACTCACACACTACGCACAGCCAGACGAAAGACCAACGTATACACACCCCACACACAGAAGTCCGTGCTCGAAGTTATCTTGCATGGAATGGCCTTCACACTTACTCCCACAACATCCCAGGCGTACAACCGGTGCACACTATAACAACTCATTGATACGAGATGTGGCATTTCATCCACAGAACTGGCGCAGGTCAGAACAGTGCCGCTTCCACAAGAGCCACTTACGCAATGGCCGAACATCCCGGACACATGCACAACCCCTGTCACATGGAATTGTACCGTGCACGAATGCTGCATTCACTGGGGGCACTGCTATTGGCACTGCTGCGGATCAGTTACCGGCTAAGCTTCCGCCTTGCCAACGTCACCTGCGTTCAGCCTGTGTTGCATTGTCGATCGTGCATGTTCGAGTGGTCCATGGATGTCTGCCTATCCAACAGGACGGTAGCTGAACTGGATTTTGACATGTGTGTGTGCCCCCTGTTGGCCCACGACCAGGAGTGTCACTGTGATACCCGTTTATGGGATGCGTTGATACTTGGCATACATGCTGCCAGCTGGACCTGGGAGATTGCACAAATCCTCGTGTGCAGTGACCACATTGAACCGCTCCCATATTGGGCTGTAGTGCTAATTGGTGAAAGGGGGTGGACGCAGCACATCTGTCCAGACCTGCTAATGGATCGCCTCGCCGTCCTGTTTGATTAAGTCAACACCGACCTCATGTTGGAAATGTTAGCCTGCGAAGCTGCAATGGCTTTCATGGACGAGTAACTACGTACCTGCAGCCACAACTGATTGGAACACATTGCACATGTCCCGACACCTTGTTGCATCTTGGAGATCTGGTCACATATCCCACGACAACAGTGGACATGGCTGCACTCGCCTGGAATCCGGAAACATGAGCGGACAACAACGCGTGTTAACACACACCTGTGAAAGGTGAGGCACTCCCCCAGAGTGGACAGCGGCGCTTGGCAAGGTTCCTCATTCTGACATACTGCTGCATTGGTCTGCATGTTGTGGCACTTATCTTGCCCGTACTGACACGCATATGCTAATAAAGTCTACGCAGCTTCACTTGTATTCAACTGCGAAGAGTGTTGATTTGAATGACAATGTGTGTCTCAATGCCTATCTGGGTCATGGCCATACATGCGCATTGATAGCATTACCCAGGGAGTGCCTCTTTTGTGGAGCCACTGTCTCTACATTCATCCATACTTTCATTCTTAAATGGTCATGGCCATGACACATCAGTGTGAATTGGGATGTTTTATTCACATTCAGTGGAGTGTTGAAGCTGGGCCAGTACAGGGCCATGCAAACCCCACTTTACATTGTTGCCCCTGGAGGGCCAGCCAGAGTCCTTTAGGGATTGACAAGTTCATAGGGAGTGGAAGACTACAGTCCGCAGTGTGATTGCTGTGTCATTGGTAACCACACCAAATATGGCAGTCCATGTCGAGGTCCAAGGTGAGTGTCGCTCGGTGTATGGGGGGGATAGTGGGAGGTGTTATTCCAGGGCATGATGCAGAGGGCAGAACCAAGCTGAACATGGCCATATGGCGGAGATGAATGCTAACACTTGATTCTAGCCACAAAGCCAGATTCATCATCATCTTCGTCCTCTGATGTGTCAGGTGCCTCACATGCGGGTGGTGGTGTTCTGTCTGCATCACTGTGTGGCACTGACACTTCAGGGGGAGGAGATGTGGATGTAGTAGTGGCACCAGCATCCATCCACGCCAGGCCTTGTGGTGGCAATGCCATGACGAGGATCTGCAGGGCTTGGAAGATCACAGTTACATCTCGCTGGTGTGCAGCCATGGCACACATTCTTTCTGCCTGCATCCGCTCCAGGCTCTCCATCATTCTCCTTATGTGTCCCAACTCACGGATGACATCTCTGGAGCCACTCTGACTGGACAGTTGTTCTTGTCTCAGAGTCATGACTCCAGCGATGTCAGCCATGGCTTGTTGTGGAGCAAGGAGCGGACAGTGGGTGTCCGTTAGGGACTGAGTGGTCCCTGATGGGACTTAGACACTTACGTATGGCATCCAGTTTGGCTGACATGAGGTCGAACCCCACCCGCAGCTGGTCAGACATCTCCTCCTGGCACCCTAACACACGGCGTTGGGAGGCCATATGTTGGTCGTGGGGGTACTGGGAGACAGCTGTGGTGGTGGGTGCTTCCTGCTGTGTAGCATGTGCAGGGGGTGGGGTCTCATGGATGCAGCTGGGCTGCCCTGCTCCTGGAGGTGGTGTGCCGGAGCTGTCCCTGAGCTGTTGGAGTGTGTCAGTGTAGATGTTGGGGAGGTCCTCTTCATCATCAGTGCTGTGTTGTTGGGTCTGCTCTACAGGAGGTGTTGATTCTCCCTCTGCAATGTGAAGGGAAATGCAGATTGACATTGTGTTCACATGTATGTTCACGCATTGTGCAAGTTTACTGTCAGACTGCATGGCAATGTACATTGTGACTGTGTACGAGGAGACGCATATTTGAAGCGGGACACTTGGCATTTCTACACCATCAGGGATGTGAGGTTGTACTTGTACATTGTCATCTCACAGTTTCCTGCTATGCCAAATGCGAATGGCCATTTTCTAAACACAGGCGGCAGCAGTTGTGTCCTCTGTTCTGTTGTGAAAGTGTTGCAGTTTGTACCACATTGTTGTCAATGTTAGGGTGCTCTGCATCTTGTGTGTGTGCTGCATTGTGGGTGATTTACCCCTTCGGGTCTGATTTTGCTGGCCCTTATCCCTTTCAGGCGGTGTGCCTTTCACTTCTGTGCTTGTGCAGTGCTGAGCTGTTGCAGACTTGGGTAAATTGGGCCCTTGGTCGGAGTTGTGACTCTTGGGCATGGTTTGTCCGCAGATGTGCTATACTTACTTGTGCATGTGTGCCATTGTGCCCATCTCCCCCCGTCCCCCCAGTCCCTGGTCGTTACTCACCCTGTTGCTGTTAGGTCAGGTCATGTTGTGCAGTGTCCGGTCCCCCGACTCCTGCCACCGTCTCCCCAATGATGGTCCCAGGCTGGTCCTCCGTGGGGCTTGTGGGGTTCTGGTTGTCCTCTGTTCTTGCTCCGGCTACCTCCATGGTGCGTCGCAGTTGTTTGGGTCTTGTTTGTGTTTTTGGTTGCCGCTTTTATGGTGATTTTGGCCACCTGACTTGTGGGACTTGCAGGCTGGCGCAGCTTAGCACTGGTTTGGTATCGCGGTTGGGCCCATCGCGACTTTTGCAGCGTTCGGGTTTGAATTTTTATCGCCGTCCTGGTGATATTATCGCGGATATTTTATGCGTTATCGGGAGGCTATCGCATGTTACCGCCATGTTGAGAATACGACGTTAACACAGAGTTATTTTCCCGCGATAGACGGCGATATGAAAACGTGCGTTAGCCTTTTTTAGCGATGATTTTCGCACGATCTTGAGAATATTCCCCTATGTCTTTTATTTATGTGTTTTGGTGTGGTGGATGTATGAACAGAGACACAGCTGCAGCACTGCCTAGAGGACTTAGAATGAGGATTAACCAATGGGAATAGAGAAACAGCTGCAGCACTGTTTAGCGGATATAGAATGAGGAATTACCAATGAGACCAGAGAAGCAGGTAGCAGCACTGTGTAGAGGACTTAGAATGAGGAATTACTGATAGGACCAAAGATACAGCTGCAGCACTGCCTAGAGAGCTTAGAATGAGGAATTACCAATGGGTCCAGATAAGCAACTAGCAGCACTGTCTAGAGGACTTAGAATAAGGAATTACCAATGGGACCAGAGAAGCATCTGGCAGCACTGCCTAGAGGACTAAGAATGAGGAATTATCGACGGGGACCAGAGAAGCAGCTAGACCTAATGAATAACAGAAAAACTCACCCTGAGACCTGAAATCCAGCTGTTAAGACCTGGACCACGGGCAGATAGTGGAAAAACACTGAAACAAATGATTAGAGGCACAGAGAAGCGGGCCCTCTGCTTATATTTCACTTTTTAATGAGCAGTCATCTGTGCAGAGATTAGGAAACCTGTCTTACCTTATGGCAAACACCCTCTGTATATATGCAGCTGGGCCAGGGCTGGGGCCTCATCCCCTACAGCTGAAGGAGAAAGGGCTGGGATGCTGAGACAAGGGGAGGGAGAGAAGAAGAGAAAGGACTAAAGAGGTGGGGGCAACAGGCAAGAGCAAGAAGAGGGGGCAGGGAGATAGGAGGCAGTTGTACTGAGTGCATTGGCAGGGGGTAGAAGTGTCCCTGCTGAGTTCACCCTCCTTGAGACCAGGAGGGCAAAAGAAAGTGCTCCCAGTGGCTGGGGCGCGCCACCAGGGGCCAGAAGAGGCCAAAATGGAGCAAATCGGCTACCTGGGGGCTGACATACGCCCCCCAGAAGGTAGGCGACCTCTGACCTCTGGCCGGACCAACGACAAAGCGCATGGGGCTTCGCCGCCGGTCTTGACTGGGCCCCCGGGGTGGGTCAGGTCCCGGGGGCTGCCCCCACAAGAAGTTAAGTCAGGGAGCGCCGTCGCGCTCCCCGTGAAAATGCCCCAGCGGGGTGCCAGGAGCCCACCCTGGCCCCCGACGAACAGAAAGCCAGGGAGCGCCGTCGCGCCCCCGTGAAGGTTCCCAGGAGCCTACCCTGGCCCCCGAAGAAGCGGAAGACGGGGAGCGCTGCCGCGAAGTGAATCCCGGGGGCCCGGGACCCCCAACCCCGTAGTCGGGGAGTGCCGTCGCGCTCCCCGTGAAGAGTTCTGGGGCCCGGGACCCCCAACTCCGGTAGCTGCAGTACGGAGGGGGGAGTGCCATCGCAACCCCCCGAGCGAGCGAGCGAAGCCGAAGCCGGGGAGCGCCGTCACGCTCCCCGTGAAGACCTCCTAGGGGCTTAGGACCCCCAACTACGGGCCCCAGTGATGCCAAGAGGATCGGAGGAGTGCTGCCGCACTCCCCCGTGGCAGGAGGAAGGTGTGGGGAGTGCCGTCACACTCCCCCGAGGACCCGCAGGTCAAGGTGCAGCCACCGTGTCTGCCCGCAGGAGCGGGCAGACCAGAATAAAAGCGCTGGCTACCGCGGCCGCACACGAGCGTGCACGACGGACGGGTAGCCAGCCGGAGCCGCCGGGGGTGGGTTCCCCGAGCTGCAATTACCTCATCAACTCACCGGCTGAGAAGGGGTGGGACCGGGCCCCAAACGAGGATCCAACGCGGGGTGAGGCTGCCAGCAGCGCATCGCGGCTCTCCCCGGAGCAGCGGGAGAGCCGCTGCTATAATATGCGGGAAAAAGGGAGAAAGCGTCCCATAATGCCCTGCAGTGCTCGTGAAGGGCTGCAGGGAAAACGGGCTTGTTGGGGGCAGGTGGTGGCCCCCGGAGGATGGGGTCCCCGCCAAATGTGTGCCAAGGTGCAGGGGGGGCTGCAGGAGCAACGCAGTCTCCCCCAGCATGAAGATGTAAAGTCCCCCCCCTAAGTTTCTGGGGACTCCATAGAAATAACCCCTCAAGGGCTCAACTGACAGTGAACAGCATCCTGGGGCTGGAACTTTTGTTCTACAGCTGTGGGTGCGTTAGGAACTGCACGAAGGTCTGAGCTGGGGATCAGCCATGATAACTACTATCATTCTAAGTGATGCCCAAACATGTAATCTTGCTACTGAGTTAGGTGAAGAACAACCCAGACTGTTAGCCACTAAGATGTAAAGGTGTATACTGTATGGTCAGTATGAGATGCTCAGTCAGGGTTATGTGTCACCATGGCAGGTTTGCCCATTTTAAATGCTTGTGGAGATAACGGGGTGGGTCGCCACTGGGATGGTGCCAGTGGGCAAGGCCCTCGCTCCAGGTTATGTTCAATCCACTGCATGAGGGCGCAAGATGATGTGCATACATGGGAGTGGTGGTACTAGACCCCCCTTCAGGAGGAGTGGGAATGTTATGCAATGTCACAAAGTAATTCCAACAGCTGATGTATATTTGTAAATTGGTGCATAGTATTTAGTGGTGTGTGTGTTTAATAAATGTACTCTTCCTTTTATAAAGCAAAGTACAGACTGGACAATCAATTATTGAGTGTTATTTCTGCGTACTGGTAAATGGCAATTACTAGCCCACACCACCTCCCTTGAGTAAGCTTTAGACTGCTCTGCAACGCTACCCTCTGAGAGTCAAGCGCTACAAAGGGGTGTTTGGCTCCCAGTGAAGGACAAATGTAGTCATGTTATTTGTGCAGGCCTCACAAGTACTGCCTCGTTTTCCAACATTGGTGTCTAGCCGCGGAAACATAGTATCCCATTGTGGTACGCATTTATAGCATTTGATAAGTCCAGTTTTGCCACACATTACCCATGCAGTAATGAGCAAATGGAAGAGCACAAGGCTCTGAGAAGGGTTCAAAGGTTTGGTTATGTGAACTAAAAGTATGGGAAAGGAAAGCCCCGCGCACATATGTCATGTGAAGATATTATGGTTTAAATGTAAACTGTATTGATATGACTGAGTTGTGTTGATTATCATGTGATGGCGGGATGGTGCTTTCCAGGAAATGATTGCATACAAGTATTCTAAGCCATATTGTACACCTTTGAACCCTAACACTACACACACTACACCTGCATGAGGAGGGTGTCTTCTCAAGAGATAGGGACAGCAACTGTTACCTACATCATAGATGGGGGTGTAGGGGTGGATCGGACTTTGGGGGACAGGAAATTCCCACGCTTTTTAATGGCAGGGAGGGTTTCCACAGAAGGGGCCCCAGATATCCTTCCCCCGCTGAAAGTTTTCTTGCCATTGGCGCAGGCCAAAACCACTGGAAGGGTGGGGCAGGAGGTTTCCTAACCCCGGGGAGTAACACCCCAGGGGTTCCCATGGTGGAGGACCCCTAGAAACTTTTCCCACGGTGGGAGGTGGGTGCAGTAGAGTTGTGTTTCCGGCAGGCCGCCCAGGTTATCTGGTGGGGAAGGTGAGCATCCCAGGGGTGGCCCATAGTAGTGGGTGGCCCCAGAGGAGGGTCGTTTTCGAGCTAGGGTGTGTAGAGGTGGGCTAGGCAACTGACCCAGTGGAGATATGAGAGGGGGTGATGGGCTCCCTAGATTCCAGGTGAAGGGTTAGTTGTGGACCCTGAGGTGTCAGGGTTGGGTAGGTGGTTACCCGAAGAAGCAACAGGATGTCATTCTGGAGCATGTGTTGTGAACCTGAAGTGGCGGCTGGGGCGATGCCTGGCCGAGTGACCAGTCAGGTAGGTCCTGTGGGGGTCGGACCCCAGTACCAGGAGCATGGGGATGTTCCCCTAGCACGATGCAGGAGGTGTACTCCTGCCTGGTAGTACCACCCTGAAGACAGGTGGGGCCCATCTTAAGTGAAGGGACCCTCTGCTTCATAGGAGGGTGGTGCAGGCCAAGCCGGGATCTTGAGGGTCCCTGGCTGATGGAGGTAGTACTGCCTTGAAGACAGGTGGGGCCCATCTTAAGTGAAGGGACCCTGTGCTTCAGAGGAGGGTGGTGCAGGCCTAGCCGGGATCTTGAGGGCCCCTGGCTGAGAGTGGTAATACCACCCGGAAGGTAGGTGGGGCCTATCTTAAGTGAAGGGACCCTGCGCTTCAGAAGGGGGTGGTGCAGGCCATCCAGGGATCCTGAGGGTCCCTGGACGGTCTCCCAAGGAACTGCAGGGAGACCAAGGAGGGCTCTGAGAGGTAGGCCTGGGTATAGCTGACTCGGGGCCCACGGGCTCTCTATGGGTACTCCGGGAGGAGAGCGCGCCTCTCGGAGGGAAGGGTGCATAGGCCCTGTTCTCGCAGCGGAGAACAAGGAAAGGGTCTAGGTTCCCGGGGTAGTTTCCGTGTGGAGCTACTAACGGGGGAATGAGTTGTAGGATGTCTGACAAGGCACCCTCAGTGTTCCTCCCTGTCACTGCCAGTGTGGTAGTGAGGCCGGTCTGAGGTCCTATCAGGGAGCCAGGCCAGGGGCCAAAGGTGCTTCTCTGTAAGGGAGAGCACGAGTGGCTGTGCTTTGTTTAGGGAAGACAGTCATCCCGAAAGGGTGGTGGCAGCTAAATGACCCCAGCGGCAGGCTGAGGGTGAGGGTCCGGAGAGGTTGCATCTTTAGGGTGCAAGGACCAAGAGAGAGAGCGTACTGGTTGGAATAATCTCCGGAAGGGGGACCAGCTAGTGACCCAGCGGGGTGTAGACCTATCCCCGGTGACCGCATCAGTGCTGAGGCACTGTACCCTTGTCCAGAGAGGTGGTAAGCATAGGGTTGCATGCATTACCAAGGGCAAGGGTAGGCCTAGGTAGACTCAGTCCATGTAGACCGTGAGTGACCTTGAGGTATCTAACCTAGAACCCGGAGGGTTCTTAGGGTAGTCTGGAATCCCTGTAATGGGTGGAGTTCTCATGGATGGGAGGAGTAGGTGGTCTGAGCGGATAACTGGTGAGTAAGGGGGGTCTGGTGAGAACCCCTTATAACTAGTTATCGCTGACTACAGGAAGAGTACCCATGCATAGTGGCTATTTCTTCCCTGTAGGAATCAGCTGGGCACGGAGTGTGTTAGAAGGTGGTTCTGGACATCTTAGCCACCCGGATTTTTCGCTTTTGGAACACCTAATTGTGGAGCTTTTACGGTGGGAGAGCCTCATAAGTTGGGTCTCACCCACAGTGAACTCATGATGAAAGAGACTGCATGTGGATTTTACCGGTGTCCCCCTGGTGAGAGTAGACCGCTGAGCTGCAGCTGTAGTACGGGGCACCGGGCTGGTTACATGCAGACACGTGTGTACATGCGTGTGCACACGTGTAGGGGCTGCGCGGGGGAGATTCCTGGCATGTGCAGCCCTGGAGCAGGTACAGATAGAATGGTGTGGCAGGAATTATGCAGAGCTGGGTAGTGACATGGAATAGGCTTTATATAATGGGAAGAAACATGTAAGGGAAAGTCAGCGTGCTTTACTGTTTTCACTGATCCACTCCATTATTCTCCTATGAGGATGGGGATCACATGGGATAGTTTCACTTCCCTAGGGCCTACAAATTCCAGACATGCACTATAGTCCACTGTAACTTATGTGAGAAGAAGTATTCTGCTGAGTCCAACGCCATATCTGTACTGCTTTTGGGTCATCCAGAAATGTCATATTCCTCTGATTCAGCTCATAACCTGAGCCTGGCTGGGTGTGACCCTGCCAGGCTAGATTAATGACCTTCTTCCCCAAGCTGTAGCATCAGAGACCTGGCCCTTCACAGTGAGCATTCCAAGGGCGAAGGTCTCCTCTCCAAGAGGGAGAGAAGGTGGGTGGAGCTACAGGTTATCCATCAGCAGCTGTCACCTGGTGCCAGGCACCAAACTGCTCCGGAGAGAAGACTGCAAGGAGGGAAGGGGCTTTTCAGAGACCATGTGGCATGAGACCCCTGGACGACGCCATTTTGAACTATCCCAGAGGCCTGGGCAGGAGGGAGGGAGCAGGGGCAGAGAGGTGATGTGTCGCTGCCTGATAGGGCAAGCAGAGCCTTCCTGACAGCCCCCTCCAAATTCTTTTAAAAAGTCTTGCACAGGAAGAGGAGCTCTCTCTGGGGTGTGGTCTGCTGAGGAAGACTGGTGCTGGAGCCTGGCACCATGGGCAGTTGGAAGGAAGAACCCCCTGGGTGTCCCAGGACCCTGAATTGCGCCAGGAGGGGAGTCCAGGACCAGGGAGCCAAAGTCTGGGCCTCTGCGCAAGGAGCAGAGAGGCCCAGGAGGAGAGCCAGGCGAAAGGCTGGTGCTGGGAGCCAGTGAAGACCGCTCCCTGATGAGTTCACCCTCCTTGAGACCAGGAGGGCAAAAGAAAGTGCTCCCAGTGGCTGGGGCGCGCCACCAGGAGCCAGAGAGGCCAAAATGGAACAAATCGGCCGCCTGGGGGCCGAGATACGCCCCCCAGAAGGTAGGCGACCTTTGACCTCTGGCCGGACCGATGACGAAGCACGTGGGGCTCTGCCGCCGGTCTTGGCTGGGCCCCCGGGGTGGGTCAGGTCCCGGGGGCTGCCCCCACAAGAAGTTTAAGTCAGGGAGCGCCGTCGTGCTCCCCGTGAAAATGCTCCAGCGGGGTGCCAGGAGCCCACCCTGGCCCCCGACGAACAGAAAGCCAGGGAGCGCTGTCGCGCCCCCCGTGAAGGTTCCCATGGGGTGCCAGGAGCCTACCCTGGCCCCCGAAGAAGCGATGCGATTCCCAGGGGTCCGGGACCCCAGCCCCGGGCCCCGACGAAGATGTAGTCGGGGAGCGCCATCGCGCTCCCCGTGAAGAGTTCTGGGGCCCGGGACCCCCAACTCCGGGCCCCAGTAGCTGCAGTACAGAGGGGGCAAGATGATGTGCATACATGGGAATGGTGGTACTAGACCTCCCCCCTTCAGGAGGGGTGGGAATGTTATGCAATGTCACAAAGTAATTCCAACAGCTTATGTATATTTGTAAATTGGTGCATAGTATTGAATGGTGTGTGTGTTTAATAAATGTACTCTTCCTTTTATAAAGCAAAGTGCAGACTGGACTACCAATTATTGAGTGTTATTTCTGCGTACTGGTAAATGGCGATTACTAGCCCACACCACCTCCCTTGAGTAAGCTTTAGAATGCTCTGCAACACTACCCTCTGAGAGTCAAGCGCTACAATGGGGTGTTTGGTTCCCAGTGAAGTACAAATGTACTCTTGTTATTTGTGCAGGCCTCACAAGTACTGCCTCGTTTTCCAACATGGCTATTGAATGTGTGCTTTTGTTTTGTCATTTTGCGACATATTCACTGTGATCGCGGTTACCGATATCATTACGGCGCCCAGCATCAGCGCAGAAATGGAAAATCGCTTTTAAATATGGTTTTTAAACAAACTCCCAAGAAAAATATGATTTTAAACAGTGCACTATAAACCCCATGGGGCAGATTTACAAGCCCCTTTTGCGCCACTTTTGCGTCATTTTTAACATGGGAAAAGTGGCGCAAGGGGCTTGTAAATCTGCCCCCTAGTGTCTAAAAAATGGTAAAAAGTGTGCAAATACGTGTTTTACACTTTATAAAAATAGCGCAATCATCAGGGTTACCGACTTCATCGCGACTTTAAGAGTAAGTGCGAAAATGGAAAATCGGTTTAAAAGATTGTTTTACAAACTCCCTATAAACATATGACTTTAAACAGTGCATTAATAAACCCATAGTGTCTAAAATACTGTAAAATGTGTGCAAATATGTGTTTTACACCTCTTAAAAAAGGCAATATCGTTGCGACTACCGACGGCATTGAGAAATCCGGTGTTGCCGCAAACAAGGTAAATTAATTTTTATCTAGTTTTTTCGACAAATGAATACAAAGGGGCAAGGTAAATCAATATCTTACTAAACAGCTAGACTCAAACTTTAAGTAAAACATGTCTATATATGTGTTTAACACTTTCTCAAATAACACGTGGTATTCGCAACTAACGACGTGATCGCGACCTCTGGTGTCGCCATGAACAATGTAAATGCATTTTAAATGTAGTTTTTTCAACAAATGAATACAAAGGGGAAAGTTAAACGAATATCTTACTAAACAGCTAGACTCAAACTTTATGTAAAAATTGTCTATATATGTCTATATATGCGTTTAACATTTTGTCAAAAAAACAACACACGGTATTCGCGACCACCGACGTCATCGCAAATTCCGGCGTCACCGCGAACAAGGAAAATGCATTTCGAGTGCAGTTTCTTTGACAAAGGAATACAAAGGGGAAAGTTAAATGAATATCCTACTAAATAGCTAGACTCAAACCTTATGTAAAATAAGTCTATATTTGTGTTTTACACTTTGTCAAAAACAAGCGGTATTCGCTGTGTCTCCTCGGCAATTGTGACGTCATTGCAAAACCCAAAAATAACTTGAAATAAGATGATTAATGTACTTTTTAAATACATAGATGACAAAAACAATAAGTGGTGCACCAAGTATATATAATGTTCAATATCTAATTATAGAAAAAAAATACAAGGACGTTATTGTTATGAAATAAAATGTTTACAAATCTTAGAAATTCACTGAAAAACCAAAGGTTACAGGAACATTATAGTTAGGCTGACATTTCACTTGTATAAAACCAGAGAAATTCAGTAGTTATAGTTACTTAAGCTAACTATAGCTCATGCCTCCACAATGCACTGCTTATGAATTCACATATTACATCACTCATGACATGGCCAGTGACATCACTCATGACATCATCCAGAGAAACACTGACACACCCACTTACACCCCCATAAAATGTCATTCTCCCACTTCCACACAATCACTAACAAACTCATTCACTGAACCCATACAAACAGTCACACATTTCGTCACTCATCCATGCAGCCAGTAACACATCAATTCACCAATACAGCCACTAACAGAACCACTAACTCACATATACAGCCACTCACGCACCTACTCACTTACCAATACAGCCAGTCACAGATCCAGAGATAGAGACATAGACACACTTACGCACCCACTCATACATCCATACACCTACTGACACAGTAAATCAGTTAACCATTAAGCAACTCACACACCTACTCAGTTACCCATAGTCACTCACACAGTCACTAACACACCCATACAATTACTCACACAGCCACGCAGTTACTTATGCATATACTAATGCATATACTCACTCACCTATACAGTGACTGAGAGAACCACATACTTTCCCATATAATCTCTCTCGTACTCGCTTACTCACCCATACAATCACTCAAACACCCATTCGCTCACACATACAGTCACTCATACACCCAGTCACTCACCCATATACCCACTTACACACCCATTGATGCACAGAGACAGCCACTCATGTAACCTGTCACTCGCCCATACAGACACTTATGAATCTGCTCAAACACCCATTCAGCCACTCATGCACCCTCTCATTCACCATTTACAACCACTGATACACCAACTCTGTCAACTATAAAGATACTCACACAGCTCTCCCACACACACACTGACACACCCTCTTCCTCACCTATACAAAACCTCACACAGCCACTATCTTATGTATTCAGTCTTTTATATACCCATCCACTCTTCTATACACTACTTACACACCCATTCACCTACCCATACAGGGACTTTTACAGCGAGTTACCTTAATATATGTTTAACACTCAGTGGGGCCAATTCCGATTCAGGCCGGAAATATCTCCGACCGAGCCGGACCCGGAGAGATTTCCGACCGAATCGGACTCTGGCAGTCCGACCGAACGAGTACGATGCGCACGCATGCAATCGGACTCGAGTCGGTCGGACTCCCATTGAGTCAATGGGAGCCGGACGTACAATGCGTACGCGGCTCCCATTGACCCAATGGGTGTGAGGCGAACAAGGGTGACCCTACAGCGGGTACGCCTCGAGCGACTCGCGGCGTACATGCACAGGTAGGGGGACCCATGGGTCCCCCCTGTGTGTGACTCACGCGGCTACGCATACAGGGGGGTCCGACATGGACCCCCAAAGTGCGGCTCTGACTGCTCTTTCGAGCCGGACGGCGCGAGTCGGTCGGACTGCTCGCGGCGCGCATCGTACTTGCCCGGCCGGGGAACATTTCCATCGCGCGGTGCAAGTTGTGTCCGTGCGAGTCGGTCGGAGCACTTCGGACCCGCGAACAAGTCGGTCGGCGATTTCACATGCGCTCGCATCGTACTCGCTCGGCCGGACGCACGTACGAATCGGTCGGGAAAGAGGGCTCTGAATCGGATCCGGTTAAGCCGAATCCGATTCGGTGCCCTACCGGCCGAGATCGGAATCGGCCCCAGTAACTTTTAGAAAATACTCACAATCACTGGATGATGTCATCAGTGATGTCATTTCAGATGTTATCAGTGATGTTATCAGTGATGTCATTTCAGATGTCATGAGTGATGCCAACAGTGATGTCACTGACCCTGTCATGAGTGATGTAATATGTGAGGTCATAAGCAGCGCATTGCGGGGCATGAGTTATAGCTAACTCAGGTAAATATAACTGCTGAATTTCTCTGGTTTTGTATGAGTGAAATGTCAGCCTAACTATAACATCCCTGTAACATTAGTTTTTTTTCAGTGCAATCACCAAAAAGCATGCATTTCTTCATCCGTACATATGGGAGGAAGGTCACGTGGGAGCTGCACTCACACAAATGCAGACCACTCATAAGATGCAAGAGCATCGCCACAATTCCCGTGGGACTCTGCAGCCTCTTTTGTTGTCATTTTACCTCAGGGGTGAGGTGCGCCGACTGACATTGTGTCCGCACCTATAGTTTTATGTTTCAGAAGTCCTAGTGATCATCACACTTGCATAAGGGGCATCCCCACATAATTTAGTGAAGTGAATAAATTCTCTTCACACATCCTGGTACACAGTGCACGCACACCCAGACATGGCAAACACCACATGCACAGTGTGCACAGTGTGTACTAAGAGTACACTTGTTGTGCAGCCTGAGTGCCCACACAGGACTGCAGCACCAACACTCGGCGACCACCACGTGTACAGCGTGCGCCCAGAGCACACTCATCATGCAGTCCCTCTACCCACATGGAGCTGCACCACTAACTATCGGCGAGCACCGCGTGCACAGCATGTGCACAGAGCACACTCGCCGTGCAGCCTCAGTGTCTACATGGAGCTACAGCATTGTATCTTCTGTTGCCTCCGGTGTCACACGGTACCATTCATCAGGAGTCTTGATGTTTGCCCATGGTGGGAGAAAGGTGCAGTCCACTCACATTCACATAACACAAGGCCCATTAGAAGTGTGCCTTTCACACCTCTCTGCATTTCGCATGCCTCTGTGACAGAGCTGCTCTTTACTGTTCCACCAACCAGGGAAAGTAAATCAAATAGGCTGCTTTCATTGAGCATGTAATGTCAAGTGCAGGAGAAGTCTTAGTGGAAGATGCTCACAATCATTGCTCAAATGGACAAAATACTTCTGAAGACCATAAAGACGTGGTTAATGGTTGTCATCAGTGCAGCACTATGAGGACCAAAGTGAATGGATTTGCTGAAGAGACTAGTGTGCGCTCTCTGGCTACACAGATGAAAATTAATGAAATGTGTCAGAGAGTTACTGAGCCTTCTAAAGATAAGCGTAGGACACATATATGTATTGCACGTAAAAAAATGCAAAGCAAGCACTCTGTATTCATCCTGCTACCTTTTACTGGGGGCCGATAAATCCCCTTTTACTTTACTTATGATCTCTACAGTATTTGACGTCTGGAAGAGCTTAAAGTCCAATCGAATAGGCCCATCCTTTGTCTTCAGCCAAGGGCTCTGTGCTGAGATAGATGGTGATTGATTTGGCTTAGTGCTGTTGTAAATGTTGTCAACTATGGAAATAAAAGCAAATCCAAAGGATTGCAGAATCCTTTGGAATTATCATTCCTTACTAATTATAAAAGGGGAAATTGTCTGGAAGGGATTTCTAGAAGGGCAGAAGAATCCCTCATCATGTTAGCTAGAAAGAGCAAGGGTCTTTGAGATCTAAGAAAAATTATTGTGCTAACATGATGTGAGGACAAAAGGGTAACAGAAGGTGTTATGATTCAGTTGTGTTCTGTCAGGGCAGAAACCTAAAAAACACTTCATCTCTCACCGTCACATTTGCAGGGTGCTAGTCAGGCCTGAGTTTGAACTATGACCTGATGAGGGCTGGTCCGACATGTTCACTTCTTCCTCTGGCAGCCTTCCAGAGCATGAGAGATGTTTGAGGCGGGAATCTCTTCTCAAAATGTTGACCTCCTTCACCCTGGCAGGAGTAGGCTAAATTAGGACCTTTTAGGATGGTGCAAATTCTGCTCAAGATTGTCAATCTTGATTGCTCTCCCACTTATTTCCTCACTCAGGAGGTTGTATTTGTACAGTACTTGGAAGCATTCCTACTCTTACAAAGATGGACAGATACTGCTTATATCACCAATTTCTATTGTGACCGATGTGGCACCGTTTTACTAATTTGGAACCATCTCTGCCTTGTTCATGGTGCCATAAGGATTACTTGACTTTCTCTGTTTACCCCTCTTTTGGTCTACACACACAAAGCACCTCACTGCTCCTCTCTCTAGGTTGATGCTGTGTAACTGCCTATATATTTTAGTCTCCCTAAGCCCCCTGACTGGACTACACATGACTGTGATGTAGACCATGCAGGTAAAGCTCTACCTTTTTCCCCTGACATTTTCCACTTTTCTTTTCCCTCTACCCACACTCTTCTCAGACTTACAAACCTTTATAGCAGCAGTGGCTGCTCTACAGGGGGCGCCAGGGCTTTGGCTCACCACCTGGCTCTGCCACTAATTGCTTAGAATGTACATCTTTTACAGGAAAACAAATGATCTTATGGATCGTTTATTTGAATGTAAAAGCTGTAATATCACATCGCCAGAAGCTGACGGCTCCACTGGCTGTATTGCACATGTCAGGCAGGGGCTGATACAGCCCAGCCTCACACAGTCACAATTCATATCTGGCATGCTACACTGGCATAAGGCAATGGAGCATGCCAGATAACAGAGTTTCAGGGCTTGCCAATCATGCCCCTTTCTACCCTATCAAAAGTCGGAATAGAGAAATAAAATACACCTCCTTACCTGCTAAGAAGCTTGTGAGCCTGCCTCTGTAGTGCGGTTACTAGAAGTTAGGAGACGGAGGAGTCTGGAATCATGGGCCTGCAGTGCCGATAAAGGGGCAAGTATGTTTTGTGTTTCTCGGCCTCCAAATGTGAATGAGTGTGTGTTTGTCTGTGTACCAGGATTGCATGTGTATGTCTGTGTGAAGGTCTTTGTATGTGTCTGTGTGTGTATATATGCCTGTAGGAGTGAGTGCATGTTTAAATGTGTGTGTGTGTGTGCGTGTGTGTGTGTGCAATTTAGAAGCCTGTTCGATAGGAGGTATTGGGCTCGGGGATTGGCAAGTATGGACACTGAAGTGACAACAGCAAGTCAAATTTGACAATAGTCTGTGACGTCTGAGCCATAGAGTTGATGGTACTGATCCAGCGGTATCCCAACAACAGATACTCACTACCATATACTCACCTGGGCCCATATAAATGTTATTTCATACACACAAGTTGAGTGAAACTGCTGAAGTGGTTTAAAGTTTTATATTTCTCAGGATTAGTTATTTAACTTTCCTAACTAACCTTTCACTGATCAAAAAGTTCTTTCCTCTGGTCGATGGACCATTAGTTGAACTAATTGATGGTGATAATTAACATAACCCTTAATTATTCTTTTATTTTGAAGTAAATAATCACAGACTCAGGAAGTTTTAAAATCTTTATCTAAATTAAATGCATGTGAACCATCTCAAAATTACAGTGCAGTCACCATCATTCTTAGGAGAGAAAATTCAATTTGATTAATCATCAAGCATATATTTCGAACTCATACAATAATTAATGCTCAGAAAGGGAGAGGACAGAGAGAAAAGAACATTTGCAAATAACTTGAAATTATACTTACCAAGAATGGTGTGAAAGACCAACCCCTGGCCAAAGGGCTGGTAAGGGTCCCCCAGGATAGGTCAGGAGACAAAGACTTCAGGACAGGATTCAGGGCAGGATAGTTGACCTCTCTAGAATACCAACGATTGCGTCGCACCCCTCTCTGACACTCTCTTCCTCCTCGAGATTCTTCCGCGATCTTCTGATCTAACCCAATTAAGGGGGTCATTACAATAGCGGGCGTATCGCCACCGCCCGTATGGCGGTGGCGATCCGCCCGCCATATTCCACCGCCCGCATGCCAATTCCCCCCGCCACATTACGATGGCGGGGGGGCCCCGGCGGACGGAAAGACCGTCCGCCGGTTTTCCGCCGGTCTGACAGGGGACCGGGCGGAAAAGGGCACTAATATGCTGGCGGTGTCTGCAAGACACCGCCATCCATATTAGGATGGTGGCGGAGAGCAGCCTTTCCATGGCGGCAACGCTGCCATGGAAAGGCATACTGTCTTTGCTGTTGGGGGCCCGTTGCGGGCCCCCCAAGATGTTGTGGGGGTGGGGGGTGCACATGGGGGATACCTATGGTGGCAGGCACCGCGCAGTGCCTGTCACGTTGTGCATGCAAATGCACAACATGCATATATGGCATTGTGGCGGGTGCTGCTTACAGCACCGCCCGCCGCAATTCAATATATGCGGCATGCCACTGTGGCGGTGGCATCCTAATGCCTACAGCGGGACCGCCGCTCCTCTGGCAGACGGTCCCATTCACCGTTATGGTGGCGGGCGGACTTTGACCACCCGCCATCGTAATGTGCCCCTTAGTTAGGATAGAAAGTTCTTCTTCAGAGTCTGCATTCGATTCTTCATTAGCATCTCACAGCATCTCTCCCAGCAACAGCATCCCCGACTCCCAGACAGCATCCCGGGCTCTGCTAAATAACTAACTAAAGCTACCTTAGTTATACCTTTGTTTCTTCACGTTCCACCCACTAAAGTTTCAATATCGTAAATATACGAAATCTAATTGGTCAGGCAAGGGGGATGATCATCACACCATGCTTACATGTCACTTTATTCTGTTAAACTATTGTTCGCAAACCCATCCCCTTAATTTTTATTCAAAACTTTATTCCCATCCACTACATGTATCTATTTTGAAACATTAATAACAGTGCGAAGAATAGAACATCTCATTGCTGAACTTTTCACCATCCGTTCCCAGAGTATGGCACAACAATTTGGCTTCCGTTCAAGTGTTCCGTCATTGACCTTCATGGCTTCATTCAGTGAGCATGCGCAGGCATTGCGTCATTTCATCCAGTCCGGATATACAAGAGAGGCCCAAATGCGCACTAATAATAAAGTCAAAAGCCAAATGTTACTTTCACAAAATAAATGGTCTCACTCTATACCACTCACCTCTACTCTGTTTCCCTTTTCTTATTAATATTTTCCCCGCATTAGCATTAGTAAAATAGCCTGTTTTCGTTTCAGCTGAGCAGATGCCAAGCACGCGAGTCTTCAAGACTCCATTTTAGTGTCTTCTGCTCATGCGCTAGAATTTCCCTCCAAGCATTACCTCGTTATTCTGCGTAGATGCAGTTGATGCATGCGCACAACAGTTTCCCCGTTTAAAGCGGTATTAGTCCGTCTTTATTGTTATCCACAATAGTACACACATAAGCAAGCTTCACTAACCCGTGTGTTCATGTGGTGCGTATTAGTTATTCACTAAACATGGTTAGTAACTTGTTAATGAGTTAAACGAGAGGATTGCCTCCGAGCAAGTCTCTTTCTTACGAGACCTTGCTCCATCAGTACTGTAAATAAACAGTGCTTTTTATACAATTAGCTAAATGAGAAAAGCAAATATACTGCTGCAGAAGCATAATAACAGATTTCGGACTGCTACTTGGATTCACTTGGAGAGAGGCCTGTCTTCTTTCCTGTACCATCTATAAAATGTACACACACATTAAACTTACATCAAATGAAAATAGAGACTTGGGCAATTACACAATTAGATAATTATGTTTATGAGGAAAGAGGACAAACTCAGACCCAAGTATATCTGCCAGAGGATAAGGAGATTACAGTTTGAGAACCGCATGCCTACCATGTCGCATTGATTTGAAGAGTTTTGACATGTAGAAGGAGTGAGGAAAGGAAATATTCAAATTTGCGATCTGTGGAGAGTCCCAGTTAAGGAAGGGTTGGGGTTCCTTCGATATAACACCAGCTAAAGGTTTAACAAACCACAGAAGTGCCTTTAATGTATGGACTGTTGGTTATGAAGTTGGACTGTGCGTGAGGAATATCTTTTAGAAACATATTTAAACTGTAACATTTTCTTTCTAATCCCTTGCTCCTACGTAAAGCCTATTGTAGATTTACTTCTTCCGAGCCCATTACTACACGACCTTTATGTGTTCTCATTCTGACATATAGATTCCTCTTAGCCTTCTGAGACGGCCGAAAGGGAGGGATATAAGAACACATGTCACCTCTTCTCCTCTTCTAGCAACATGGAGCCCATCGCGCACGTCTTGCCACTGCTCTACCTCCTCGACCACCTTCAAAACCTAGGGCATCATTACGATGGTGGGCGGAGAAAGTCTGCCCGCAACCGCAGCGGAATGCGGGACCGTCCGCAAGGGGTGCGGCGGTCCCGCACATGATATTATGATGCCACCGCCACCGTGGCGGTGGCAAGCCCTATTCACAGCATTGTGGCAGGCGGTGCTCACCGCACCGCCCACCACAATGCTGTGAATGCACGTCGTGCATTTGCATGCACAACGTGACAGGCACCGCGCGGGGCCTGCCACCTTGTGCATACAAATGCAGGGGGGTACCACAGGTACCCCCCATGTGCACCATCCACCCCCCAACCTCCTGGGGGCCCGCCACGGGCCCCCAACAGCAAACACGGTATGCCTTTGCATGGCGGCAACGCCGCCATGGAAAGGCTGCTCTCCGCAATCATCTTAATATGGATGGCGGTGTCTTGCAGACACCGCCACCATATTAACCTTGTTTTCCGCCGGTCGACGAGTCGATCAGCGGAAAAGCGGCGGACGGGCTTTCCGTCCGCCGCGGACCCCCCAGCCATCATAATATGGCGGGGGGTCTTTGCTGTGTGGTTGGCGGGCGGATCACCCCCGCCGGCCCGGCGGGGGCGATCCACCCGCCATCCTAATGGGCCCCCTAGTTTGTCGTGGATTAAATTGGCAGTAAGTCATACAAATGCCTGTTGCCATGGACTCCTCAACAAAACGATGCCCCACAATGGACCAGGCAAAGGACTGGGGGTCCCTAAGTAAATTGTATGTACCCAGGTACCCTGTATCTGTAGGATGCCTTCCTAGGCCAAAACATTGATACTGCACAGGCACACTATACACAAATGGACATGTGTTTGCAAATTATTTAAACTGATAGTGAAATGTGCATTAATTTGTGTTCCACAATACCACCTCCTCATCAATATTACACAGATTAATGTCTGTCGCACATAACTTTTGCCCTTTCACACTTGTCTGCCATGTCACCACTGGATCACTGACAGAATATCGACAGTCAGAATATCGAGGAACAAAAATATCGACACAAAAATATCGATGTCCAGAATATCGAAGTCCTATCTACATAATGGTAAGTACAAAAATATCGGAAAAAATATCGCTGTAAAAATATCGTTGTTAAAAATATCGCTTTTTTTAATGTTTAAAAAATAATGTAAAATAAAGTAAATAATATATATAATTAAAATAAACAGTTAAAATTATTTTAAAATGTTTAAAATAATACAAAATAAATTAAACATATATATAAAATATAATATTTTTCACCAAAGGTCCCAGCGCTTCGGGGGGGCACTCAGCCAAAATTCTTCCATCCGGACTTCACTGGCGACTCTCCGTCGTGTCCCTCATTTGCATGTTGCTGCCTGACGCGTTTCGATGCTTTGCAGCATCTTAATCATAGGCTTGGGTAAAACAGTTCCACAGAAAGGCTCTCTTTTATTTCTAATTCACTGTTCAGGTGTTACTGATTACCTTAAGTAGGTGTATGCTTAGTGCATCTTACTTCGTGCATTCTGGGAAAAGTAGTCCCTTTGAGAGCTCGACAATCTTCCCTTAGTGGGTATCTGTGGTAAATGTTAAAAATGACACCATATCTATTCCTTGGTAGGATTCAGGGCATTTAGAAGAGTCCTTTGAACAATGAATTTCGGCGCTGCATTGCCTCAGATCAGTTCCGTGGCGCAGCCTCTCCTTCACTATCGTCGAGATGGTGCACCTCCCCAGGACAAAGACTGCCCCCAATTCTATTTTTCACCAAAGGTCCCAGCGCTTCGGGGGCACTCAGCCAAAATTCTTCCATCCGGACTTCACTGGCGACTCTCCGTCGTGTCCCTCATTTGCATGTTGCTGCCTGACGCGTTTCGATGCTTTGCAGCATCTTAATCATAGGCTTGGGTAAAACAGTTCCACAGAAAGGCTCTCTTTTTATTTCTAATTCACTGTTCAGGTGTTACTGATTACCTTAAGTAGGTGTATGCTTAGTGCATCTTACTTCGTGCATTCTGGGAAAAGTAGTCCCTTTGAGAGCTCGACAATCTTCCCTTAGTGGGTATCTGTGGTAAATGTTAAAAATGACACCATATCTATTCCTTGGTAGGATTCAGGGCATTTAGAAGAGTCCTTTGAACAATGAATTTCGGCGCTGCATTGCCTCAGATCAGTTCCGTGGCGCAGCCTCTCCTTCACTATCGCCGAGATGGTGCACCTCCCCAGGACAAAGACTGCCCCCAATTCTATTTTTCACCAAAGGTCCAAGCTTGGGCACTCAGCCAAATTCTTCCATCCGGACTTCACTGGCGACTCTCTGTCTGTCCCTCATTTGCATGTTGCTGCCTGACGCTTCGATGCTTTGCAGCATCTTAATCATAGGTTTGGTAAAACAGTTCCACAGAAAGGCTCTTCTTTATTTCTAATTCACTGTTCAGGTGTTACTGATTACCTTAAGTAGGTGTATGCTTAGTGCATCTTACTTCGAGCATTCTGGGAAAGTAGTCCCTTTGAGAGCTCGACAATCTTCCCTTAGTGGGTATCTGTGGTAAATGTTAAATGACACCATATCTATTCTGGTAGGATTCAGGCATTTAGAAGATCCTTTGAACGATGCGCTGCATTGCCTCAGATCATTCGGCGCAGCCTTCCTTCACTATCGCCGAGATGGTGCACTCCCAGACAAGATCGCCCCACTCTATTTTCACCAGTGTTCCAGCGTGGACTCAGCCAAAATTCTTCCATCCGACTTCACTGGCGACTCTCGTCGTGTCCTCATTTGCATGTTGCTGTCTGACGCTGCGATGCTTTGCAGCATCTTAATCATAGGCTTGGGTAAACAGTTCCACAGAAGGCCTCTTTATTTCTAATTCACTGTTCAGGTGTTACTGATTACCTTAGTAGGTGTATGCTTAGTGCATCTTACTGTGCATTCTGGGAAAGTAGTCCCTTGAGAGCCTCACTCCTTAGTGGCATCTGTGGTAAATGTTAAATGACACCATATCTATTCCTGGTAGGATTCAGGCATTTAGAAGAGTCCTTTGAACAATGAATGCTGCATCGCTCAGATCATCAGGACGCAGCTCTCCTTCACTATCGCCGAGATGGTGCACCTCCCAGACAAGATCGCCTCAACTCTATTTTCACCAAGTCTCAGCGCTCGGGCACTCAGCCAGATTCTCCATCCGATTCTGCGCTCACTGTCTGCATGCTGTTAGCCTGACGCTGATGCTTTGCAGCATCTTAATCATAGGCTTGGGTAAAACAGTTCCATGAAGGCTTCTTTTATTTCTAATTCACTGTTCAGGTGTACTGATTACCTAGTAGGTGTATGTATGCATCTACTTCGTGCATTCTGGGAAAGTAGTCCTTTGAGAGCCGACAATCTCCTAGTGGTATCTGTGGTAAATGTTAAAATGACACCATATCTATTCCTGGTAGGATTCAGCATTTGAAGAGTCCTTTGAACAATGATTCGGCCTCAGATCAGCTTCGTGGCGCAGCTCTCCTTCACTATCGCCGAGATGGTGCACCTCCCAGACCGATCTCCACTCATTTCACCAGTGGTCCCACGCTGGGGCACTCAGCCAGAATTCTTCCACTGGCGATTCTCCGTCGTGCCCTCATTTGCATGCTGCTGCCTGACGCTGATGATGCTTGCAGCATCTTAATCATAGGCTTGGGTAAAACAGTTCCACAGAAAGGCTCTCTTTTACTTCTAATTCACTGTTCAGGTGTTACTGATTACCTTAAGTAGGTGTATGCTTAGTGCATCTTACCGTGCATTCTGGGAAAGTAGTCCCTTTGAGAGCTCGACAATCTTCCCTAGTGGGTATCTGTGGTAAATGCTAAAATGACACCATATCTATTCCCTGGTAGGATCCAGCATTTAGAAGAGTCCCTTGAACAATGCATCATGCTCATTGCCTCGCATGGCGTAGTCTCTCCTTCACTATCGTCGAGATGGTGCATTCCCCAGGACAGACTGCCCCCACTCTATTTTCACCAATGTGTCCCAGCGCTCGGACTCAGCCAAAGCTTCCATCCGCACTTCACTGGCTACTCTCGTCGTGTCCTCATCTGCATGTGCTGATGCTGCTCGATGCTCTGCAGCATCTTATCATAGGTTTGGGTAAAACAGTTCCACAGAAAGGCTCTCTTTATTTCTAATTCACTGTTCAGGTGTTACTGATTACCTTAAGTAGGTGTATGCTTAGTGCATCTTATTCGTGCATTCTGGGAGTAGTCCCTTGAGATCGACAATCTTCCTTAGTGGGTATCTGTGGTAAATGTTAAAATGACACCATATCTATTCTGAATCCTACCAAGGAATAGATATGGTGTCATTTTTAACATTTACCACAGATACCCACTAAGGGAAGATTGTCGAGCTCTCAAAGGGACTACTTTTCCCAGAATGCACGAAGTAAGATGCACTAAGCATACACCTACTTAAGGTAATCAGTAACACCTGAACAGTGAATTAGAAATAAAAAGAGAGCCTTTCTGTGGAACTGTTTTACCCAAGCCTATGATTAAGATGCTGCAAAGCATCGAAACGCGTCAGGCAGCAACATGCAAATGAGGGACACGACGGAGAGTCGCCAGTGAAGTCCGGATGGAAGAATTTTGGCTGAGTGCCCCCCGAAGCGCTGGGACCTTTGGTGAAAAATAGAATTGGGGGCAGTCTTTGTCCTGGGGAGGTGCACCATCTCGACGATAGTGAAGGAGAGGCTGCGCCACGGAACTGATCTGAGGCAATGCAGCGCCGAAATTCATTGTTCAAAGGACTCTTCTAAATGCCCTGAATCCTACCAAGGAATAGATATGGTGTCATTTTTAACATTTACCACAGATACCCACTAAGGGAAGATTGTCGAGCTCTCAAAGGGACTACTTTTCCCAGAATGCACGAAGTAAGATGCACTAAGCATACACCTACTTAAGGTAATCAGTAACACCTGAACAGTGAATTAGAAATAAAAAGAGAGCCTTTCTGTGGAACTGTTTTACCCAAGCCTATGATTAAGATGCTGCAAAGCATCGAAACGCGTCAGGCAGCAACATGCAAATGAGGGACACGACGGAGAGTCGCCAGTGAAGTCCGGATGGAAGAATTTTGGCTGAGTGCCCCCCAAGCGCTGGGACCTTTGGTGAAAAATAGAATTGGGGGCAGTCTTTGTCCTGGGGAGGTGCACCATCTCGACGATAGTGAAGGAGAGGCTGCGCCACGGAACTGATCTGAGGCAATGCAGCGCCGAAATTCATTGTTCAAAGGACTCTTCTAAATGCCCTGAATCCTACCAAGGAATAGATATGGTGTCATTTTTAACATTTACCACAGATACCCACTAAGGGAAGATTGTCGAGCTCTCAAAGGGACTACTTTTCCCAGAATGCACGAAGTAAGATGCACTAAGCATACACCTACTTAAGGTAATCAGTAACACCTGAACAGTGAATTAGAAATAAAAAGAGAGCCTTTCTGTGGAACTGTTTTACCTAAGCCTATGATTAAGATGCTGCAAAGCATCGAAACGCGTCAGGCAGCAACATGCAAATGAGGGACACGACGGAGAGTCGCCAGTGAAGTCCGGATGGAAGAATTTTGGCTGAGTGCCCCCCGAAGCGCTGGGACCTTTGGTGAAAATAGAATTGGGGGCAGTCTTTGTCCTGGGGAGGTGCACCATCTCGACGATAGTGAAGGAGAGGCTGCGCCACGGAACTGATCTGAGGCAATGCAGCGCCGAAATTCATTGTTCAAAGGACTCTTCTAAATGCCCTGAATCCTACCAAGGAATAGATATGGTGTCATTTTTAACATTTACCACAGATACCCACTAAGGGAAGATTGTCGAGCTCTCAAAGGGACTACTTTTCCCAGAATGCACGAAGTAAGATGCACTAAGCATACACCTACTTAAGGTAATCAGTAACACCTGAACAGTGAATTAGAAATAAAAAGAGAGCCTTTCTGTGGAACTGTTTTACCCAAGCCTATGATTAAGATGCTGCAAAGCATCGAAACGCGTCAGGCAGCAACATGCAAATGAGGGACACGACGGAGAGTCGCCAGTGAAGTCCGGATGGAAGAATTTTGGCTGAGTGCCCCCCGAAGCGCTGGGACCTTTGGTGAAAAATAGAATTGGGGGCAGTCTTTGTCCTGGGGAGGTGCACCATCTCGACGATAGTGAAGGAGAGGCTGCGCCACGGAACTGATCTGAGGCAATGCAGCGCCGAAATTCATTGTTCAAAGGACTCTTCTAAATGCCCTGAATCCTACCAAGGAATAGATATGGTGTCATTTTTAACATTTACCACAGATACCCACTAAGGGAAGATTGTCGAGCTCTCAAAGGGACTACTTTTCCCAGAATGCACGAAGTAAGATGCACTAAGCATACACCTACTTAAGGTAATCAGTAACACCTGAACAGTGAATTAGAAATAAAAGAGAGCCTTTCTGTGGAACTGTTTTACCTAAGCCTATGATTAAGATGCTGCAAAGCATCGAAACGCGTCAGGCAGCAACATGCAAATGAGGGACACGACGGAGAGTCGCCAGTGAAGTCCGGATGGAAGAATTTTGGCTGAGTGCCCCCCCGAAGCGCTGGGACCTTTGGTGAAAAATAAAATATAATATATATACTTACTTAGGGGCCCATTACGATACCCGGCGTAAAAAAATCCGCCAGGCATGGAAGCGGCAAAAATCCGCCCGCACACACTGCCTGAACACCGACCACGCCATTATGAGTACACAAACCGAAAACCGCCATCGGCGGAAAAATCACACAAAATACCGCCCGCCATCGTCCGGAGTCGGAGTCAAACCGCCCGCCACGGACGGAAACACGCACGACAACACAAAACCGCCCGCCCACACGGCCGACACACCGCACGTGAAATTACGATCGCACCGCCATGAGCGCGGAAAACAACAAATATACCGCCCGCCAGCGCAAACAACGCCGATGAGAATCGACACGGCAGAAGCCATGGCGCCCACGTACCTGCACAGAAACCATCCGCACACAAAACCAATAGCACACAACATGGCCAACAAGTCCACACAGCAAGGCACACACAAATACACAAGCACAGTACACATCCCGAAAACACCCCCCGGACAAACAAAAAATACAAAGGCCAGAACCCCAGACACAACACACCTGAAAACAACAGACCATGAGGACACACCCACATAGGTGAGTACAAAAGCAGCACTCCCACAGACCACAACCCCTTGCTACATTGCAAACCAGAGAGGAGAGGAGAGGACACAGCAAGGACAGCAGCACACCACAGAAACGCACACATCACAACCACCACCACCACCACCAAACACCGGCACCACAAACCCCCTGCACATTACACAACACACACCGCACCAGCACCACAAACACCATGGCACCACAAAGGATGCCCAAGTTCACGCCCATGGAGCTGACGGTCATGGTCGACTGAGATCATCAAGGTGTACCCACAAATCTATGGGAACATGGTCCAGCACACACCACTAGCCACCAGAAACAGAATGTGGACCCGGATCGTAGACCAGGTCAATGCAGTCGGGACCCTGCCCAGGAACAGAACCGAGATAAACAAACGTTGGAATGACGTAAAGAGCCTGGTCAAGAAGAAGGAGGGCAAAAACAGAGAGCTGGCTGTCGTCACTGGCGGAGGGAATCCCGCGCTCTTTAAGACCTTCAAAGCGTGGGAGGAGAAGGTGCGAGTCGTAATCCATCCGGAGATCCTCGCCGGATTAGCAGGGGGAGTGGAGGCTGGTAAGTACAAACTAATGTATACCAGCACACCGCTATGTACTCACATGCGCAACTACCATGCTACAGCTCCCAGGGACAAACACCCCCATGTCCAGCACACAATACACAACACATCACACACACATGCAACAGACACTACCACACACAGCCCAAACCGAACAACTGTAAGATGCGTGGGGACATGTGTACACTAAGCCAGCCACGTAACCACCAACAGGTCCCCAAATATGCCAGAAGCGCCACAACGAGCACCCACCACACCCATGTGTCCGCCACAGCTGCACTAACCGACAAGTAACAGGTAAGTGGCAGGAACACAAAGTGCAGTGGGTGGGACGGTGGACAGCCCAAGTACAACACACACCAGGCCCCAGTCCCACAGCACAGCAAGGAGGAGCATCCCCCACACCCCACAGCCACGTGTCAGCCACCGCAGTGCACAACGACAGCCGAAAGGCAGACATCACGGTCCACAGCAATCGGTGTCAGTGGGTGTACAGCCACCCCCACGACCCACAACACCCCCCCACCCCCACAGACCTGCAACATGGAGCACCTCCCGCTTAGAGCCATGTGGCATCCAGTACAGTGCACGCACGGACAACTTGCAGGTGGGAAACTGGACAGGGCTGGATTACTGGAGGCATGAGGACCATAACACCACCAACACATGGGACATGTCACGTAGCACACGGACACGCAGCACCGCCCACCATCACGAACAAGTGAACAATGTGCACACGGACATGAACAGCAGACTCACACCCCACATGACCCATCACAGACATAGCAACACCCAAGGAGCCACGTCTGCATGCACAAGCCACACTGAATATAGTCCCACACGGCAGCCACTGTGCAACTCATCACACACAACCGAAACACCATTGAAGTCCTGTCCATGTAGCCCCCACTGCCTGTCAACCCCACACCCCACAACTACGCCTATGTAAGACAAACAACACTAGACGCAACAGAGCGGAACAACAGAAATGCACACGAACACCACTGAACCCATCAAACTCACAGACACACCATGCACATACAACATACCATCCATCCCATCCGTCAGCCCCAGTCACATGAAAGGCATGTCATCCGCACAGCTGCCACACATACAGCAGTCACGCTAAGACACATGCCCATGACCAACCATGTGCCAGAAGTCAATTAAGCGCACGACACACTGTGAGCAACAACACACAACATGGGCCACACCCCCGAGCACTGCAGTGATGCACATGGCACAGAGCAGCACGCACACCAAGGAGATGGGACAACTGCAATACGTTGGCTGGCACACAACTATCACTCACTCATAACGATGCGTCCAATGCCATGTCCAGTAACCACAACAGACAGCAAATATGCAGGGCATGTCAGGCATGCACACACCTCAGACCATGCACTGTCATGCTGCCACAACACATGTCACGTTCGGCACCCATGGCTCACAGCATGTACCCCAAAAGCATATCCCCTCCCAAATGCGAATCAGGGGCATGGCCCCCATGTTGCCATATGCGTTCCTAAGCGTTCCATTTGAACTCCAAAAGCAAAGTACAAACCAGACCCAGGATGGGCCAGGAGCCCGCATACACCAGAGTCACAATGAGTAGGGGCAAAGCAACACACCCATCGGCATGGCCAATCCGTCCCATGCCACATGTCGACAGCACACAGTCCCATTGCCTAGCACACACAACTACAGATGCCACAGCCACACACTCGCCTCCGGGAAACCCATGTACGAGATTGCACGAACTGCCAATGTCAGACGACTAATACATACTTCGCCAGGTGCAACACAATAACAAATCTCATTCTCTCCACAGGTGACGAACTGCTGGACGCTGGGGATGGAGACAGCAGCCAGCACAGCCAGCCTACAAGCCCCCAACGAGGACACACGGATCTGGAGGATCTGTCCACCTCTTCGGACACGGACCACCAAGCTGGCCCATCTGGCGTGGCAGGGCCCAGCCGCTCCCCAGGACCCCTCCTACCCACCAACCCATCATCCAGGGATGCTGAACAGTCCCAGTCCCCTGCTGCCACTGTCGTTGCGGCCACACCCACGGTCATTGCGGCCACTACCACTGCCGCAACCGCCACCATCGCCGCACCGACCACCACCGCCTCCACCACCACCACGTCTTCGCTGGCACCAGCCCCAGCGCAGGTGGTGGCCCGGCCGACTGGATCCACCCTGGGAGCCACAGCGAGGACCGTGGTGAGCAATGTGGCTAGTGGGCAGGCCGGTGGCAGCAGGACTGGTAGGAGGAGCAGGGTCAGGGAAACGCCAGCCTCCCCTGGGAGCCATGCCCTGCCTCAAATGGCCAGAGTCCTTGGGGCCTATGAAGAGGCCCAAGGACAATGGGCCAGGTCTGCTACTGACACGCGGGAGGTGCTGGGGGTGCTGAGGTCCATGGACGCCCATATGGGCCAATTCGTGTCCCGTATGGACCAACTCGTGGACCTCATGGGCCAGCTGGTGGTGGCGGTGGGGTCACAGGCAAGGCCAGCAACACCACCTCTGCCACCACCTGCTAGGGCGCAGGGTCGGCCAGCAGTGTCCACTTCCCCTGCGTCCACAGCCAGTGAGCACACCTCACCCACCACCAGCAGGTCGCCACCACACACCCCCCCTCCCAAACATGGAAGGGGCCATCCGAAGAGGAAACAGATCTCCCGGGAGGACTTCGCACGCTCCAGTCGCAAGTGAGGCAGCCAGCCAGCCTTCCGCCAGCCTTCCTTGACCAGCCACTGCATTGACTTGCTCTTACGATCCCACTCCACACAGCCATCTGGATGGCATGTGTGTGTTGGACTATGGACATAGAACCAGTGGGTACACCCTGATCATCACGCAGCCATGACCGACAGCTCATTGTCACTGCACGCACCACTTTTGACATCACCTTACACACAATCACATGTCACAGTTTGTAATAAATGCACCTTTTTCACTAACTGCTGTTTGTGCCCTGTGTTTTATTTGTACGGAATACATCGGCCACCTTGGGCGGAAGGGCACCTGATGCGTGGCATGGCAATGGAATCCGGAGGGCCTGTAGGGACCTAGGGGTGGGAGACAGAACAGGAGCACATTCAATGAGTGTGTCACACACCCATCACACAGTACATGTCAACAACTACAAGCAATGCACACACATCGCACAGAGCAATAGGGCACAATGCCACAGTCACCAACAGTGGCATACTACCCTGGCCATGGAGCGTTGACACACTGCACGCAGTGAACATACGGCCACCCTGACACAGCACACACACACCTGCATAGATACAGACACATCATCCGTCGTACATGGACACTCACCGTCAAGTGAAGTAGCGGGCGATGAGCTGCTGGCGCACATTCCCAGCTTCCTCCTCTCCGCTGTCCACCTCACTCGAGCTGTCCTGGTCTGCGGGCTGGGGCCCTGGTTGATCTCCGTCATCCACAATGAGGGGGATCTGCTTCCGAATGGCCAGATTGTGCAGCATGCAGCACGCCACCACTATCTGGCACACCTTCTGTGGGGAGTACGCCAGTGCACCCCCGGTGCGGTCCAGGCACCTGAACCTGGACTTGAGGAGGCCAAAGGTACGCTCGACCACACGTCTGGTCCTCCCATGTGCCTCATTGTATCGATCGTCTGCTGGGGTGCGAGGATTCCTCAATGGACTGAGCAGCCATGCCCCATTCGGATACGCAGAGTCACCTGGGTGTGAGGGACACAGAGAACCGTTGCTATTCCAACTGGACAGGGGACAGCATCGCACAACCAGCACGCTACACCACTCCACATACTCACCGACAATACAGGCACGATCCTGTTGCATATTGGCCATCAGTCGTGGCAAGATGCTGTTGCGCATTATGTGTGCGTCATGTGCCGAGCCTGGAAACTTGGCACACACGTGGGTGATCACCATGTCCGCAAGGCACACCACTTGCACATTCAGGGAGTGCGTGTGCTTCCTGTTGCGGTACAGGTGCTCAGTGGCCTGTGGTGGAACAAGGCCAACATGTGTGCAGTCAATGGCTCCCACGACGTGTGGGATTCTGCCAAGGGCATAGAATGCACCCTTCACTGCCGCCAATTCACGAGCCCTGGGGAATCTGATGTACCTGTTTCGGTACAGCATCATGGCTGCCAGTACATCCCTCAGCACCTTGCTGAACATGGGCTGGGACATCCCTCCTCCACTGCCCACTGTGTGCTGGAATGACCCAGTGGCGAAGAAATGCATGGCGGCCATCACCTTAGCCGTGGGGGTGACAGCAGTCGGATACACCCTGCGGGGACGGAGATGGGGCTCTAACATGGCACACAGTCGATGCAGGGTTGGCCTGTCCAGCCGAAACTTCCTGATAACCTCTGTATCGTCCATGTCCGCCAGCAATTGGTATGGGCGGTCAATGTTC